>OY804261.1:50206764-50552634 GCA_963680825.1 Meiosimyza decipiens | reverse complement strand
TATGCTGCCTGGACTATCAATATTTCAAAGTGTAATCAATTCTTACGTAAAATATTACACTCAAAATTTGTATTTTATTAGAAATGTATTGGGAATGCAGTGTTCTGAGTGTATTAAAAGTCAGTTATTGCAACCTATTGTGAAATTAGTATTATGAATGTACTCAAATAGTTTCGTACTTTTCAAGACGAGAGTGTACTAAAAAATACAAACGTAATGAAATTATCATAACTATATTGATTGTATTTGTTTACTCGAATAAAACATAATAAGTTCAAAATTATAGAGAAGAAAATATATCAACATTTTCCGCCCAAATGAAGTTCATCCAGAAAAACTTTTACAACTCGAATATTTAGCCAAAGTCGTTATGCCTTACATTTTTCTTGATATTCAAGGAAATCATTCCAAATTAATAATTATTAGAAAAGTTAGAGAATTCATTGCAAAATTGTTTAGTGTTTAAAATAAAAAAAAACTAGTAAAGGTGTTATCTTCGGCCAGGCCGAAACTCACATACCCTACACTGCATTGAAAGTACTTTTTAAATAAATGTTAAAAAAATGTTGAAGAGGTTGAATAAGTCGAAAATAATGTAAACAGGTTCAAAAATGTTGAAAAGTGTTGGAAAAAACTGAAAATGCTGAAAATATATGAAAACCATAGAAGAAAGTTGAGAGAAATTGCTGAAAAATTAGTGAAAGAGTCGAGGAAAAAAGAAAATTTCGAATGAAATTGAATGGGAAATTATTTAAAATGTCAAAAGAATATGGGAAATGTCGAAAAAATAGAATATAAATGAAAAACACGAAATATGTCACGCCCACTTTTCCAATTCCACCCAATTTTGTTTCAATAAATGACATTCGTGATTGACATCCACATACCAAATTTTATCACAATAGCTTGTATAGTTTGCAATATGTGCTGTAGTTATTCCTAAAATTTAGGGCGGTGACACATCCACTGGTACAATCCAGTCAGATTTTGATCGAAAAATAGCCTTCCATAAAAACCTCTTACACCGAATTTCAGTATGATTGCTCATATATTTCGATAGTTATGCCACTTAAGGTATCTTAATTGTATGAGAGGTGCCACGCCCACTGTCGCTATTTTGCTAGCTTTTGATTCATATGTACCTAATACCCAGTAAATACTTACATCAAATTTCAGATCAATTGCTCCAATAGTTCACTTAAAATAGCACTTACATCTTTATGTTAATCAGGGAGGTGCCACGCCCACTGATGCAATCTTGTCAAGTTTCATTGAATTTCAAAGCTTATGGTAACCGCCACCTCACACAAAATTTTATAAAGATTACCCTCATAGCACACTATCTATAGCATTAAACGTATTTTGCTTATATGAGAGGTGCCACACCCACCGGCACCATTGTACCAAAATTTTGCAAGAAGAAACCTTTTAGCGAGTATATCTGCCATTTTAAATTTCATAGCGATTGCATTGTTAGTTCTCTTTTTATAACGTTTATAAATATTGCAGGCTGTGCCACGCCCTTCAACAAAATTTTCCAGAATTTGAGTGGTATCATCCCTAAAATTTTAATGAAAATCGTATGTGCCAATTTGGAGTTATACGAAATCCAAAATTTCAATTGCTAAAAAATGCCACGCCCACTTTTACAATTACGCCCACTTTATGCGTAATTCTAGATTTATAAGATCTGTATTCGTGTACCAAATTTCATCATAATATCTTGCACGGTTTGCGAGCTATGGCGTATAAAAGTTAAAACTAAGGGCTGTGGCACGCCCCTTTAAGGGCCTATGCAAACTTCAAACCTTGCCTTATCTTAATTTTGTTCTCATCTCTAACAAATCACCAAATTTCATCAAAATCGCAGCATCTTTTTTTCATATTGGACTTGGGTATATTTACATATAGTATGGGCGGAAGGCGTGGCCGTGAACCGATATAACCAATTTTTATATGCTAGCAGCTTGCAATAAGGTTTGACCTGTGTGGCAAATTTCATTGAGTTAGCTTACTTAGTTTTCTCATAAACTTGATTTCAACAGACAGACACACAGACAGACAGACAGACAGACGGACACAGCTATATCGACTCAGGTGGTGACGCTGATCAAGAATATATATACTTTTCCATACCTGCCACGCCCCCTTCTATGCGTTAAAAACGGAATGACAAAGTGAATATACCCTCTGTGTAGGGTATAAAAAAATTGCTTACAGGTCTTGTTTTGCCTCAACGTTTTTACTATTAACAACAAAAATGTTTGCATTATTTTACTTAACCCAAAATAAGTAAATAATGTTGTTCAGTTTTCATATCAGTATATTGGTGCAAAATTATTAATTTAAATTTTTTTTTATGCCATAAAAAATTATAAAGTTTACTTAAAGACTTGACAATAAAACGACTGTCAAACTTTTATAAGGAAAAAAACAATGAATTTTTTTTAAGAAATTAATTTCAAACTTTTTTTTTTAAGAACTTGCTAATAAAATCGATTAAAAAAAGAGCTAAATTAATGAAAAAAAAATACGTAATCGAAGAAAATAAATAAAATTTAAGGATAAACAAACACACATTCAATCAAAACGCACACATAGTAAAAGCGGTTTTTGACAATCTTGATTCATTCTAATTATGCGATTTTTTTTTTATCGATTTAAGTTCTCAATTCTTGCGTCACAATTTAAGCAAACAAAGTAAATATTTTGGCATGAATGCAGGGATATTGTAATACGCACCACCATCCTTACTCGTCGCCAAGTCCGCATTTTGATTTTGGTTTTGATTAACGACAAAAGCCGAATTCTCCTCCTTGGTTATGCTCATGTAGTAGCAAGTGTCATCCTTCTTCATGATGTGTCGTGGTCCAGGATTGAGCAGTATCGTATCCTCATAGAACTCTGGTAGTTCAGCTGGGCGCACACCAACTAAGGCGACGCCATATCTGAGTGGAAAGAACGAAAGATAGAAGTTATAATGTAGTTGCAGTAGTGACTGGATGATTTTGATGATTCAAAAAAAAAATGCTACTTAGCAATGAATGAAACTTTATTTAAGGTTCATTGCTATCTCTCATACTTTAATGTTTTTTATAGAAAAAATCAGCAAACGTTTGACACTGGCAAACTTTGGTAGAGTAAGCCTTGCGACATTGTATAAACGAATTTTGCAATTACTTCCCTATTGTCACCAAAGTGCGATTTATATTCTTACGAGTTTATACATATAAATTTTCTGCTTTTGTATGTAATTGTTATTAATGCGTTGTATGTGTTTAGAGAGTTTTACGTCAATCCGCTTACATGAAATCGTGTGTTTGTAGCGTGAAAATTGATAGTAAATTACATTTGATCAAATATTAATTAAGGACTTGACCTAAATTTCCGGCCTGGTATCGACAGCAGTGCGGTGCTCAATAAGGTAAATAAATAAAGCAAAGTAAAATAGCTGACCAGAGATGGTGTACACAAAGCGAGCTCATAAATCAAATTCGAACATAAAATTAGTAGCGATTTTCTGCTCTCCTTAAATAGTAAATAGCTACGTAAATTATTTTTTTATATCCTGTGTGATAAAATCAAAGTCGCCATCATGTTAGAGCATTACAGAACTATTAAGTTATTTATCAAATTATTACATTGTAATGTTTTCCATTTGGAATTGCTGTTAGTTTTATTCATAGATTAATTGTTAAATTCACTTACTTTCGGTGCGAATGAAAGCTGGCGTAGGTGAAACTCTTCCCCTCGTATTCACCAAAGAATCGACTATCACCGAGTACTATGTGATAAATTTCGTTGCCCGAACATTTGCCATAAAGTCGATGCCATTCCTCACAGGACTGTTGACCCTCTCTGCAAATAAAAGTAATTTATTAGGTTTTATGTATTGATTTATGTTAGTGGCCTACTAAATAATGCATTCTGCTAGAAATCGCACCTTCAAAGAATTTAAACCTTTTTATTAAACTTTTTGAAGATATGAAATATTCCCATATTTTCTAAATTTTTATTCCCTACACAAAGGGTATATTCACTTTGTCATTCCGCTTGTAACGCATAGAAGGGGGCGTGGCAGGTATAGAAGAGTATATATATTATTGATAAGCGTCACCACCTGAGTCGATATAGCTATGTCCGTCTGTTTGTCTGTGTCTGTCTGTCTGCGTGTCTGGCTGTCTATCTGTTGAAATCACGTTTACGGGAAAAATAAGCAAGCTAATTCAATGAAATTTGACAAGTAGCTCACACCTAAGTACTTACAAGTTGTTATCATGCTGTAAAAATTGGTAAAATCAGTTCACGGCCATGCTTACCGCCCATATTCTATGTAAGTAAACACCAGCCCATTTTGAAAATAGTTGTTGCGAGTTCGATGAAACATGGTGATTTGAAGAACATGTGAACAAAATTAAGATGAGGATAGGTTTTAAATTTGTAAATGTTCTTAAAAAGGCGTGGCACAGCCCTAAAATTTAACTTTTATAACGCTGTACTTCGTTAAGATGCAAGATATTGCGATGAAATTAAGTGCACGGCTACAGATCATAAATATCTTGAGTTGTGCTTAAAGTGGACAGAGTTGTAAAAGTGGGCGTGGAACATTTCAATAATTGAAAATTTTGATTTCGTATAACTCACAATTAGCACATACGTGATTAATTTTCAAGGTATTTTTAACAATTATTTAGAAAATACTTTCAATGCAGTGTAGGGTATGTTAGTTTCGGCCTGGCCGAAGATAACACCTTTAATAGTTTTTTATTGAATTTTACCGCACACGAAAAGTTCTTGTATGCGACCGCCTCCGCACATTTACGATTAATTATTCTGTACTCAATTAAATCTTGAAGAAATTTCAATATTTATTACAAGTATTGTAACTCCATCGAAAAAAGCATCCTACTTTCAATAAAAAAAGTTGTAAATAAACCCTTATTTGGATTTACAGAGTTCATTGATGAGACGTGTTTTATTTCAAGAGAAATAAAAACTTTCTATTTTCGGAAGGATTTTTTTATATTTGCTATTTATTTCTTTGCATCTACTTTACTGTACTAAGCACTTCGTAAAATGTGGGCGGATTTCAAAAACAGGGTGTGGCGCCTCCCGTACAACAAAACAACTTAAAGTGCTATATCTGGGTACCTATTGCAGCTACAAGCTTAAAATTTAATATATGCAATATATATTGTTTTATACTTAGCCACTCGATTAATGTGGGTGTGGTTTGAAAATAAGGTGAGGTACTTCCCTTACAAATAAAGCACTTAAAACGCTATATCTGGGTACTTATGGCAGCTAATATTTCAAAAAACGGTACTTGTGTATATACTGTCTTCGCTTGACACCCTGCAAATGTGAGCAATATCTAATTAAAGGGCGTAGTAGCTCGAATATATCAACATCACTTAAAATGCTTTAACTTATAACAAAATCGTTTATACGCTATCTCGAAACCTATAAAAGCTATTAGCTTCAAATTCGGTAATGAGGTGTATATTATTCACATTCAACCACTCGAAAAATGTGGCTGTGGTTTGAAAATAGGATGTGAAACCTCCCATACAACCGAAATTCTTAAAATGCTTTATCTTGTAAAGGTCGTTTATTAAATTGAAAACAAACTGATTGTGCCGTTCACAGGTATGATCTAGAAAGCTGAAATATTGTGGGAGTATTCCTTTCGGGTTCAATGCCAAAACATGGGCTAATAGGACCGCAAATTTTTTTAAAAAAAGACCCTCACTTCGGGTGTAATTCCTCCACATTTTCAGCAACATGAAAAATGTGAATGGGGTTTGACAACAGTGGGTGACATCTCCCATACAAATAAAATAACTAAAACTCTACATTTTCGCACCTAAAACAGATTTTTACTACGTTTTAGCAAGTCGCTTTTTTTGTAAAATCGGACATAAGCTTTGGAATCTCAAATTTCGGGATAATTTCAGTTATTTTAAGCCTCAAGTTAAAATATACGCAAATCAAAAAAATCCATCTCCAAAACTTTGAAAATAAACACCCTAATGTACATACATACATATGTAAGTATGTATTTTTATTGTATTACAATTCTTTGCATGATCCAATTATTTATTTAATAGACTCGACAGCAAAGGACAGATTATGCTTACTCTTTCCATGAAATTATTCCTTAGGTGAATGTATTAAAGATACGCAAGGACATGTTTTTATTGAGTACCATTTTCATTACGGCCAAAAAGAGCAAGAATGAATGACAAAAAATGTGACATCGATATTGCTAACTGGCTACTTAATAAAAGTTTCTGACATAGTTAATCACGTGAGCATCTTAAGGGAATGGGCATTTATTATATTTAATTATTCATTCACAAATACATAAATAAACTTTGCACAGGATGTAATGTAAGTTTATATCACATGAAGGCCTTAAGGTTTGTTTGTAGGGAAATAATTATTTAATGAATGCAAAGTAATTTATGTGAAAATTTCTATAAATCGATTTTGGTTTTTTGTCTTTCAAATTTAATAATCATTTTAAAATAATCTCAGAATAGGTAAGCATTGCAAAATGTTTCAAAAGTATGTCAAATAATATTAATATATTGTAAATTGTTTCATAAGTGTTTTTTCCTTGTAATGTTACAAAATTTGAATTATTTGTTGGTAGCTTATTTGGTATGGTTAGTAATGGAACTGCAAGTTTGCTTTTAACTTAGTTATTGAAAAATTGTGTTTTTGACGATCGATTGGTAATGTGTATCATCATAAAATTCACTGATCCAGCAAAATATGATCAATTCGGATAGTTAGGGAGCTGGCCTACATTTTTATATGAGTTTATTATTCGGCAGAGTTTGAAAAACATGAAGTTCTTACTAATATAAATAAAACGAACAGTCTCTGACATTGTGTTGTCTCTGTGTTTTTAATTGAGAGCCTCTTTAAACTGTAAAAAAGGTACCATAATAATTTTAGTCACGTCTGCCTTTTATTTTAAGAAATTTATCTAACACAAAAACAAATAAATGCCAAGGGCAGACGTTTTTAATTTTGCATTTAAGAGTATTTCAAGTTTTATTTTAATTTGTTTGATGTATGCAAACATAAGTGATTTTGATGTCAGGCAGATTGAGTTTATTATTTAGATTATATCATAAGAAACGAGAAAAACAACCTGTGCCACTTAATTATTACCGCATTTAAAAATTACAATGTTGAAAACATGAAAAAAAAAATTAATTATCATTTTATCGCGTCTGCCTCTTTGCTAACTGAGTCTTTGAAGGCAGACGATATACAAATTTAAGTGATAATATCTTCAGCCAAATTGCCATAAGCATGACAGTGACAAAAACAAAAAATTGAGCAATAAATCATTTTATCGCGTCTGCCTCTTAGTTAACTGTTTTTTTTAATTATAAGAAACTTAAAATAAGAGAAACCGGACAATTCCAAAGTTGATTTTTCGAAAGCAGACGTTTTTTAGCACTGAAAGTGCATGCTTTTAACCTAAGAGAATGGGGTCGGAAAAAGTTCAATCGACAATCGATGATGTTGACATATGCAAGTCCATTATTTTGAAAAAGTAGAAACCTACACTCCTGCCTCTTGTATTTCCAGATTCTAGGGTAATATTAAAAACAAAGAAGTTCTGGAAAAAACGATTAAACTTTTTAATAGTGTTTTTTTACTTACATCTAAACAATTGTTGGTATTAAAAATGCAGCAGTGTGGAAGTCTGCCTTTTATATTTTCGGTATTTATATCATGCTCTAAATACAATATATAAGAAGCAGACGCAATGAAATAATTTAATTTGATTTCTTTTAGCAATTACAAAATTAGTTCTTAAAATAAATCAACCTTGTCCTTACTTTGCTTTTAGTTTTTCTAATTCACATAAATGTGAACTACATTACATATCAATGCCATCCAAAATGAAAATCATTTCAATAAGCACGTGAAACTGTTTATTAGAGGTTCCATAGAAGGTTAAAAAGATGATATTGTTTCCAGAATCATCAGCAGCTAATTTTGACTCTACTGCAGTTGCCTACAATTCACTAAAGTTCCCCATGGAGTGATGCCATATCGAATATATGATTCGCTCAAAGACAGGCATGTTTGCTTAAGGACAGTGATGTAGCATATATGAAGTGCTCCGAAGTGCTTGTTTTTTGTAAATGCTAAAAGTGTTCATTCCAGTAATGGCATTTTCGACACATTTATACTTTCATCGGTACATTTGCGTCCTGAAAAATCGTTGTCCGTACATTCGAGAAGTTTTCAGTACATTCGGTACATTTGCTGCTTTTGTAGTACATTTGATGAGTTTTCAGCACATTTTCAGTACAAAAAAAAAAAAAAAAAAATATTCGCAATGTGTAGGACCGTAATGATAGTAAATGAAAATAAATGGATTTGTGATACATATATATATCTCATTTTATTAGGGTTTTTGAGATGGCAAAAGTGAATTTTTTTTTTAGTAATTTGTTTGGAAAAATTTCATACATTTTAGTGAAATTAGGTGTTGAAGACAAAAAAGTGCATTCGGCCTGTATAAAGTACATTTCAAGTCCTCATTCAGTACATTATCACAAAACCAAAATACCATCACTGGTTCATTCCACTTTAATCGTGTAACTTAGCACCAGTAATGAAATTTCTATACAAACATTTTAAATTATGACAGATTAAATAAATTTAACTCCAAAGGACGGTTGGAGGTTTTGCATAAAATAATTTAGTTTTTTTAATTGATAGTTTATAATCACGCGATTATTTTGCGATGATGTTAAGTTCCTACTATACTTTTATTGTTGCAATATTACTCCTCATATCCTTGTGACGTAGCGGTATTGTCCGCACACACAAATGCTATACTGCTCTGACATTGTTTTGACCTTGTTGCATTCAATGATTAATGCTACCTATTTTGATATTAACTTTAACCCCATATGACCTTAACGAAAGCTATATATTTTTTAAAACATTATCAGAAAAACCTACGTATTCCAGTATTTTTTAGGGATATTATTATTTGCTTAAATCAATATAAAAAGCAAATGAGTTTTTTTTTATATTTTAACTATCGGGGAATCCATTGAACACCATTTTAAAAAAGTATAGGTATAGAAAAGTATATATATTCTTGATCAGCGTCACCACCTGAGTAGAAATTGCTAAGTCCGCTTGCCTGTCTGTCGGTCTGTTTGTCTGTCTGTCTATTGAAATCGCGTTTACGGGAAAACTGAGCATGCTGGTTCGATAAAATTTAGCACGCAAGTCACACCTTCTTACGGTTCACAAACACGCCTACCGCTCATACTTTACGAAAATGAACCCAAGCACATTTTGAAAAAAATTGCTGCGAATTTGATGAAACTTGGATATGAAAAATATTATGATATGGCTTGGTTTAAAATTTGCAAAGCCTCTTAAAGAGGCGTGGCACAGCCCTAAATTTAAAATTTTATAACACCATAACTCGTAAGCCGTGCTAGATATTGTGCTGAAATTTGGTACACGGATACAGCTCGTATGTACCTTGAATTGGGTTTAAAGTGGGCGATATTGAAAAAGTGGGCGTGACACTTCTCAACAATTGAAAATTTGCATATAACTTAAAATTGGCACATATGAATTTCATAAAAATTATAGGGATGATACCATTGAAAGCAGTCATCTATACCAGCTACGGGAGTATACTGGAAAGAATCGTTGAAGGACGTGGCACAGCCCAAAATATTTATAAACGTTATAATAAGAAAACTAACAACGTAATCGTTAAGAAATTTATAATGGCAAATAAACTTGCTAAGAGGTTTCATATTGCGAAATGTTGGCAACACAGTGGCTGTGGGCGTGGCACCTATCATATGTGTACATATCGTGTAATGTTATAGATAATGTACCATGGGAGTAATTTTCATAAAATTTGGTGTAAAGATGTCAGTTACTATAGCTTTAAAATTAAAAGTCAAAGTCAAAAAGAAATTATTGTGTTACACGGAGGGCTTATACATAAGCGTACCTAAGAAAGTGGGGCACAAAGGGGGCGTACGACCCGGGCGCAAAGGATTGGAGAACGGCAAAATAGTTCTCGCAACATGAAATTTTGTTTTTAGCAGAACTACCAAATTTTAATAATTTTGATATTTACATAGCTCATTTTGCTAGAGTTTTTGGGACGATGTGAAGTGGGGCGAAATGTTCACGTTACGCTACTGGGATTGTAATGCAACACCGGCTATAGTTTTTTCTTATTAAAGATTTTGAAACGTCTTTGGCATATTTTCAGGCTGAAGGTATTTGCATTCTGAGGATAAACATTTTTAAAGGTAAGTAATTTCATAACTTGTTTGTTCTGACACGGAAGCTTTTTCGTAATAATTAATTTAGGCAGTGACGTTCATACGAGCATTCTTCAAACGACTGCAGTTTTTTCTGCCTTTATCATTTCTAATTCTGACATCCCTTGTGTACTTGTCGATGAATTCATTTCAACAACATGTAACAACCTTGCACTAAACTTTTCTAAAACTCGCAACTTTTCACCTAAAACTCCCTTGAGATCGGAGTCATCCAACTTAAACACTTTAGCGTGTGCACACAAATTTATAGTGCGTGTGTGCACTTCCGTAAAATTAATTTCGCAATAACACACGAAAAAAACAAATTAATCTTAATAGTAACAACGGCCGTTGTCACAAGAAGCATTTTCCTGAAATTTCACATCATTTTTCTTAACAACAAAAACCAAAATTAGCAGCGTATACTTACTGGCCGCGTGACGTATGCAGCAGTAGAGTCACTAATGTGCTGGCACCAGGACATGTGCAGTTGTTGGCCAAAAGCGCGTATTTGAACTCGTCCTCGCAAACCACGTGTTCAGCGAATTTTACGTGCAGCTTATGTTCCGGCCTGAATAGAGTTCAACGGGTTTTTATTAATGGTGTTGTTAACCAAGGTTGAAATGTTGTCATTTAAGCCATGACAGACAGTGGATGATGATGCGATGAGAATTACATGTGAAAAGAAGAAAACATAAGGGAGAAAATAAGTAGAATTTTATATTTTGTTAGAACCAAAACATTGTTGGATGAGCAAACCCAGATGCTTTAATAAAAATTAGAACATTTCATAGAAAAATGTAATCTTTTTTCTGTGAAAAGCAAGAAATGGTGAATTAAACGTATCTAATCCTTGCTGCGGAGGGGTATACATATGTTAAATTTAAACACATTTGCGCTGCAACTCAGATATTCACAGCAGCCAACGCAACTGTTAACTCACCGAAATATCTGCACGTATTGCGGCACATTCGGTGCGAAATCCTTCACCGCCCAGGAACGTAATATCGTGTGCTCATCGGCGGCAGTCTTGTCAGCGTAGTTTCGTGCCGCTAAAATGAAGCACGCTTCGGCTTCATTCATTCTGGCGCGTGCTAGATCGCCATCCTTTAAACAGGATCCCTGTAATATTAAGAGAAAATTGCAAATTCAGATAAATAAATCAGAAAATAAATAAAATAAGAAGTAGCAAGGCTGGTGGTATATTTAGCCTTCCCAAAAATAAAATACCCTGCATTTGCGCGTATGAGTCAAAATGTACCTACTTGATGCCTGGTGATAACACTAATTTTTTTTAGGATTTTTCTGAAGTTTCTTCAAATCATTTTCTCAACACAATGATTTAAAATTTCGTATTTATGAAGGGCAGGTGACATGCGTTCACGTTAAAATGTGTGCACTTTTTGTTTAGTCATGATCCGAGATATAGCATTTATTTGAAATTTGGTTGCATTGCTTTCAGCATAGCGATTTCACTGTTTCATCTGAGCGGGCGGTAGGCGTGTCTGTAACGTTTTCGATTCTTCGTGCCATAAGTCAATGATAGCTTGCTTTGTTTTTTTTTGTAATCGAGATTTCTACAGACAGACAGATTGAAAGACAGATAGACAGGGAACCTGACGGACATATGTAGCTATATAAATTTAGGAGATGATGCATCCACTATGCGTTACAATGGACAAACGTGAGAAAAAGATAAGTTCAATTGATGTGAACGTGCTTATATGTATGGTACCAAAACATATGTTATTTCATATATAATTTATAGACATATATAAATAAGTAGATCCATAAGATACATAAGAAAGTTGTTTACTAAGCACCTGCTTTGGTTTCCGGGAAGTCTTTTGGAGTAATATTTCTCGCCAGCGGAGAAAGTTATGCTTTTGATTAGCTTGAATCTTTCCATTAATGTATAATTAATAGGTACAGAGAATAACCACGAAGGTGTGCTCGTTCTTAACATTTATTTTGGGTGTATAAGCGCTTCTAAGGCAGATTTAGCCCTAAGTAGCTAACTTCGTCATGATGACGATGAACATCAGTCAGATATCGTCCCTAGCTGTATGTACTCAAACTTAAACTCAGTCGTCACCGAAAGTTTGCTTTTAGTGGCAGTGTACAGTAGTTGCTTTTCAAACAATTTCCTGAGCATTTAAAATTTGTAAGTCTGTAACGCTTCATATTTTTGATGAAAACATGAGCATAGAGGTAGCTGTCATATATTTTGATTCTTTTCTAACTCTCTAATGTTTCATAAATTCTGAACTTCAAAAGAGTAACGAAAACGCAAACTTTAACAGGAGAAGCATACTATACAGAAATAAACGAAACATTAAAGATGAATTGAAACTGTTACTATTCGTATCCGGTCATTTTCAAGAAAGCGATTTCACTAAAGGTCATTTTCAGGAATGACCATTTTCACGAATGGTCAGTTTCACGAATGACCATTTTATCGGATGACTTTGTTCACAAAAATTGTTCATCAATTGTTGGTTTATTTTTCAATTGTACAACATTAATATATTGAATGAAATCATCCGCAAATAGTCCAAAATGTTATCTTGCTCTTTGTAAGTGTACTAATTAGCCACTACAGTCTTTATTTTTTTTGGAGCATTAGTTTTTTTTTCGGAGCCTTCACGTTAAAATGGTCATTCGTAAAAATGATCATTCGTGAAAATTACCATTCGTAAATTGGTCTCGTGAAAACGACAGGGAATCTTACCATTGTTTTATTTCTCATGTGCAATTAATACAAGCAAGTTGACTCCTTTAAAGTCAAGTTTTTTACATTTGAAATATTCCGAGTTAATCGATCTGGAGATTAATGTTACGCAAAAGTCTTTACTGCTAAACAGTAACAATGCACATGTGACTCAAAATACTTTCATATTTCAGACTCTAATATGAGTCTAATTTTTGGCTCATTTTTGTATGCGCTTCCAAGAACGCAAAACCATACATTTCAGACTCTTTTATGAACTCATAATCAATTTAAAAGTTAATAGTTTTGAATCATATAAAAATATAAAAAGACTAGAAATTTTTGCTGGATAATTATTTCGAATTATGATAGTTAGGTTACTTGTTCGTCATTTTGACGAATGGTTAGCTTTTATGTAAGTTTTTGCAGTACGTTTTTTAAATGCTAAAATTAGTTAATGCGTTTAAAGATTTTATGTTATTGTTAGTGTTAATGATCTACATTTGAAGAAATGTCAAAAATATGAACATAAACAATATGTTTCTGCAAAAAAAAAGCTAATCTGAATACCATTAAAAACTTAATTATAAAACCATTTGACTTCAAAAAAATATAACCACTCCACATTTAAAACAATAAAAATTTATGTGCTCGTCATAGTGACGAATGGTTAGCTTTTAAGAAATATTAATGAAGGTTGGATGACATTTTGAAGTGATGCTAATATTAAGCTGTCAACGCGTTTTTAACGAATAAAAATTTTCTTTTAAATAAGCCTTTAAGCTAATAAATGACTAGCCAATTTTATTAGAAGTGTCTTTACAGCACAGTAGTATTATAATGCTACTTGGCAAAGTGAACAGTGCCAACAATATATTATTTTTTGAAATAGAATTTCCTTTAATCAAACTTTAAATTTGTAAATTATGTGTAATTCCAATTGAATCTTTAAACGATAAATGCTATTCAATTATATTGCAATCCCAATCCATCCACTCATTCACAGCTGCAGCAATATTTTTTCCGAAAACTCCCATTCCCTTCAACGCTCAAACTCACCTGAATATAAATAACACGTTGTGCCCATATTGGCACCTGCAGTATCATTCGCATTGTTGTGTCCAATTCCATTGGACTTAAGAGCACCACGTAGTAGTCTTGCAGCAGCGGATGTGCGTAGAACTCATTCAGGAAGTCCATAATTGTATCCGCATGCAGGGTGGTCGAACACACAACGACGTGTTTTTCACTTTGTGCACGATGTGAGGAGTAGCTACCGCCCAACTTTTGACGCTCCATCCACGTAAAGGCCAATTGTTCGAACTGTTGGATAGAAATACAACATAAAATGGGATAGCAAAAGTGCAGGTGCAAACAAATCTGAAATTGAGTTTGAGTTTGATAAAAACTATCATATCCGTACCCGTGTACATATCGGAAGTTAACAATAAAAATACTTGCACATTTTTGCAATTGCTGCACATATTACCTTCAGAAATTATCAATGACATTTTTTTATTTATTTTATTTGTTTGCTTAACTTAATTGTTTCGATTGCTTTACTGTTCAAAATACAAATGTTTTTAGTTTGATGAATTTGATTTCATTGCAAACAAAATTATCCTTATGTGGATTTTCCTCATTTCTGTAAGAGTTACCATCAAAAAGCATATCTACCGACTTCGTCTCTCATCGAAAATTTGATGTTGTCAAATTTTAGACAAAAAGGTTTCTAATAGTTTATACATAAACTAACATAACATAAACACCATACCATATCCATTAGGGATATTAAATTTTTTTCCACACTCATAAGTTGCAGTGTTGTTTTTGAGCAAGGGAACAAAAGAAACAAAAGCTACTAAAAACTTTTATCTTCTTATCATAAGTTTCTACTAAATTTCGCCTGTAAGAGCAATTTGCATTCATGCTCGCTGGCACTCCCAAGTTGCATCACATGTTTATTTAATGTTGTCTATCCTTCTGGTGATTGTTCTTGTTCCAAGAAGAGAACAGAAAATGTAAATCACATCTGATATTTTCTACCATAAGTTGGGAAATTAAAAAAAAAATATAATCTAAATATAAGATTTATCACAAGCGTCCTTAAAACACATTAGAAAATTGCAAATTTTTCTAACTTATGCATTCGTTTTGACTAAAAAAAATGATACGATTTATTTTCTATTGAATAATGGAATTCATTCTCCAACTTTTAATTTTGATTTTACTTTATACGGATATCAATTCATTAAATGTCAAGCCATGTTTGTCATTTATTCTCCTATGTCTCAGGTGAAATCCTTACAGTTTTTCAAAACCAGAGAACTGATAGCAGCGACTAACTGCTATATACAATATTTCTTCTTTTCTTCTTGAACCTGGTGGCTATATACTGAAGATTCGCTTAGGTTGCAAGTAAGCTGGCATTCATTGAATATGAAACTTCTTCATACTCCTTAGCATATATGATGAGTCTTCTCAAAAGACTCTAGGGCCTATTCTGTTTGCTGCTCATTGCCTAAAGAGAACTCATCTTCTGATCTGCACTAAGATATCATTTCATCCACTTATCATTATCGTCTCTAAGTAATATTTTTAAGTCTTCTAGTTCGTAATTAGCTCCATAATCTATTAAAGTCAATGAGCGCTTATGGCATACAATCGTCAAATTTTTTATAAAATAATAATAGATAAAAGTGCTTTCAAATAGAGTTTTGAATAAACTCCAGCTTTATTTATTTATGGAGCCTTTAGCTCTATTTACTAACTTTGTAAGATTATAAAAAACTTCAATTTAAAAGCAGTCTTCAAAACAAACTGTTTTGCATTAAATTGGCTCTGCTAATAATTGCCAATATAGGCACATATCCATGTAAAAATAGGCAGTTGCAAAACGGTTCCTTACCTTTTTAACTGCCATAACCCGATATTATCATTTAGTTATTTTTTTGTTGAAAAATTTCTGAAGAGTGGCAGTGCAGAAAGTAGTTTTTGTTTAATAGTTGGCGCGGCCACGCCTCTAACAGGAAAATACGTTTCCACGGTTTAACTAATTGATCAAATTCAATATATAGGTAGATTGAGCCATAAGGCTTTAAGTTCATTAAGGGGCATGGCACTGCCCTTAACGGAAAAAAACGCTGTTAGGGCTGAGATGCCACACCGATTTTTATAAAATTTAGTATGAAGATAGACTGAATCCTGCGTAAATATATTTTTTTTGTGTGGGCGGTGCCACGCCCCTAAGAGGAAAACACCTATCAGAGCTAAAGTAATGAACTGATTTTGACTAAATTCGATACACAAATAGATTGAACCCAAAGGAAACGTATTTGTTTACAAGTGGACGGTGCCACAACCAGTTTTTCAATACCAAAAAGTACTTTTGTTTTCTCACTGTGTGAACTCTAGTTTTTTTTATTCTCAATAGTAATCGATAATTTTGAGAGCTCAAAATTGTTCAAAAACTGCAATATAGAGCTTTAAAATTTTAAAAGAGCCAGCATAGTACAATATTTTTGTACTGTTTAAGAAATAGAAAATAGAATCACAGTCAAAGAACTTTTATGCACATACGAGAGATTTTGCTTAAACGCCTTAAGAGATTTGAACCCATGCTTTTAGCGTACAAGCTAAGGGTGTAAACATCACAATATGTTGTCCGAGCAAAATCATATTTATAAATAGGCGTTTCACAAAGTAAGTTAAAAAAAGCTCTAAGCATTTAATAAATTATTCTTTGAGAGCATATAGCGCCCAAAATTTTCGGACCTTTCAGCAATACTTGTTGCTGGCGAACTAAACATGTGCCATAAATAAGCTATGCCTTAGCTCTTTAGAGGTGAGGATGCTACTTGTGACATAGTTGATTTATACTTAGTGGCGTAAATTTAGTAGGGCTGGGGAGGGCATTGGCCGCCCCCCCAAGGATCTGATACTAGATATTTTTCAATATATTCACTCAATAAACTCATCTAATAGTGGTTGAATTATAATTCTAGTTCCCCCCCCAAGATTTGGTGATGTGACGCCACTGCTTACACTCAAGTAAAGATCAATTCATTAATATGATGGTTACTATTATCAATGATAAGACAGAGGATATATTTTCTTTGATAGCGTGACACTTTTTAATTTCCTCAATGATTGCTACTGAAAAAAAAAATATCAGAGAATCTATTTCATGTGTAGCTGTCATGTCAGATACTCATATTTCTAAAAAATTTCGTTTTCCGCCTTTATTTATATCATTCTAGACACTTGCTATTTCAGCATGAGCTTAAAGAAATCTCATGACATAATTTGACATATTGTAGTGCAGGCGTTAACAACCTCATATGAATAGGTATGCAAACGAGCTAAAAAGTTGTAATGCCTATCATTTATATTGTAAATTATAGATTTGTCTAACTTAAACCATAATCTAAAATTGACAGGAAAACGATAACAAAAGCGTTATAAATATTAAATTTCTAAACAGAACTTATTAAATTGTTTCAAAAATTCTTATATAATCTCAAGGTCTTAAAGAGTATTTAACATAATTTATTGCATTAACTTACCTGTGTCGGCAGCACAATTAAAGCAACACAAATCATGATCACCATATAGAGCTGCGAAGGCCAGATGTCGGGCACAAAGTCGCCATAACCGACCGTTGAAAATGTCACGACCACATAGTAGGTACTTTGGAAAAGATTCAAGTGACGATGACCGGCACGCTGAAAATGCTGAATGCCACAAACACTGCAACCACAATATTAAGGATATTAAGGACATAATCAACAGCAATAACACAGCAGCAATCACAGCAATAGGACTCAACGACAGCAATATCAAGAGCAATTAAATAAATTGTGATTAAGTATTTTTAGTACTGGAACAGTACACACATGTATGCCCAACAGGAAGTAATGGATGCTGCTTCCAAAGGAACTAGCTTAGCAGCATGGATGTATAAATCTACAAGTCCGCCAGCAATCTGAAGGCTTATTTTATGTAGAACATTCCACATTTTATTAAAGTTTCGTTAATATCTTTAAGAACGTTGTGCTTCTATGAATGCAAGATATGCAGCGGCAATGGCGCTGGATGCAACTTTCAGCTTTGCAGGAAGTGTGTCAAAAGTATTTCTATTTTCTATTGGGTGTGAAAAATATATACATGCACACCAGAGTAGTTTCTGAAAAACATTTTTCGCAAGCGCTCCCTCAGGACCCTACGAAAAAATCCAAAAATATCCTGCAAATTTTTGTATGTGGCTTGATGGATTTTGATAAAATATTAGATATTTCTCATATGACTCAATATCTGCATTAGTTACGTGTGATAGACCTCACAGCAATCTTTTAATGGTATTTAGTGAACTAAATTTTGAGATAATTAAGTCATAACTTTCTGAAGTTCAATTTCTTCCTAATGATTGTAAAATCTTTTAATGTATGTACATGGTAGCCATTTAAATTCCCAAGGTCAATATCTCGAGAGCTAAGTAAGATAGAGATATACATATGTTTTAGACAAATGGCATAAGTGGTCTTCCTAAGGGGTCTTCCTAAGGGGTTTAATAGCAGAAACTCTGCCTATCCTGAAAACTAATTTTCAAGGTCAAATCGAAATTAATTGTGATTTTTTATAAACAAACATGTAGTTTTAATTGCAGATTTGGGAAAAAATAGATATGTTATATTGTGACTTAATTTTCGCGTTATCGATAAAATCAGTATTGACCAAAATTTCACATTTTAACTTATTTCTTCTAAACTATTAAAGTTCAATAAAAACTGCACTAATTCATGACGTCATAAAAAAAAAAAATGTTACAATAAAATAAAATCAAACATATTTTTCTGAATACTTTGACGTAATTTAAGAACATTTAATCACTGCGATTTTTACTAAAAATTTATGGATTGGGAGAAAAAATTAAATGAGCTGAAATTTTTGACCTAAACTGTTCTTATCACTGACGCAAAAACTAAGTGTTCTAGAGAACATTTTGCATGCGAAACAATTCACTTTCAATTTTTTTTTCGTAGAATACAAGTCTGAAATAAAAAATATGTGTATGTATGTATGTAAAAAATCATAGTTGACCACATATTGAGCAGGTCAAAGGTCAAAGGAAAGATCACTATTATATGATCCTTTAGTGACTTTAGAACATTTGCCTAAGAGATTTGTCACTATCTTACCAAGTTCTTAAGATATTGGCCTAAGAAAAATAAAATAGGGCACACTATATGTAAATGAAAATCGAGTGTTCGTTGGTCGGACACGTTATACACAACAGAAAATCCACTAGACTTGCAGCCGCCATATCTATATCAAGAACGAATTCAAATAGTACTTTCGTTTGGAAAAACGAAATATGCGACACCACGCACCCCATATAATAGTGAATTCAAATTCATCATAGCCCATCCACTATTTAGCGCTGATAAATTAAACTTGGTCATTATATAAAATATACGTGCAAAAGTAAGTTTCAGTGAAAAAATGGGAGGTGCCACAACGGAACCAAAAGTTTAGTATCGTCTCATTTCTGAATCCAGGATTTTATTTTCAGAATTCAATGTACGGACTTTAAGTTTGAACTGTCATTACCATTTTTCAATTTTAACCATCAAGCAGTTCATTTTTCTACATTAAAATATCCTGCATTTTTTCTGCGCTTGGTCATTTGCGTGGCCATTTTCCGGTCCCTCTACCTATTCTCCAATTGCGTCAACGACTTTTTCTGTCCAGCCTTTCTTATGCAGGGACTTAAGCCAAATCAAATTTATTAAGCCACCTAGCAGAATGGGCAAAACAAGAACTGCCAGAACAGCTATTCTGTACTATTTATATCAATTTGCTTATAAGGCAATGGTTTGTAACGCTTTGGCGCAAAATGTGCTGAGCCGATTTAAATAATTTATTTTTTAAAACAAATAATTTGTGCTAAGAAAGGTTATTGCATTCTTAGTTTTTTATTATTTTAAAGTTTCATACCCTCATTTTTTAGGATTAAGTTTTTGCAAAACTTCACACAAAAATTGATTTTGCGTGGCTTCTTGAATTCTGTGTTTTTGTTGTTGTTGTTTTCTTAATCTCATTTGCAAGGATTGTATTTAGCATCGAGTTTTAATTGTTGTTACTTTCGGAGAGAGAAGATTGTATGAGATGAAGAGAGTAATTTATGAAAAAACAACGTGAAGTGCGCGTGGGAAGTCGCAGGTACCACTAGTATGATATATAGAGTATGTGAAAAAATTTAAATTTTAACCGGTACCTGTCAAAGGCATGCTGATCAGACTACCGCGCGTTGTTGATAACGAGTAAAAGGAGTAATATCTACTTAATTTACAATTTTATCTTTTGAAAATGTGAGGCTTTTGATATATGTTATCTTTTAAACCAAAATGACTCGAAATTGTGTTCAAAGTGAAACTTTAATATTTTTAGATAAAACGTCTACCCTTTTGGAGCACGAACGTGTTAATATTGAGACATCAAGCTGAAATAATGCAGAATTTTTTTTATTTTAATTCAAGGTTTCTAGGGGGTGCATGTCACTGAGTTAAAATATAAATAAATATGTTTTAAGTACCACTCTTACGCACACATATTTATAAAGGATTTTATGTGTGACCATGTGTTGTTTGCATAATGAAGTGATTGCTTTTACAAATTGTTGTTGTTGTGTAAAAAGATGCTGCTGCTGGCATTTTAATTTTCTAAAATTGAAATGCATAAATTGGCTACTCACCTCGTGAACACTAAACACAGCAGTGTGGCAGACAGAATGGTCAACTGTTGTGATAAGGCAGATTGAGACTTTTGCATGGCGCGATGCAGATCGTTCTGAAAAATTGCAAAAAAAAATAAAAAACGGACGAAATAAAAGTAAAGTATTGAAATAAAACAAAAAATAGCAATATAAAATAAGATATAAATAGTTTCATTGTAATTTAAAATTCAATCCAATTCATCTCACGAAACCGCAAGCTTAAGATCATAGAATTTTTATGTTGAAAATAGCATTAGTTCTCAAAAAAAAAAAGTTCAGTTAAAACTGGAGTATGTATTTCTCCGACACTATTTAAACAACAACATATCTCAAATAGTTATAAAAATGATTTTCGATCGAGACTGATTCAGTGGCGTCAATTCGGTAGGGCTGAGAATTGCATTGCCCCTGCCCTTCAAAGGATCTGGTGCTAGTTATTAATCAATACAGGTAGTCCCCGACTTACGACTATTTGCACTTACGACCAATTTTTTTTCAATTTTTTTCATAGAAAATGCTTAAAATAGTTTCGGGGAGTCCCTAAAATATGTATATGAGAAAAAATTTAAAAAAAAACAGTAGTATGTATGTACAAGGATTCGATTTATTTCAGTACAAATAATACGTTTGTTTAAGTGAATAATTTTATATCATCCCAAAAATGGCTGGAACTAGTAGTACAGTATGTATGTAATATTTTTCTTTAGTTATTTTTTATGAAACTCGACTTACGACTTAATCGACTTACGACCGATGACTAGGAACCTATCTCGGTCGTAAGTCGGGGACTACCTGTACAACAATTCAATAAAACCATTAAATAATGGTGGAATTATATTTCTCGCCTACCCCCTCCCAAGGTTTTGGTGAAGTGACGCCACTGGAGTCTAGCAAAATTCTTTAGATAAATTATTTAAGCATTCATATATATCTGTATATATATTTTTGAAGTGAATGATTCTACTTACGAACATATTTTCCAACGAACGCTTCGCTAGCCAGCAATTGAGGAAAATTGGTATAAATAGATGTCTTAAAGGCGGCCATAATATCTGCAATGAGTTATAGCACAAAAACATTTTATTGAAATCGAAGTATTGTAAACTCGAATTACTTACCGTTAGTGCGAAGGGTATCGTCGTGACTAATTCTAAAATGAAGTGAAATGAGAGTATTTGTTGCCAAATGTTTCCCTATAAAAGAAATAGAAAAAACTTCTTAAAACATGCAGTCACAAACATCAAACTTAATTATGTACATTAAGGGAAAAATATCAAATTGAAAAATTTATTTTTGATTTAAAGCTGCAAATTTCAAAATTCAAAATACTAATAACTAAAAATGAATCAACGATTGATTTTTTTCCCTGAGTGTAATACATCGTATGCAAGAATTAATCTCTTCACAATTGAGAAATTTTGCAACCGATAAAATTTTTCATTTCATGTCTTTAAGAGCCTCAGTTTCAAGGGTATATCGAAAGAAAACAGTAATTGATACTTTCACTTCAAAACTCAAGTATTAATCAAATTAGTACACTCAGAAAAAAAATCTAAAGTTTCGCTGCAGATTCAATCAGAAACGCTTGTTATTTAGCTCTTAAGCCGAATCTGACTGCATCAAAGTGAAACAAATTTGATTTTTGAGTTGTATTTAATATTTGATTGTAAATGACGAGCTTTTTTTTTTAAAAAAAAAAAGAAAGAAATTTGGTCCAATAAGGAATCGAACTCGACACAATAACATTACTCTCCTGCTGCGCCCAGTCTCTCTTTCAAATGCAATGGGGTTTGGTAAGATTGTGACCACAGGAGTTCATAAATAAAACTTAAATCAAAAGTGTTATTTTATAATAATTCGAAATCGACAAAACTTTAATTTTTTCAGCTATCACATAAATGTTTGTCTGCATAAGCTTTCGTTCAATGCATTTTAAGCAAAGTATTATATTCTCGGTTAGGATAATTAGGGTGTCATTTAAAAGCATACACGCGCAGCATTGCTTTTGGTGTGACAATTTGAGTTTTTTTTTTCATCAGATAACGACTGTACAGAAAATTTTAATATTTGATTAGTTAACTGTTCACCACGGAATACAATTTCCATTTATAAAAATTGTTTTTTGCTACAAAATTGGGTGAAATTTACTCATGTACGTTGATGCATTTTTGTTGTAATTAAGATAACTATCGCGTCAAAAAGCACTACAGCTATTTAATGACACTTAGTTTGTGGAATAGTTTGTGTTTTGATAAAAGCGAGAGTACATGGAAATGTATTTTCAATGACATGCATATTATGCCATTAAATTATCCGTAGTTATAGACAATTTAAAGGGCACATAAAAAATAAATTATTTCATCGACTGTGTAAGTTTTTGTGCTTAAGAGACTTTAATGATAAAAATACTTTTGCTAAATTGGATATATTTCGAGATAACACACCTTTCCCCCCATATCTTAGAAATGTGGCCCTTAAAAGTAGGAGTATTCAAAAAAAATTATTAAATAATTCGCTTATCCTTCGTGTACACTTCTGGGCTCATGGTTTCATATAAACATTCCATTGTCGCTTGAAATTATTCAGCTAAATCGAAAATACTTAGTTGGACCTCGGACTGTATTGAAAAAGTTTGGTAATTGGTGTAGAGAAACTTTTATTTCAGATTTTTGGCTCCAAATACCAAATAGAGCCCTTGTAGTGGCTACATTAATCTACAATTCTGATCATTGGAAGAGTTATTTGATTTGGTGTACTCAAATCTAATATTTCTGTAATTGTGATTTATATTTACAAGAATTTCGAGCTCTTGTTTTTTCCGTGTAACTTAATGTCTCAAAAACTCTAAAAAGACATAAACAGGCTCTGGATAAAAAGGTGACGAAATTTGACGAGAGAGCGTGCCACTTCCCATGCAAGCGAAAACTTCAAAATGATATGCTGAGAAAATTATTTAAGTTAATAGAAGCAAATTTCACGCAAATAGCAAAAATCATTCGAAAAACCTATGAACAAGAACTTGGCAAACTTTGTAGGCGTGGCATCCTCCATAGAGACAAAACTTTAAACTGTTACACTGATAGAATCTATGTAAATATAAATAGGCGAAGACAAAAGAGCTCCATCCCTTATTAACTGCTATAAAATGTTTGTTGGAAATGCTTTGAAGAAGCGTAGTGCCGAATGTAATTTTTCGAATAGTTAGCGATTCCACGCCTTTTACAGGAAAATAAGTTTCTACGGCTACACAAATGAGTCGATTTTGATGGAATTCGGTACAAAGATAGAGTGAACCGTAAAAAAAAGATATTTGTGGTCTAGCACAGTGTCGCGCCCCGAACCAGATAAAATGTTTTGATATCTATACTAATGGACCGATTTTGACAAAATTTGCTACGAAATTGGATTGAACCCTTAGAAAAGTTACTTAGTTATAAATCGGCGCCACGCCTCAGGAAAATATGTTTACACAGCTAAGCAAATAGATCGAACTCTAAGGAAGTGATAGAGAACATGATTCTATGATTTTCATTTCTAAAGGCGATGAATTTTAACCAGAATTATCACCATTGCTATTTGAAGTAATTCAAATCTTCACACAAATACAAAGTAAGTTTTTCCCAAAGTTTTGGGCAAATCTACTATGTTGGGCTTAATGACATTGCTCATTTGGGTGTTGTGAAAAATCTGTGATGGCATAACATTCTATAGGGTAACAGATATTTAGAGTTAAACATAAAAATTGGCTTGGATGTAATTGGATTTCGAAATTTTTAACTTTTCATTTTTTCAAATTCGTACGAAACCAAATAAAGTGTAGCAATGCCAAAATGTGATTTCAGAGGAAGACTTCTTTGAAAGATTTACTTAGTTCAGCAAAACTAAATTTGGAAAAATTTCGATGTAGTCGAGGTATTAAAGCTTTAGCCACGCCAGAGATTGTACCCTTATAATTTTTGTTTTCAATTGAATAATAAAAAATTTTAAACTAACTAAAAAAATATCGAAAATTTAAATTTAAACTTCTGAATCAAAAAATTATCCAACAATAAAGGCTCAACATTTGGCCAAGGAGCAGCATGTTTTGCACATATATTTGTTTATTTGAATATGTAAAATGGATATGTGTTTGTGTGCTCTTCTACGTGCTTTGTATACTCAAGTAAATTTGCACTTACGAAAAAGTTCGCTATCAGCTTCAGCGTCATATAAATGAAAAATTTATTTTTTTTTTAGAATGCTTTAAAGTTAAAGGCTTAAAGCCTTGATATGAGATTTTAAATCATTTGGTCACGTCTCGTGTTGTTAATCAAATTTCGTTGAATAGAAAACGCTTTTTGTATGAAAATTCAACAAAATATGAAAAATCAGAGTGAAAATGGATATGAAAAAACAGAGATGGAATGGAGTTCTTCACAAATTTAATTTTAAATTTTTTGTATTAAATTTAAATCACAGTCCAACGTTAGAAAGCAAAATACTCACCTTATAACCTAGATATGTGAGCAGAACTGCTTCCGTTAACGATACTAAGGCCAATATCAGTTGCACTGCCCAAAGTACCGTCGGTCGATTCACCCACAAGATTGCTTCCCAATTAATAATTGGATTTTCCTGAAATTCCTCCTCTGTTAGCTCCGCCGAAACCAGGAACTGTGTTTTATTACTGGACGAGCAGCCATAGCTGTGGACGAGATAAGAAAAAACACATCATGGCATGTGATGATTATTCAGTACTATAAACGAGCGAAGGCCAATATTATGCTCACCATGTTGCAAAGGTTGGATTCGTATCCGTTATCACACGTAGTATATACAGAACACACGCTAGTAACTTAAAAAACAAATCTGCGATTCGTATTCGTAAGCCTGTAAAGATATGGAAACAGGGAAGAAAATTAATGTTTTGTCAATAAGCTATAAAAATTAACTTGTGATTACACACAGGTGAATTTTTTATTTTGAAACCTAATTCATCCTAATCTGTATAAGAAACCGTTTAATGAAAGAATAATTTGGGCTCACTCCAAAAGCATTACATATAAGCTCCTTCTCAGATGCTGACAGCATAAGAAAAAAAAAATTACATTAAAAAAATAATGTCTTTCTGAATATTTCAACCAGTTCTAAAAATATTTAGCTTAGTGCGATTTTTATAGAAAATTGATAGTTTACGAGAAAAAAGTGCTAAAAGGTGAAACTTTCGCAGTTGGTTAGTCGTCGGTCAGTTCTTCAAACTCTAATGAATTTGCCACTTGGAAAATTGATGATATTATAGGAAAAAAGATCATCTTCTTTTAGAAATATTTTTTAAGAAACCAAAACTTTCAAATTTAAATAAAAATTAAATTAAATATTGATTTTCAAAGTTTGACCTAAAAATTTTTTTTTGGTAAATTGTTACAAGTCTCTGAAAATTAGTAAAAACCCCTATTGAAAAATTTTGCGGTGAAGTTTTTTTAATTCACCCGGAAAAAAATTTCAAACGTTTGGAAATAAGGTCGAAGTCTAAAAATTGTACTCCCTCCACCTCAGACTACATTTGTCAAAATGCATAGATTTTTGGCGCCAGAAGTGCCGACAGGACTACATTAAGTTCAGTTTTCAGATCTATCGGATAATTTTCTTGTGTGGGATAAGACACTTGGCAAATATTTCACTTCATGTCGTTTTCAGCATAAACTTCATCAAAAGTACATGGATTTCACCTAATCACCAGAGTGTCTGTTTGATATATGGGAGCCTTCACAACTCTGGTTCTTGGACTATACTAAATCCCAGCCCCATTGATTAATATCAACGCATGCCAATAATTCTTTGAAATTTCCCACACATGAAGATTGCGCCACCAAAACTCGAAAAAAAATCTCTGAACAAAACTTTTCTGAAAATTTAAACCTAATCGGCAAACTCAGTATTTTTTTCAAGGCAGAGCTTCGAGCTTAACCTTTAAGTAGGTGCACACAGATTTTTACTTAAGTGGACGCATGGGGTCACCATGGCTTTGGAATCGGCTTTTATTAAATATTAGTGACTTTCTTCACTGGAAAGTTAGACAGACAAAATGACCATCAGACTGTTTTTGTAGTAGGTAGAAAATTATTGCTACTTCAGATCAAGAATGTGTTAATTAAACCAATTTTGACATAGAAAAAGACATGCCATTACATGCTAAAAAGGAAATTTTGAAACTAGTTTTGACTTAAAAGTTAATAGAAAAAAAGTATTTTGCTCGCCCTGCTAAGTTATGGGTTTGTACTTGGCACAATATTCGAAGGGACCGTCGAAATAAAAAATTACTTGTTTTCAAAAGATGTGCTTTATATTTAATTAATTTTGTATGAGTAAAACAAAACACCTCTTGCTTAACCGGGTAATCCTCACTTGGAAAACAAGCAAAACAATACCAAATTCCACAAATTTTTATTGCTTTATTTGTCTCTGGGTGCTGATTAAGGTTAAAATATCCAAACTGAAGCAAAGCTGTAGAATGTATCATTCCTGTTCAGTAATCAAAAATGTTTTTAATTGCTTTTAGGAAAAATTAATCCAAACATGAAAATTAATGGATAGCCGTTTGAATAGGCAAAAAGTTAGCTTAAGATCGATCACTAATGGGATCACTAATCTAGAATTTATAGAAGTACTTAGCTTAGTAGCAGATATGATTATAATTCTTTTCAGCATAAATAAGTACACTCTTCAAACACACTAAAAAAATTTAAAATTCATTTTAAATGATGTATATGCTACCGGCCAAAGTAGTTTTAGGCCAAACTAGGTACCGTTAAACCTAAAAATAGGCAATGAATTTTTAATGCAAAAGCACTGTGGCTAGCGAAAACTAAGTTAGAGAACAAAATTTATCAATTTTATTATACTCTTGACAAGTGGTAAGTAAGAGTGAGTGTGCAGCTTTTTTCCGCGGTTCAGTCTGTAGTATATTTAACACTGGCATAGCTATTCATTGTGCTTCTGCATTTACATCAAGTTGCATACTTTTAGGCATATAAATCAACTAGTTTGTCCTAGGAAAAACGAGTTTATCCTAAAAGCTAAGCCTAAAAATAGGCAATGAAATCTGAATGCAAAAGCACTAGCCAGCGAAGACTAAGAATGTAGTAAAGTAAGATAACAAAACCTATCAATTTCATTGTATGCTTGGCAAGTGGTAAGTCAGGGAAAGTGGGCGACCTTCGGCCGCGGCTTAAGATTTAAACCGTCCAATACGTGAAATGAAATTGTCAAAAACATTAATTTTTGAAGTCGATAAAATCGAAAAACGTCATATAAGTAGTAACGCAAACGCTAATATATATATGTCTTAATAGTATCGAAATGCTAACTGCTAAAGTATAACAAAAAGTATCGAACAGTGTCTAATACTTACAAGAATTATTTCAAATAGTGACGAAAAGAATTTGAAAAGTGGAATAGTGTCGAAAAAGATTAAAAAAATTTAAAATAAAAACAACAGTCGAGAAATTTCTTCAAGTCTGATGTGTTCAATAAATCGGCTGAAGTTAAAAGTTTTCGAATAATGTTGAAAAGAATCGAATATGTAAATGGTTAAAAGACGAAAAAATTCCAAATATATCGAACTGTATCGATTAGTGTTGAACGATCTGAAGACAATCCAACTCAACAATGAAAGAAATCGTACTTACTGCTTTTTAGATAAACAAACTTAAAACTATCGCCAAATGTGTGCCTATATTTGAAATGTTTCAGTTAAAATCTTTAAAAATTCAACAGAGCTTCTTTCTCACATAATTTCATTAAAATCATTTTATTAGTTCCAATGATGCTTGCGAAATAAAATACAAGCGTATGACTTTTGAATTTTTTATATTTTTATTTTCTTAAAAAATTTAGTTTTGTTTCATTGAATAATATTGAAAATTCTAAAAACTAAATTAAAAAGAAAAAAACAGTATATAACAGAGAACAGCAGTGAGCCACTCATCATTTTAACCATTCATGAATCTGTTGAAACTTTCAGCAGTTTCACCGCTCACAGAACATTTTGTGAAACTAGCTACCATTCCGTCTCATGGCGAAGTCTGTGAATATTCACTTACAGTGAACGCTGTTTCATTTCGTTTCCTTTCGTATGAGTATTGCGTGAGCTACTTATGAAACAAATGCTAGTTTTGCTACAATCGATGATTAAAGATCAAAAATGGATTTTGGACATTTTTAGGGTGGCTCCAGAGCCTGGAAAGGAGCCCGAACTCCGAAAGGGTCCCGAAATTCACTAATTTATGCCCAAAACTATTTTTCGAGATATTTTTCTTTTGAAAAACCAACATTTTTTCGCGATAATGGGTCAATAGCAGGTACCAAGGTCAGGACCCATTTTCGGGTCTAAAACGGTTCTATCTAGGGTCCTAAGTCTCCCTTATTTACGCCCAAAACTATTTTTGGAGATATTTTTTGTTTGAAAAAACAACTTTTTTCCGAAAATGATCGAAAACGGTTCTCTCCAGGGTCTGGAGCCACCCTAAGTGATGCTCAAAGTCCTTTTTCGACATTTCCCCATCGATTGAAGCATTTTTCCGAAAATGGGTCGAAATTTGTCCTTTTTAGGATGCGGAGCCACCCTAAGTGATGCCCAAAATCTGTTCTCGACCTTTCCCCATCAATTGGAGGAAAAAAAACTGTTTTTCTTTAATACAGTTCAACACAAGTGGCTCAAGCTATTCACTGCTTCATGAATGCTGAATGCATGTGAGTATGAGCTTCATAC
Organism: Meiosimyza decipiens; assembly: GCA_963680825.1. NCBI lineage: Eukaryota > Metazoa > Arthropoda > Insecta > Diptera > Lauxaniidae > Meiosimyza > Meiosimyza decipiens. Next base: position 50,523,055 of record OY804261.1, on the reverse strand, counting down.
GCATTCATATTCATGAGACCAAAGCTACTTACACACTCACCATTCATGAGCAGCATGCTCTATCTACGTATTCATTATTAGTGAGCGCAACTCAGATTCATAATTGCTTGCAATGTGCACACTCACATCTCATATTTTTGGAAGTAGCGTAAAGGCGTCAGTGAGCCACTCAATGTCGATCTCTGGTATATAATAATAAAGTACCTACAAGATATTGCCTCAAATAAGCCTCATAACCTCCATAGTGATTAGAGCGGGGTGAAATTTTTCTTTCGGCATTCAAGATCAGCCTATATTAAAGGAATGTCTTTAGATTCATAGCGAAATTATATGAAAGCAAAGCTTGAGATGATGCATCCAAGTGAATTAATCGTTTTTCTCATTCCTTTAGAGTTTTGAGATATCCTGTCTCCTTTCTGTTTATGAGATATGTAACTAAGCAATTTTTTTCTTCTTTAAATATTTTTTTTCTGTTTTTCAATGGATTGATTTCTTCCAAAGATAGTTTTTATTTACATAAATTATTTGGGGTGTAATTTACAAATTATTCTGATTAAAGCAAATAATTTCTTCTCGGACTTTTCGAAAATCACTGCAATTCAAGAACTGCTTGGCTTAACTTAATACGTCAAAGATAAGACCCAATTAACGATTAATTTCAGTCATACATGTAGGTATCAGACTATTAAATACTGATAATTCAACTGCACTCCGTTGCCTGCTTTAGCGAGAGATTGTTGGGCTTTGAAAAAATTGTATTTCTAAATGGCGGCAACAGATTAAAGAGCTTTCCCTAAGAAAACAAAGCTGCTTCAATGGTTTATTTGTTTGACTCATTAGTTTCAATTGCACTGCAGTACCCGACTGCTTTCTTAAATTAATGCATTATTTTACAGCTTTGCAACTCGGTGCTGAGCAAAAGTGAGCCGCAAGTTCTATCAACTTATTTGAACTGCGGCCAATTTATTGATTGCTCTAAACTGCCTCACCATTTGTTTTCGATTCGGTCCATGTATTTGAATAACCTTATCGATAAAATTATGTATTTCGATTTTGTTGTTTTTGCATTAATTATGAAGTGGTTGCTTTTGTGGCTGTGTGAATGTATATCTGTGTATTTGACTTTTTGTTTGCATACTTTGAGGAGTCTGTTTGCATAGTACTGTGTTTTTGTGTGTTGACTCGAGCGTACGTGTGTGTGTGTGTTTTAATGTACCCAGTAGGGAAATGAGTAAACAATGGCTCTCCCGAAGTAGGTCGAATAGCTCTGCGCAAAATAGAATGCGTTAGGCCCCCCATACGTATGCAGCGCTTCATAAAAAAAATTGCTGGTTGACAACTCAGTGATAGATCTCTTAATAGAGATATTTACTACTACTTTTGCCTACTGGGTAGCTTTGTGGTGACAGGTGTTGGAATGCAAATGTTGATTTTCATAATTACGAGCATTTGACGGTAGGTCGTGGTTTACGCATTTCATTATGATTTTTATTTTGTTTTCTTCATCAACGTCAGTGCACAATCGACTGAGTAAACAAAATACAAAACAATCAAATCAATCTAGTGGTGCGTTCTTAAAATACTCGCATCTAATTTATGCAACAAATATTTGGCAGAGCTCTCATGGAAATCTTCGTATTTGTTTGTTTACTTAATTTGCATTCAAATTAAGATTTTTTTCTAGGATTATTTCGGTTCACTGAACAATTTAATTCTTGATTAATACCAACAAAGGTACTTGGCTTTAATGTGTATATATATAATTGCATATAAATATAAATGAGTGCTTATTCAAATCTCTGTATAATAAAGATAAGCCAAAACATGATTGTCTTAAATTATACATATGGGTCATACTTTGTCAAGCGGATTACTCCACGCGAAGATCACAGTTTTAAAGGATATAACGGCCTAACCAGCGTTCAAAACAGAAAAAGGCACGTAATATTTCAATAACACATTGAAAAAAATATGTTAAAAAGATCAACAAATATTTCATATTTTTTCTAAGATGTGGCTGTATCTCAGGAATTGTTTCTGGTTCCTTCACATAAGCACGAGATTTCACAAAGCCCCAAAGAAAGAAATTGCACGGCGTTAAATCGCATGGTCTTGTTGCCCAGTTGGCATCAGAATTTCGTGAGATGTAAAATAAGATATATTTGACAACCATTTTGCCGCTCCTTCCGCCAACACTCTCGTAGCCATTCCCACCCGAAATCGAATTGCAGACAATAGGAATGATATTTTCAAAGGGTACTAAATTGAAAAAAAAAAAAACATAGATGAAGTGGCCTCAAATGGCGACAAATTTTTCCCTCGCTTGCCGGACTATTAATTCTATGGTCTTTTGACTTCTGCAGAAGAAGAGAAAAGCATTTAAAATTGCTCATTGAAAAAAATTGAATCAAATGTTTATGGGTTTAAAAGCTGGTGAAAAATAATGTTTTTCCTTTTTTTATTTTTCATGAAAAAAAAATTAAAATAAAATTTCTTCAGCCTAAAAACTACTGAAAATTAATGTTTTCCTTCTGTTTTGTGTGACTAGTAGCCAAAAAAACTTTTAAAGCTCACAAAAATAAAAATGTATACAAAATAGCTCAGCAGTTAAAGAAATTACAACAATTTGAGGCTCCTTTGAAATGGGGACTGCCCAACTCACCAACACCTACTCGCTGTCGGTATATATAGACTTATGACCTCAAAATGACCAACAAAATGTACTCTTAAGCATCATAATAACAATTAAAGTTATTTATTTTTTTGAAACTGAAACATAGACGTATGAATTTAAAAAAAGTAAATTTTTCCGAAGCATTTTGATGGGAAATTTCGATAAGTTACTAGCACGTGTTAATATTCATCAATGAAGCTGGGATTTTCCACAAAAATGGTTTTTGTATTGAAACCAAACAAGGAGTGGAGAAAATAAAGTTCAAAAAAGATTGTCAAATTGTTTGCAAAAATTATGATACCCATTTATGATAGTTTTCCCCAGCTTGTTGCCTTCCAAACTCCATTTAAGACAGCGATTGGTGCAATAAAATTTGGCCTAACCACTTCTTGCAAAATTAATTTTCAATCTTATCCCTTCAGTTGATGCAGAGCAATTTACTTGCTTGGTTGGTAAATAGTAGCTTCAAATACTTGACGACTTACAAACTCCATTTTCAACTTTTTCTCTTCAAAACACCCCACCCTCCGCCGCACAGTAGATGGGTTTGTATGAAACGGCGGCTATATACTTATGGTTATAATTGCGTTTAGCTCTTGAAACTTGGTACAGATTTTTTTAAGGCAAAAACAACACAATTTATATATGAAAAAAAATCGGTTGACGGCCACGCCTACCTCGCATATAAAGTTGGGATGTGGGTAAGACCTTTTCTTCAAAATGGGTATCAATATCCAATAACTTAGCAATGCTGATTTCAAAAATGTTACAAATTTTGTGTTATCCTTTTACAGTTTACAAGTAATTGGAGGAAAACAGTTTGAAAAGCTAATCTATTCTCTTTTGAGGAGTTTATATCTTTTAGCCCAAGGGGATAAAAAAAAAGAGAAAAAGATAGTTCGTACCTATTCCCCTCTATTTAAGAAAAAATTTTGAATTTTGTTTCAAACAAGATATGTAGAGCGCTTTATCTAGCAATTGATTTTATAGAAAGAATCATACATAGAACAGTTTTGGTTGACAAAGTTCAACTTTGAGCCCACTGTGTCACTAAATTTAATAACAATTTTAATTTTTTATTTCCTAAGTATTTGCTGGCGATTGTCCTAAAAAATTTTCCAATCCTAAGCACTTTAATTTTCTTCCTATTTATGGCCACAATATTCCACTGTGCGCCGGTGACTTACAAATTATATTTTTTACCTTTGCCTATTGATTTAGAATATCGGCTTGGCTTGTATGCTTACAAAACTTAATTGAACTTAACGTCACTTATGTTACATCGGTCCTCATTGTATGTAACCATAAGTTGCAGCTATAATAATTCATTTAAGTAATTTGTAGTCCTCGTATCTTGTAGCCTACCAATGTTTTCGAATGTTTACTTCGAATGCGACTTTTAAACTTATACCCCCTAGCGATATCTAACTTTTGAACCGAGACTCGAGACATTTTCTTAAACGGAGTCAATCATTGGATAGCAAACATTAATTTAGAGCTTATAAGATCTACATGTACACATATACATTAGTATGTAGATATTATATCTGATACATAGATAATGCACTATTTTATGCACGAACGATAATTTCAATAATATGTTTTTACTTACTTGATCTCTGATTCTTAATGAAATAAAGTTGCAGTCTTTCTTTGAATGTATTTTCATTGACATAGTATTCAACGCGGACCCTGTAATGACATAAAAAAAAAATTTAAAAGAGTTAGTTTTATTCATGATTATTTTTATTTAATTATTTGTTTATATTTAAGTGTATTGTACGCTACAGGGACGGATCAAGAAATTGGTTTTGGGGGGAGGGCTAAGTCACACCCTTTCATATTTAACGCATGACATAACTAAAAGGAATTAACAACGAGTAGGTGTTTCATATTGTATTTCTTGTTAAGAAAAATCTATAAAAAAAAAAAAAAAATAGTAAAAAATACAACTGTATAAATTAGTCTTCTTTTTTTCATAGAGCAACTCCGATCGGCGTGGGTATTTCCTTCCATATTCTTCAAAAACTTTGTCGGGATCGACCAATATTAACCTATGGATGTACAAGGATGCTAATACGTTTAACTTTTCGCTTCCCAACGTAGCTCTTATATATAATTTGATTAATTTTAAAGAGAGAAGCTTCTTTCTGCTGTCCATATTGTGACAGGAATAGTTGCCAATATCTGTAGTAGCACTTTAACGTTCGAAAAAAAGTCAATTGCCTACAATGGGCTCAAGCAGCGGTAGTAGGTAGATTGACATTCTTTTCTGTCCAATATTTTCTCCACAAAGCTATTTCTCTTTTGATAGTAAGTGGAGATGTCAGATCATTAGCATATATTTCAGCTGGCTTCACAACATCTGACAAGTTTACATCAGCTTTAGACAGTAATTTTGATGGTATTAAGCTGTAGACATCTAAAAGCAAAATATTATAATTAATAAAGAATGTTCCAATGCTAATTTGTGTATAAATGTTAAACATACCTGTAATATTCTTTCGCATTAGAAGCAACAATATTTGAGCTATGGGTCTACTTCTGGGCTATTCGCGGTGCTTATATTGTGATGCTCTGAGACTCTGCAATCCAGACTGCTGCTTCAAAGATATTTTCATATTTCCCTACCTGATACCGCTTCAATGTCTGAATAACACTTTCTACCATTATGGAGCAAGTGTTTAAGTTAAGCTGAGCTGTTTGAAATTGACTGGCAAGAGAGATTTTCAGTTGAAATACGTTAGATGCAATTGCCAATGCCAGGATAGAATCAAATCGACAAATTAAGCTAGCGAGCAGAACAGTTCATATACAGGGTGTTTTTTTAGAGGTTTGTTTTTCGAATAGAGATAAAACTGGCATTTTATGGTCAAATCTGGCAACTCTAATGTCATTTATGTTCAGTTTGGTTTGCTATTTCATCATGAACAGGTTGACAAAAGAACAACGCTTGCAAATCGTGCAAATTTATTTCGAAAATAATGGTTCAGTTCGCGAAGTTTACCGCAAGCTCCGTTCATTTTATGGTCGACATAATCGTCCATCAGAGCAATTAATTCGGTTAACCATGGATCGTTTTCGCACTACGTTTACTCTATGTGATAATACGCATCCGCAGAGACGTCGAACAGTGCGCACCGAAGAAACAATTGCCGCTGTAGAGCAAAATGTTGAAGAGGACCCGAATGAATCGATTCGCCACCGTGCACAGCAATTGGAGCTTTGTCCATCAACTTTATGGAAGATTTTGCGCAAAGATCTTGGCTTGCGACCTTACAAGATCCAGCTTGTGCAAGAATTAAAGCCGCGAGACCATGCAATGCGTCGTGATTTTGGTGTATGGGCCGAAAATGAGATTGATCTCGATGCTGATTTTCATCGCAAAATTTTGTTCAGTGATGAGGCTCATTTTTGGTTGAATGGCTACGTCAACAAGCAAAATTGCCGCATTTGGAGTGAAGAGAATCCACATGAGACCCTTGAGACGCCATTACATCCACAAAAACTGACTGTTTGGTGTGCTCTATGGGCTGGTGGAGTCATTGGGCCATACTTCTTCCGAAATAATGCTAGAGAGTCAGTTACCGTTAATGGAGACCAGTATAGAGCCATGATAACCGACTATTTTGTTCCCGAATTGGATGGCATGAATGTGGATGAGTTGTGGTTCCAACAAGACGGCGCTACATGCCACACAGCGCACGTCACAATCGATTTATTGAAGGAAACATTCGATGAGCGCATAATTTCGCGGAATGGACCTGTCAATTGGCCACCAAGATCGTGTGATTTGACACCATTGGATTATTTTCTTTGGGGATATGTGAAGTCGCTCGTCTACGCCAACAAACCAGAAACGTTAGGGGACTTGGAAGCCAACATTCGTGGCGTTATTGCCAACATACGGCCCCATATGCTCGAAAAGTGGTTCAAAATTGGACCTGTAGAATTGGCTTTATTCGAGCCAGCCGCGGCGGCCACATGCCCGAAATCATATTTAAACATTAATGGCATAAAATTATCCTTCCAATAAAGCCAAATTGATGGACATTAAAACGATTTTCTTGTGTTTTATTTCAATTCAAAGCTCTATACCTCTAAAAAAAAACACCCTTATATGGTAAGCGGTTGCAATTATTTTATGCGTGCTTGTACGTACTTGTTTCTAAGCTTTTCAAGTTTTTAAAAGGTTTAAAATAGATTTTTTTTTTACATCAAACCAACTAGATAAAAATTTAAACAAAAAACAGATAGTAAATTGATGTATCAAGCAATTATAAATACGAAAAAAACTAAAGCTTTAATTAAGTTGAAATGTTGGACCATTTCATCTGAGGGGGGGGGGGGGACTGAAGCCCTCTAGCCCCACTCTGACTCCGTCCCAGATTGTTTCTTATTATACATTGCCTCCTTTTTGCCCTAACCTCGTTGCTATTTTTTTAAGCCTTTGAAAAAGTTTGGCAAAACGCTCTGAAAAAAATTGTGCGTGGTGCAACAGAAATGGGACAAACAAAACTTTACTAGAACAATTGTGCTTCATGCGTTGTAAGTACCTTATTGCCTTCTGCACAGAGCTTAGACCGTTAGAGCACTTGTAACTACTAGTGGGTGGTACTTCTACATTTTGAGCATTTAGCAAAACTTTTAAAAAAACTGCATTGCAACAATTGCTAACTGACTCTTTTTGTTATTTGTACAAGAAAACAAAACGTAAAATTACCTTGAAACCCTGTAGCAATTTAGGTAGCTTGTTAGTTGTTTGTTGCACATGTTTTTGAACTTAAATAAACAACACAAGCATTGTAGTTGTACATGAAATAATGTCATCAAAAAATTAATTTAAGTTCTGGAACATTGCAAAGACAATCCTGAAAAATATTAACAAAAATATTTTTAAATTGCAAATGAATTAGTAACCTCCCAGAGAAAGAATAATGCGGGCTCACTTCAAGAGAAGCGTTAAAAATGTAAGGATCATACAAACACAATATATGCTCTAGCCAAGGCAATTATAATCAACAAAATATATTCCCTACACAAGGACTATATGTACTATTGTTGGATTAAGGCAGAGTTAGACATTGATATTTTTTTTGATATTTCCTAAGAGTTTTGGAAACGTCAGGTCATGGACCTCAAGTAAAAGAGGCCATGATGACAACAGGAGTTTGTGAGTTGCGTTGAAGAAAAACATTATTATTTTAAGAATAAGCTAGCTGTTTCCCGCGACTTTTGTACATATACTCTGTTTCCTGTTTCAAAGGTTTTCATATTTAAGATTTTTATCCTCAATCCATATTTCATATTTTTAGCAGCAATGCTTTTCGTCTGTATTCCTTTATATTAAATTTTTTCAAAACAAATCCGAATTCTCAGAAAAAATCATGAAGGTGAAGTCATAAACAAAAGGTTCTCTCTCATCAACAATTTTATTTAATTCATCAATTTTCGTTTTGAAAAACAATTTGCTCTCACTCTCTCAAAATAGCTTCAATTTTAGCACGCATCGCTTTCCCTAGCAAATTCATCTTGAGAAATTTCACCATGGAAACGCAGTCATAAAAATACATATCCTTGCCATTCAACGGTTTTTTGTTTGCATGCTTGATCGAATTGGCGCAATTAATTTGATAAAGCAATTCTAAGGCTTGAATAACATGACATTTAAACGAACATTGTGATTAGAGGTTGAGACCAGGGGCGTAGCGAGAATGGGGCAGGCGGTGCGGTGCCCCAGGGCCACCGAAGGGGGAATAGGAATAGGAGGAACTCCTATAAGTTTTTTTGTAGAATGTGTTATTTATTTTACTAATTATTTTACTGTGTAAATTTTTCTCATTTATATATTGTTACGAAATTTCCTGTCTCTTTTTAGGATAATTTCGATCTCTTACACTTTTCTGAGTTCGATCACTGGATTGTGTAGCTATTAAAAACACAAACTTTATTTAATTATAAAATGGTTTATTTAAATCAAAAGCGTTAGTTTTTAAACGGTACAATTGTTTATTTCTTTTAATTATCGATATTCAAACTCTAATATTAAACAGGCACTGTATAGACAATTATTTCACTTTATTGCTTTGAAATCCACTGTATTACTTAAGACCACCTTTATTACTCTACTGCTTAAGAACAACTGTGTCTCGACAGCTCAGATGACAGCCTTTTATAGCAAGTTCACTTCCTTCCTGAAAGTTCGACCACTATCCAGAATGTCATTTCCGGTACCTTCTAGATGGCGCTTATCGATTTTGATAATTGTTCAAGAATTATCTAGCAGACTGCAGCGACATTCAGTTTGTTCATTACCTTCTAGATGGCGCTTATCAAGTTCAAAAATCATCTAGCATACTGCAGCGACATTCAGTTTATTATTTCTAGTACAGAAACCACATATGACTGCCAGAGGGTGTTCGAGAACTGGCATACTGCAAATTTCGCTACAATATTAATACAATGTTTGCACGCTTTTACATACCTTGGACAGTTCCCGTATCAACGGACGATGAAGGCGTCGATGACAGCCAATTCACTAATTTCACGAAAATCTTATCGGCTTCATTTTTTTTTTCGTTTTGCTTCTCTTTTTTTTGCTCCACTAAGATAAACACTGTAACTGTACACAGAATAATTATATAATTCTCTTATCCGATTGTTATTGTCAATAGCACCTGAATTGAGCAGCTGATTCGCGGTGATCGAGGTATCGAACAGTGTTTGCGACCCCTATACGAGCGGGAAATTCAGACGTTCTACATATGATAAATCCCACACTGGGAAAAACGGTTCCATTAACCGGAAATTCCCTATGTATCATCTAGAAGGAGCCACGCTAACTCTTTCCCGTTCTGTGTTGCGCGAACGGGAAAAAGGTAGAGTAGCTCCCTGCTCTCTCCCGCTGATGGGCCGAGTTTTATCCCAGTGTAGATCAGTGTTCGTAGTTTGTAATAGTATTCTGTGTATAATGCTATAGAAATTTTACTACGATCTACGAACACTGGTGTAGGGGTGCTTTAAAATTTGAAAAAAGATTTCCGTAAGGGGGGCCCCAAAATTACTTGTTGCCCCAGGGCCCCCGAGGCTCTAGCCACGGCCCTGGTTGAGATCAAGCGTCTTCGGAATTAATCTAAGCGAAATTTGATCAAAATCGATCCCGTAGTTTTTGCGTGATGCGCGAACATCGAAAACAGCTGTCATGTATTTATATTGATGATTTATTTTGTCATCATGTAATTTGCATTATTATTCCATTTCAAGGAAAACAAATTATATTTTTAATTTTAAGCTTGAATTTCTCTTATGTTTAGATATAAGGAGCCCCTTTTTAGGTCTCAACCCTGGGCCCCGCAAAGTTTTGAACCGGTGCAGTATTCTACCACTATAAAGTGAATATCGAAAAAAATGGCGTTGGTTTTAGAAATAAAAATGGTGAACTTCCCACGCATTTCTACAGTCAAACAAATTTCTGAACGTGAAAACTATGAAGAGCTTCGAATCCGAAGGCCATCTGCTTGTGGCTTCTATCCAGCTGACGGTGGCTTACATTCAACAGACTCGCACGGCAGCAACGACTTCGCAAGTTTTATGAAATAACTCAGAGGGCGACTGGCAAAAGATTTGGCCAATTAAAAGCCTACTAACTACTAATAACATTAGCCGGAGATCATGATTCGTCCATCTCCAGCGTAATATAGCATTTCCCAACAGAAAACCATATTGACTGGTCGTGTACTCTTACATTCCTTTAAAATGTATTTAGCAACAGGCATGGATCGCATAGTTGCCGAAAGATCGAAAGACTCCCCAGAGTTCGGATAGGCTTAGAATATATACCCTATTCCCACTCAAAAGAAGAACGCTTAGTTGAAGTTTGGGTGCAAAGAAACTTGGCGAAAGTTCACAAAAAGGGTGATCAACCGCTATCGGAACTGCATGGGGCACCAAGTTATTGTCAATCGCATGATAACGAAAGTCCTCCTAAATAGAGACAGTGGCTATTTGAGGCCACCTATTTGGATAAAACCGCCAGGCTTCAGCTCAAACAAACTGATTTTGATCGAATTAAGTATTTATTTGAAAATTACTCTGGTGTGGTTAGTTTTTTCGCTGAGTTTTGTGATATATTAATTTACGCTTGAAAATGATAATAAATAAACATAGAATAATAAATACAGACAGAGAACCAGCTTGGCAACGTTGTCATCGTACTTTGCTTCTTGCATTTGATGTCGTAAATGTAAAATGCAAATCACTTAAATTGGACATCAAATTAAAATGCAATAAAATATGGAATATGGAATTTAAGAAATGCCTAAGAGTCCAAAATAAATATAAAAATATATTGTAATTTAACTCTTCTAGAAAAGTTGTAAGCTACTCGCCAAGAAGACAAACAAATACTTAAAGATTCACTTACAAAAAACAAAAAAAATCGTACCAATCTGATGCGCCGTCCAGAGGAAATCCGCACCCATACCAACAATTAAAATCTTCATTAATCTGCGCAATCTATGTTTCGCTTCCTTTAGCTGAGGCAAAAACATTGATGTATTCTTTCAAATTCAAACTCATCACTAACTCTCGTCGCGTCTGCCTTTAAGCTGTTAATTTGAGCATGAGCATTTGTTGTCATATTCATCTTTAATTGCCAAAATAACCTTTGCGCTTCTGAGTGCTGAACTGCCCAGAATTCGACCTCTGATGCAATTCAATAACATTTAATTTTAGCGCATTGCATACGAGCGTGTGATTAACAACAGTGCAAAGTTCAAAGTTCTGTCGACAATTCACACGAGTTGAACTTTCTTTATTTTATAAATTTCCATCAAGTAAATTGTATTGCTCATGTTGATGCAATGAGTAAAACAAAGCCAAATTTAAGTGAAACCGCAGCCTTAACCTTAATTTTACCCACAGTCATCACTCGCTAACCCAGAACAAAGGGATGATTTAAAGTGATAAACAAAGGGAAACATTTTTCGCATTTTGTATAGCAGATTCTTTCTCACAAAAGTTAAGAGGAAAATGCAAGCGAACAATGGATTCGTTGAGTTATTGCTGTCTGTGTATGTGTAGTTTTATACGTTTGCCCAGCAAACATAAAATTCAAAAGTGTATATAACTCTTAAATTGAAATTTATATATCTATTTTGCATACTTTTAGGAATTTCTTAAATTTCATAGGAACGGTGGCTATATCACTAGATTATGGATTCAGTATTCAAATTAAATTACGTAATCATTTTAAAATACAAATTAAACCTGAATAAAAGAAACAATAATTCCGAGTTCAATAACCGGTGGCATATTGAATATTTATATTTTGCATTCAAACACAATCGTCCGAAACTCTTTCTTATAATTTATATGCGAATCGCTTTGGTGAGTCGTTACCCCCGTACAGTTTTTCTCCCGTACAAACTATCGCTTGACAGCCGAATATGAGCTCGCGCGAGTTAGCGCTGACACAGCTATGTATATATCAAAAAAAGACATAGTGAGATCGAAACTATCGTCTCGGCGATTGATATATAGCTCGTCGTGATTTGAAAGGTTCACTGGGTATGTTCGTATACTCGTAAGTGTATGTATATTTTTTGGTTGTTTAGCAGAGTCCACATTGTGACATTGACCCCCATGAAGCGTCGCTCTTTGGTGCCATTTGGATGCCAAGTTCAGAGGCTGTGGGTAATAAATTGCAGTTGTGTTTGCGGAATCACATGATTGGTCACTTGTGGATTAACAATAAATTTATTTTTATTTGGAAAAATCACAGATTTACACACGTAACTGTGTGCGCTTGGAGAAATTTTTGGTTCGATTAAGGCTTAGGTATCTTTTCTTTATTGTAATGTGTAACAACGTGTTCTTGAATACGATGTTAGTAATTTTTAAAATGTTTTATGTTGAACGAATTACACTTTATATAAGCTAAAGAAATGTAACATATTAGAAAATAAAATAAGAAATTGAACTTAGACTATTTTCCTGGTTCCATTTATAAAATTCAGCTTTTTTGCTAGATAGCTAAGAAGGCGAATAGCTATAGTAGCTAAATTTCTTTATTAAATCTGTTATTTGAGTCTCATGAAATTCAATGTTTGATTTTTTTTTTCACGGTGTACGCTAAAATAGTTGTGCGTCTGATGTTGCTCAATGTTCAACAACTGTTTACAACATTTACAAGTGTAAGGAGTAGGAGATGAAAATAAATCAAATGAAGGGTTAATAAATTTGTACATAAGTCATTTGCCTCTAGTAAATAATACTAAAAATGTTAATTTTACTGCATACGTTTAAGGACATAAGGCTTGAAACTTAAGACTTTGAAGGATTAGTGAAGTGAGAAAAATAAGTTACAAGTGGTGAGGTATTTTTATAGATTAATTTAAATACTACGCAGAGGACAATGAATGGTCTGGAAAAAACCACATACTGATTCTTTGAATCTTTCTATATACAATGGATGTTCATGTGCTTAACTTGATATCCAGCATATGCAGGGGCTGAGTCTATGTATTTTGATCTTAATAATATAGTGGTAAACACTTCCATTAACATCAGTCAGTCAGAGATCCTAGAAGAATAAGTGAAATAATCCAATTCCATGTCAAGTTTTATAATACTTGGTCTTTGAATTAAGAAAATCTACACATATAAAGCAGAATTTTTTCTTAAAATAGATGTTTTTGTTGATAGACTTTTAAAACATTTAGTAACTATCAACAAATTTCGGTATATGTATATTACTATGCGTTTAATTGGAAGCAGAAATAGGACGCCGTAACGTTCTAAAAGCGATTGTGCAACTTGTTGAGTCGCCGGGTGGGGATTCGAAAATGATGAAATTTTTAAATTGGCGATTGGTGGTCTTACAGTATCATGATGATTATGAAAAAGTAATGAAGTAGTCACTTCACAGTGATTATTGTGTACATAAAAAAACGTTTATTTTGTCAGAAGTACATCTTTTGATAAAGCAAACATATTTGTCCTTTTTGAATTTTTAACAATGAATTTATCTAACATTCTTTCAATGTCTATTACATCAGCCAGTTCGTGGTTTATGTGTATAGTCGCAAAAGGTTATTGAACCATCGTTGAACGCACATACGATTTCAGTCTCTTAAGAGTCGAAAAACTCTTTTTGATTTTCACCCGGGTGGATACTTTTCCGAATTCGGGGTCTCTAATCGATATTTTTTTGTCCAGTTAACACATTGGTTGTCGTCGTGGCAACCACGACAATAACTGCAGTGCCAACTTGACAAAAATTTGTATCGAACAAGAATTGTATCGAGTGTACGATGAAAAATCGCGCGAAAAACTTCCGTGTTGAATTAAAATTTCTCGTAACGAATTTCACATGGGAAAGCTTCAAGCGTGTGGATTTCTAAGCACACACAGTTTAAGTATTCGCTGAGTTTAAGTATTGAGTATTGGACCAAACATATTATCAATTTGAGTCATTGAATAGACTTAACTTTAAATGTGATTATATTTTTATTTGATTTTACTACACATTAATATGAAGACCTTACAATTCTCAACATATTTAAGTACAACAGTATTTAACCACCTTGCTCGATATGTAATTCAGGTATTTTTGATTGCGTATATACCAATGGCATCCAATATAAAGATGTGACGTTAGGGGAAATATCGATTTATTTATGAATCAAAATTTCAAAATTACTGCTTTTAACTAAATCGATACATTAGCGGCAAAACATTTTTTTTTAATGTTTTGAACAAAAGATGATTAGTTTCAACCAAGTTATTTTATGGTAAATATTATCAAATATATAGTTATATATAATATTATTCGTTTGGTGAAATGTGTGGCATGTTGATTTTCATATATAATATATTTATTTCGCCTTTATCAAATATACAAATTATTTTAGTTAGTACCAAATTTCGATTTATATAAAAAGATAATTTTCTCTGTATAAAAACGAGTTCCGACCAAATAAGAAATTCGAAAATTTATGAACATAATGCCATAAGTCAAAAGAATATCGGAAAAGAGTCTTGCTCCTTGCCGCAGTCATGAGCACGGTTGCCACACCGAAATTTTTATTGGGACCAACATTTTAGAAAAAAAGGACCAAAATGGAAATAAAAGGACCATCTTTTATTTAAATATTTCGTTTTATTTAACAACTCAAAGAAGTAACATATTGAAAAAAAATATAGCAAAAATTGCTTAAAACTTCACAGAGCAAATCGTAAAAGGAAGGCACATTAAATCAAATACAAAATCAGTCTATTCTTTAAAACATTTTTCATCAATTCCATTTTTAAATTAGCTTACTTTTTCCCAAAAAAGCAAACATCCATATCACTTCTGAGGTCACTGCTAGAAAGTCTTAAAAGTTTCCATTGTGTTACAATTATATCGACATCACATGGAATTAAATGAGCAAAAAAACCTTTTGAGGAGTTATAATACATAAGTTTTTCAAGTCTTCCTTTCTAAAATCAAATCTTTATTGTATTTGTCTTAAAAGCTCAATGTAAAAATTCAAAATATTTGTTTTAATTATTACTCGCTGTGAATCTGAAAATTTGTCAGTTGCGAGAAAGTTCTCTGCTTTGCTTCCTATAAAAATATTTGCTATAGGTAAATACTTGGCTTTTTCGTATATATCAAAGTGGTTTAAGCAGTTAGTATTTTTGACAAAATCGTTTTGCATAAAATTACACACAATTAAATTAAAGTTAACTTCCAGTTGTGAATACAAGAAAGGTAGCCGAACCTCCATAGTAAATGTCTTTAGCACGAAATCCTTAAGTAACAAGCAACAAACGTATTTATAAAAACAAATTTCGAATATTTTAATTTCGGTTTCATGGTTGCTTTCAGTTTACTGTCTCCATATAATTAGCTTTCACACTTTGTGGATATCAAAAATATTGACATTTCTGGATTAACTATACATTTGTGTCGAAACTTGACATTTCTCCTCAACATTTATCAATATAAACTTTGCCATTAAGCTTTTGTATGCTCTGTTCCAATTTTTGCCCAACAAAGAAGATTTATGTACGTTATTAAAAAATAAAAGACTCTTAGAAAGCCAATACAAGCATCAAGCACGACACCCATTTTGAAATTATGGATTTTTTTCGAAAATATCAATTTTTCATTCAAATTGCCTTTTGGTGGTGATTAATGTACTGAAAAAACATTTCAAATACATTTTTTTGATAAAATTGTAAACATTTTTTATTTACGTGCACTTTTCCATTTTGGCTATATAAAAATGCCTGTCTCCAAATTTTGACATTTCTAGATACAACTGTAAGAGACTGACGCCAAACGCTATACATGTATAGACAGAAAGTATGGCACCGAAAAGAAAATTTTATCTCGGCGACTGAAACGGCGAGATTGTAGCCAACCGGCTGTTAATATAATAATTTATTAAAATGAATGAATGAAGTGAATGAAGGCCGTTTTATTAGAATAACTAGGAGCCAACACTACATGCATATACACTACATTTATATATACGATTGTTATTTTTAATATTTCTCAAAAAGGACCAAATCAAAAAAAAAAAAGGACCAGCGGACCAAACGCAAAAAAAAGGACCACTTTTGGTCCAATTGGACCAAAGTGGCAACCGTGGTCATGAGCGTGTTTTGTCAATGAAATACGCAATATTTTTTTTTTTACAAATTATCTTTTTTATTCATTGTATAAAATTTAATGGTTAACGTTTTTATTCATATATTTATATATTATATATTTTTGAAATAAAGCTTTAATTTGATGTTAACTGACTTGAAAACAGATTTTTATTTTGTAACATAGGTTTTTTTTTTGATATTTCGAACTCCATAATGTACCACAGTTTACACTCTTGGTCTTGCGTTTGCTCATCAAGAGTTCAAAATCAGTCCAGAACTAGAAATAAGAACATTACAACCTTACCTTTTTAAGATAGTGATATCTTTAATTTATTTAGACTATAAGTATGGCAACCAGATCAGTGATGACATTTAGCTTTTGTGGAAATACACTGAATCGATATTTGAAATGTACTTTTTAGACGGCGAATGTACTTTTTCGTCATGAACGTGAAAAACTTACCTTAAATTACTTGAAACTCAAA
Organism: Meiosimyza decipiens; assembly: GCA_963680825.1. Taxonomy (NCBI): domain Eukaryota; kingdom Metazoa; phylum Arthropoda; class Insecta; order Diptera; family Lauxaniidae; genus Meiosimyza; species Meiosimyza decipiens. The sequence goes on along the minus strand of OY804261.1, from coordinate 50,506,252 downwards.
CGAAATAAAAACCTTTTTACTAACAAATATTAGATCAGCTTAGTTTAATTCCAGTTTCTTCTACGCATATTTCAGCTGAATTTACTCAAGTAAAAAAAAAACATAAAAAGATTTTATTAATAGTCCAACTGTACTGAAAATGTTTTGAAAATGTACTTAAAATGCATCTAATTTGCCGAATTTACTAAAAACTTGTCGAATGTACTGACGAAGATTTTTCACGACTGAAATGTACTGAAATAAGTACAAGTGTACCAAAACGCCATCACTGAACCAAAACTGCCCCAGAATAATAAATCAAAGATAATAATCTTCCCAATTCAAAGTCATGACGGGGTATAATTTATGTTATGATACATTTCTCTTGATTATTTTCATTTATTTATATAGAAAATATTTTTATTTTATTTCAATATATAAAATGAAATTGTGTTGATGTTTTGTTTTTCTTTAATCAGATATACTGAATATTTGATTCAGTGATTAATCGTTTTTCTTTTCACAACAGAACAATAAATTACTCATTAAGTCATTAGCAATACAATAAATATAAAGTTTGTATGTATTGATTCAAATATATTTCTATGCTTATATTATGTTTCTAAAAATATATAACACATTCTGTTGTCACTACCCCAACTAAAAGATATATAAAGTCAAGGATTTTTGATATATGTACATTAATTCCTTTTTTTCAGAGCAACTTGCTTAAGTGATTAGAAATTTTGAAGTATTATTTCAATTTATTGCAAGAGGTGAAGCGAAGACTCAGAATGTGGCGAATGTGTCGCCAAAATGAGCTCAGCTGGCAGCCTGGATCCTAAGAAAAGAGTAATGCAAAACTGATATTTTGTCTCCAAAACGATACTTTAAGTCAAACTAGTAAAGGTGTTATCTTCGGCCAGACCGAAGCTCACATACTCTACACTGCATTGAAAGTACTTTTTAAATATATGTTAAAAAAATGTTGAAGAGGTTGAATAAGTCGAAAATAATGTAAAAAGGTTCAAAAATGTTGAAAAGTGTTGGAAAAAACTGAAAATGTCAAAAGAATATAGGAAATGTTGGAAAAATAGAAAAGAAATGAAAAACACGAAATATGTCACGCCCACTTCTCCAATTCCGCCCACTTTTGTTTCAATAAATGACGTTCGTGATTGACATGCACAAACTAAATTTTAGCACAATAGCTTGTATAGTTTGCGATATGTGCCGTAATTGTTCTTAAAATTTAGGGCGGTGACACACACACTGGTACAATCCAGTCAGATTTTGATCCAAAAATAGCCTTTCATAAACAAACCTCTTACACTAAATTTCAGTATAATTGCTCATTTATTTCGATAGTTATGCCACTTAAGGTATTTTAATTGTATGGTAGGTGCCACGCCCACTGTTGCTATTTCAAAAGCTTTTGATTCGTATATACCTAATACCCAGTAAACCACTTACATCAAATTTCAGATCAATTGCTCCAATAGTTCACTTAAAATAGCACTTACAACTTTATTTTAATGATGGAGGTGCCACGCCCACTGATGCATTCTTGCCAAGTTTCATTGAATTTCAAAGCTTATAGCAACCGACACCTCTACACAGAATTTTATGAAGATTACTCTCATATCACACTATCTATAGCAATAAACGTATGTTGCTTATATGGAAGGTGCCACACCCACCGGCACCATTGTACCAAAATTTTGCAAGGAGACACTTTTTAGCGAGTATATCTGCCATATTAAATTTCATAACAATTGCGTTGATAGTTCTCTTTTTATAACGTTTATAAATATTGTAGGCTGTGCCACGCCCTTCAACAAAATTTCCAGAATATTGAATAAACGTGTATTGATGACTACTTTCAGTGGTATCATCCCTAAAATTTTTATGAAAATCGTATGTGCCAATTTGGAGTTATACGAAATCCATATTTTCAATTGTTAAAAAGTGTCACGCCCACTTTTACAATTCCGCCCACTTTATGCGCAATTTAAGATTCTTAAGATCTGTATTCGTGTACCAAATTTCATCACAAAATCTTGCACGGTTTACGAGCTATGGCGTTGTAAAAGTTAAAATTTAGGGCTGTGCCACGCCCCTTTAAGAGCCTTTACAAACTTCAAACCTAGCCTAATCTTAATTTTTTTCTCATCTTCAACAAATCATCAAAATCGCAGCATATTTTTTTCAGAATGGACTTTACATAGAGTATGGGCGGAAGGCGTGGCTGTAAACGGATTTCACCCATTTTTATATGCTAGCAGCTTGAAAGAAGGTTTGACCTGTGTGCCAAATTTCATTCAATTAGCTTGCTTAGTTTTCGCGTAAACCTGATTTCAACAGACAGACACACAGACAGACAGACAGACAGACAGACAGACAGACGGACATAGCTATATCGACTCAGGTGTTGACGCTGATCAAGAATATATATACTTTTCCATACCTGCCACGCCCCTTTCTATGCGTTACAAACGGAATGACAAAGTGAATATACCCTCTGTGTAGGGTATAGAAAGGATATAGGCATATTCTGATTTCTTAAAGATTTGGCAATTAATTGACTAATGATTTCAAATTTCATGATGATCGCAATTTACTTCTCTAAAGCCAAATTTCAAATAAAAGTACATGCAGTGAAATTGAACAAAAACTGAATGTGAAAAAGCCGGAACTTTATTTATTCCACAAGAATAAAAAAAATTCCAAAGCTGAAAAAGCCAAAATTGAACAAACAACAGAAAAGCAAAAAAAAAAAAAAACAGCGATGTGAAGGGTGTAAAAAAGCTTTCAAGCTTTGCTAAAAGGCACAAAATGCTTTAAAACAAAGTAACAAATTGCCGCCATTGATGGATGTAAACGTACGTAATCGAATGATAAAAACACCGGAATTACATTAACCTTTTAAAAAAGAAAAGAAATAAAGAAAAAAAGAAAAAACGCGGAAATGTTATTTCAATAAACAGTGAAAATGTTGGTAGTCTGTGGAAAAAATAGGTGAGATAAATCCACCTTTTATATAGAGACTTTTTTTTCTCATTCTTTTGTATTTTATTATTTTACATTAACGTCGGATAACAAAATTTTAAAATTTTCCACAGGGATTCATTGTATTACGTTGTTGTTTCAATGCAATGTCTGTACTACTCGTATATATATAAGAGTAACTACTGAAATAACTTTGCTTTTAAAGCCTTGTGACAAGGATATGTTTTTGTCTTTAGGGGAGTGGGTTTATTTTTGTCATCTCTTTTTTTCTCTATATTGATAAAATAATGGAATGAGCAAATACGAGTACTTGTATGTTAAAGTGAATTGTCAGCAAGTGGGGATGTAAAATAAAACCAAATCATTAATATCAAATTACTTTTCGGAACAGCGCCAAACAGCCGGCAACAAATCATAGAGATATGTAGGGAAGTGAAAAATTGTACGTCACATCAAAAATTAATGGGAGGGAAACCATTTGCGTTGTTCGAAAAATGCAAAGGAATTTAAAAAAGGTGAAACATTTGGTTTTTTTTTATGTAAAAGGTGAGAGGAACCTTTAGTCGTATTATAAGATTTTTAAAATCTGTTTTTTGTTTTGAATCGAAGATATTGATATTTCATAAAACATTTGCTCTGCATAATAAATTTTGTTTACACATGATATATTATAGGCGATTCACAAGCGCATCGAAGTCATCCTGATTTTCATTTAATCGATTTCGAGTCACAATCTAGACGAAAGTCAGCTCTTTTTTAACCAATTGTAACGTCAAACGCAACTCTCTCCAATGTCACTCTCATTTAATTTCATACGTTTTTGCTTGAAATTGGGTACGGACCAAAACAAGAAAACAAGAATGTTGTCAAACTGTTACTTTTACTTGGACTTACTAATAGTCCGGGAGGTAAGGTTGCATTTTTCGAACTAATTTCCTCCCACTTATTGTTTTTTGCAAAACGATTTCGAGTATCAGCTTTACTTAAATTATCATTTGCAAAAATAAATTAAGTGGGAGAAAATTGCTACGAAAAATGCCACGCTACCTCCTTTTATTTATAAATATATTTTTTTTATGGATATTTATTAAAATTAGTTCAATATATAATATAAAACGTCAAAATAAATATAAAAATCTTTAATAGCTATATTTGACAAAACAAAGCTAAAAATTTTTAGGGTCTTCACACCCCACGTCATTGGACGTATTACATTTCCCAACCTCATTGACGACGAGTTAAAGTTTGTTCAATCCACAGATTATTTTGATGCAGCTAATGTCAAACGTAAAGAAATGAGCTAATGTCAAATAGAAGTTAATGACAGCAAAAATCAGGCAATGTTAAACAAAGAGAGTTAAGAACGTTAAATAGAAACCTAATGTAAACGAAATTGCGATAATGCCAGTGTAAGTTATTTTTGAAATCGCGATATTAAATTGATATAAATGAAAACCGAGCCGATTTCAATGCAAGTGTGATTAGGTTATTATTGGATAAGTATTAGGCTTCCAAGTCTTACTACTGATAATTACTTATAGGTATGGAAAGTTGTTACAGCTTGGTAAGAGTCCTTGTGAATATTCTCAAATATCTTTGTAATTTCCGAATATTTGTTTTCGTAACCACATTAACATAGGATTTTCGACAGCAATTATGTTATTTCATATATCAGGTCACAAGTATTTAAGTATTTTGTGTCAATCACGAACATCTGAGAAGAAAATAGTTGATAGTTTTATCACAGAATTTGTAAAGGACTTCACAAAAATGCTAATCACTATGTCTCTATTCGAATCCTTTTCGATTTTTCACATACCAATTTTTATAATTCAGTGCCACGATATTTTAAGTCCTTTCCAGCATCTAAGGCTCCACCTAGCGCTGATCGATACATTTCCTTAGCGCATTTCATGATCGTGTGCCCTATCCATTGCCAGCGTCTTTTCATAATCTCAGTTCAGACACTTCGCGCTTTGTTTATTCTAAATGCTATTATACTGCGCCAAGGTGGTAGAATGATGTTATGGAGCTTATCATTTTCCCATATATGTTATTTAAAATTTGAGGAGTAGTAAGTATTGTTCTTGATATATTTTCTGTGTTTGCAATATTAATGCGTAGTCCTACAGTGAGTCACTGTGTCGAACAAGGTTTGGTTTGGCATATCGAAAGATTTTGACTAAAACTGGACGATATTATCGGTATAAGTTACTTTTTCCAGATAAACCCAAAGGTTCCATTATATCCCATGATTCCCAGAAAGATTACGGTTTAGCACCCTGTCCAACACAATCAAGAATAACAGGAGGAACATCAATTGAACCCTGCTTGAGACCTGCAATTGTTGCGATTGATAGTGAAAGGTTGCTGCTGGGGGCCATGCGATGGGCAAAATAGGAAAAATGAGCCAATTTTAGCTCTTTGCAACAAACATGTCATTTATACACATCTTGTATAATAGAAAAATATTTATATTTGCCTCACCCTTCACAAATTTCTGTTGATAAGCACTCGTATCTTGGAGTTATTTAACTTATTTTCATGTTCGCGCACTCTGTACGTGCATATGTGTATAGCAGTGATGGGCAATATGAGTAAATTTTAGCTTTTTACAATAAACATATCAATTTTTTTTTAGGAAAAATAATCCAAAAACATTGTATATTCTAAGGGAAAATAACAGGATTTGTATCGTTATTATTCATTAAGTATTCAGAAATAAAACCAAAAAAACGAAGCAAGCAAAGAGGGAAACAACAATGCGAGCCTTGAGGTCAGCTTCCTTCTTTTCGTTTGATCAGTGTGCTTTTATTTCTGCGCTCATGTTGTTTTTGCTTGATTCTTGAAATTGGCTTTTGGTTTATTCGAAAAATTTTGTTTTTGCTATCGATATCGAATTTACTGTGGTGTTTATTCCGTTGTAAGCAGCTCCTGCTTCCAAAATTATGCCCACCTATGATTTAAGGGAAGTGCGTAGTGCGCCTTAACCATGTTAATAAGCTTAATAGACATTTTTTTTGTTTCCAGTGCGCTTCATTGATGACTCTCTATTTATGCTATCGAAGCAGGTAGTGGCGTCAACGAAGCATCCATGAAAGGTCGTTTGTTATTGGGATATGCGAAGATGGCTATGTGATTTTACGGAATCCGCTGCCTGTCTACGCAATGTTCTCCGAGTTTGCTTTGAATGCGACTGGGGATGAATTTAGTCTTTGGATAGTCAATTCAATTATCTATAAGTTTAACAACCATAGATGCAGTTTTCTTTGTCTCTTTGTGTGCTGAAATCGGTCCGATCATTAGGACACTTATAACGACCAAAATTTTCTCTCAGAGTACGTAATGTAGATTCACTAGATTTCTAGAAAAATTTATCGTATTCTTCGATAGTTGAGCGATCTATAATGTTGAAAGCCCAAGCTTTAACTAAACAAATGACACCTTGAATAAGATTTACGTTTAACAGCTGTCAAATGACAGGGCTGCGCTCACCGAAACTCGAAGTGGATGAACCGATACTGATCCTCAGTATAGATAGTAGTAGTACTGAGGGTAGTTTTATTAAAAAACGAAGAATTTTGAAAAACATTTTTCCCGTTGTTCATGAAGACTTAGCGCCTCTTTATGTATCTCCTTTTGGTCTCTAGTTTTCAAGCCTGAAAATATGCTTTTATATTTTAAATGTAAACAAAAATAACTAGCCTGTGCTTAATGAATAATTAATTACAAAAATAAAAATAATACTGGCATATTTTTAGGCTTGCAAATTAGCGACGAAACGAGACGAACTGAGGTACATAAAGAGGCCCTTAATTATTTTGTTGGGTAAAAAAAAGTTAAGTTCTTTCGTTGAAGTTTCGTCACGCCACGTTTCCTGTTTTTCGTTTTAAGAAATTTTTCTTTTAAAAATTCATTGTTGTATTTTCATAAGAAATTTTATTTTGTTTCTTACAATTCTTTAATATATTTTCCTCTTTGTGTATTGTTACACTACATTTTGTTTTTTCCGATTTCTACTCTCCCAAAAATATGATGACCCATAGCATTTCATTGTTCGCCAAATTCAATGACTTCAAAAGTTCACTTAAGCAGTTTTACGAAAACAAAATTATTATTCGAATAATTCAAATATTTTTTGGCCATGCTATGTATGCTAATGAGAAATGTTTATAACTTTTTGAAACATTCACATCCGGCGGAAAAAGCAAAAAAAAAAAAAAAACTTTCTAACAGAAATGTGTCGATGCAATGAGACGCAATTCCCCAAGAATTATTGCAGCAAAGTTTTCGACATTTAAAATACTTTATTAAACTATCGTATTATGAAGAGTCTTCTCCACAAGCAAAATACTGGCAGGAAAATGAGAAAACTTATGAAAACTCCTGCTGCTGTCGATGGTGTAGTGAAGTGTGGTAGATAGTGCTCTCCTCTAATAAAGTCATCTCTAAACACGCACATTTAAACGTTCGTTTATTGATGCTTTTAAAAACTTAATGGAAAACTTTATTCAGTTCGTTTATATGAACAGAGCATTAAGTTTATTCACTTTCATAATGAGTGTATTCTAGTTGAATGGATGGATAGATGCAAGTGGAAAGAAGTGGAGCTGTCAGGTAGGTGTCTAGTAAATGACAGTGAAACATGCAAGCCCAATGGTTGAAGATGTGGGTTTGGTCACAGTGTAGTCCTAATGACTTCGATAATTTAACTTGATGAAGAACTTAAACAACGATATAAACGGAATGTGATAATGATGAAGACCGACGACGAGACAAACGCATCCAAACTCACAAACAGTCTAAGCGATTGGCGAGTTCAATGGGGATAAGTAGCTTAAGATGGTTTCCTCGATGGTATGAGCAGTTTACTAAATACCTCATTAGCGTTTGGTGCATGAGAAGACCGACAGTAAGAGGATATCTGCACAAAAAGTAATATAATAATTTTCCCTTTTGACACTGTAGAACAATTTTCTAAAAATTTTCAACCGAAAGAGATATTTTGTGATAAGTAGCGTATTCCGTATTCATAACGTGATAGATGCATGGATTGTTTGGGATAGTTGATCAGTGCAAAAACAACTTTTTAAAAGTTTTTCTTTTAATATTCGTAAAGTTTTTGTTTGTGCTACTGTGTAATTATACGTAATAACCACTACAAATGTGATTATATCTTGCTTTGGCTTGTAAGGAAAGTTTACTGTTGTGCGAATTCAAAAAGATTATCTTAGATTATGACGTTGATAAGGTGTATTGTGTGTGTATTCAACTGTAGATGTTATCGAAAAATAAGACCGATGAAACATGGCTATGATATTACGATATGAGATCCACAAATGTTTATCTTGATTTGTTCGAAAGCATAAGTGCAAAAGGATATTTTTTATTATATTATTAATTAGTTTTCTTGCATTGTCATTAAGTTGCCTTTAAGCTCTTGATGTTTATTATATTGGGGTTTAAGCTTCCGAGACGATGTATAACTTGTTAGCAGTTGCTGCAACATTAACCTATGCGAAACAAACGTGTTATTCAATTTTGATAAATTTAACACCATTAAACGTTAATTTAAAAAGTAAAATAGTATCACACTTTTGGACTGGCAATATTAGCCCAGGAACGCTGCTGAGTAACTTTGCGCAAGCCAAATTTTTGCATGGATCTTTCGCTTGGTTTCATAATTGAAGTGTAATTAGATCTCATCGATATCGCGTACTTTAAAAAAATTATTCAATGTCAAAGGTCACGAAACTCGGTTCCTATGACAATTTAAGCAGAATAAAAAATATTTTGTAGCTAATTTTACATGAAAAAAATTATAAACAAAGTTTTCGTAGCTTCTATAGATTTCAAGATACATGGCTGAGAAAAATTGGAGTAAGTCGCGTACCCCACTACATGTTACTTACAATAGCGTGTACGAGGTTTGATCAAAAAATACTGGGCATTTTCGTATTTCTTGATTCTTTAATGAACACCAATTCCTTAACCCCCCCCCCCCCCCCTGTAGTGTACTCCCTCTCAGATATAATACACTTGTGCCAGCACTTTTTGGTATAGCTTTCAGCTTCCTCAGCGATTCTGTTTTGATCCACTCAATAGTGGCGAAATGTCGTCCTTTCATGGTTCCTTGTTGTCTTGGGAATTGAATGAAGTCGCAGGAGGGGTTAATAACATACACTTTAATTATGAAACCATGGAAAAATGGCAGGGATTTTGCTATGAAAGCAGATGCATTCTAAGGATCAATTGGAGAATAAGATATAAAAAATCACAAAAAAAGATGAACTGTAGATATTTTGAGAAAAAGTATTTTTAAATAAAAAACAAATGTTTCAAAAAATCTATTTAAGTTCTTTTAATTGCTTTTAAAAATGGTTTTCTAATCTTATCTTCTATAGTTTTTGAGATATTTCGTTTCAAAAGATGCTGACGAGGGGAAAAAAGCAAGTGTGCACTTAATAAAAGAATGACCGAAATATATAACTTAGGCTGTTTATTATTTGAGGTTTAAAAATAGATCAAATTGTCCAAAAAGTTAAACTTCCTATCTAATATCTGTAAGCGCCTTGAACAGAGTCTATGTCCGATTTCGTTGAATTTTTACGAAAATAATTACATTCTACAACATAGAAAAAATCTACCTTAGGTGCCAAGATAAAGCGTTTTAAGCATTTTTTTTTTGTATGGAAGAGGCCACAATTTCTTGTCTAACCCCGCCCACATACATGTGGGTGAAAATGCAAACAATATACACCCGAAAGGGTGTTGTTTTTAAAGTTTATGTCCCATAATTCTATGTTATGGAATCGGGTTAGAAGAAAATTCTCCCACGAAAAATGTGGGCGTGGTTTGACAAGGACAAAAAAAAATCCTAAAACGCTATATCTTGGGAACTAAGTTAGATTTTGCCTACGCTTTAGTATGTCGGTTTTTTCGTAAAAGTTCAACGAAATCGGACACAGACTCTGTCCGCGCCGTTCACAGGTTTGAGCTAGAAAGCTAAAACTTTGGGACAATTGGAGCTATTTGTAAACCTCATGATGATGATAGGTTTGTTAGCCAGATATTTCTATTTTAGGACCAGTATTCATGGAATCTTTAATGGAGGTATGTTAGAATTGAAAAAATAGCTAAATATATTGATTGATATATATTATGCTTTAGATACATGTACATATGTAAATACAGATATGAAAGTGTGCATTTAAAAAAACTTAGAAAATGAGTACTGGTTTTCAAATCTTTTTGAATATTCCAACTAAATGGCAACCATACCTTACCACCAATCAGAAACAGTTATAACAATTAGTACATAAGTCATTACAGTAATTACGTTAGCAAAGGAATACAATTTCAATTACATCATCTGCCAAACCAACAACATCAATAATAATGAAATAATTAATATTTGCAAAGCCACTGACAAATGAAATCAAAGTTGTGTTTCATAATTAGTGCTGTGTTATTAAGACAAAGTGACTCTTCACCGCAGTTTGTGCATTCATGTGATAAGGAATTGCATCAATTCCATATTTCGCGCTTGATTAAAGCAAGTGGCTTTATTCAGTATGCGACCTTTATTTCTTTTCATTCTTGTTACTCATTGCATGCTTCAGAGAATAGCAACTGTAGTTTGCTGTCGGCAATCAGATGAGAGGAAGCTTCAGCCTACCTTTTCTCCTTGAACCTGGTGACTGTAATTTTAAGCTTATTTCAACTGGAGCGTTGTCTTTCATTCGCAAATTGTGTAGGAACATCTTGTCCTTCATAGTTTGAAGCGTCAGAAAAAGTTTTAGGTTCTGAGGTAATTAATCTTTTTTCTTATTACAAAAACACATTTAGGGCGTGTTGTTTTACGCTTGTGCATTTATTCTTAAAATGACTTCATCGAATTTAATGAAAATCCGGGTGATTACGTATTAAAAGAGAAACAATAAAATGAGATGGCACCTCTCAAAGCTAAAAATTTATATGCTAAATGAACCGAAAGCTATAAAACAAATTGTTACGAAATTTGGTGAATCTGTACGAGGTTATTCAATTTATGATATACACGCTATATAGTTGGGCCAAGTGCTTTGAATATTAGACTGAAGGACACCATAACATTCAACATGCGACCAACTTCCTGCACTTTAATCACAATTAATAGGATTGGGGCTCTTTAAAATGTGTTACTTAACGCTATTTATCATGTTGGAATGTTGCTATCTTTCAAATAGCTCCCAAAAAAAAAACGAGTCCACCTTTGCACTTTCCCAAGTTATGGAGAATGAAATAAACTTTCAGCTTGTAGATTATCTGGATATAACAAATTTCTTTATAATAAATCGTCAATATAGTTTCCGCATAGCTCACTTTATCGGAGATCTGCTGAACTTTCCCACCGAAAATTGATATCAATATGTTCATCTATTCGATGAAAGTATTGTTATCATTTAAAAGTGTCTTCGTATCGAAACTATTAATTGCATATAAAGGGTGTTTTTTTTAGAGATATAGAGCTTCGAATTGAAATAAAACACAAGAAAATCGTTTTAATGTCCATCAATTTAGCTTTATTGGAAGGATAATTTTATGCCATTAATGTTTAAATATGATTGAGGGCATGTGGCCGCCGCGGCTGGCTCGAATAAAGCCAATTCTACAGGTCCAATTTTGAACCACTTTTTCGAGCATATGGGGCCGTATGTCGGCAATAACGCCACGAATGTTGGCTTCCAAGTCCCCTAACGTTTCTGGTTTGTTGGCGTAGACGAGCGACTTCACATATCCCCAAAGAAAATAATCCAATGGTGTCAAATCACACGATCTTGGTGGCCAATTGACAAGTCCATTCCGCGAAATTATGCGCTCATCGAATCTTTCCTTCAATAAATCGATTGTGACGTGCGCTGTGTGGCATGTAGCGCCGTCTTGTTGGAACCACAACTCATCCACATTCATGCCATCCAATTCGGGAACAAAATAGTCGGTTATCATGGCTCTATACCGGTCTCCATTAACGGTAACTGACTCTCCAGCATTATTTCGGAAGAAGTATGGCCCAATGACTCCACCAGCCCATAGAGCACACCAAACAGTCAGTTTTTGTGGATGTAATGGCGTCTCAAGGGTCTCATGTGGATTCTCTTCACTCCAAATGCGGCAATTTTGCTTGTTGACGTAGCCATTCAACCAAAAATGAGCCTCATCACTGAACAAAATTTTGCGATGAAAATCAGCATCGAGATCAATCTCATTTTCGGCCCATACACCAAAATCACGACGCATTGCATGGTCTCGCGGCTTTAATTCTTGCACAAGCTGGATCTTGTAAGGTCGCAAGCCAAGATCTTTGCGCAAAATCTTCCATAAAGTTGATGGACAAAGCTCCAATTGCTGTGCACGGTGGCGAATCGATTCATTCGGGTCCTCTTCAACATTTTGCTCTACAGCGGCAATTGTTTCTTCGGTGCGCACTGTTCGACGTCTCTCCGGATGCGTATTATCACATAGAGTAAACGTAGTGCGAAAACGATCCATGGTTAACCGAATTAATTGCTCTGATGGACGATTATGTCGACCATAAAATGGACGGAGCTTGCGGTAAACTTCGCGAACTGAACCATTATTTTCGAAATAAATTTGCACGATTTGCAAGCGTTGTTCTTTTGTCAACCTGTTTATGATGAAATGGCAAACCAAACTGAACATAAATGACATTAGAGTTGCTAGATTTGACCATAAAATGCCAGTTTTATCTCTATTCGAAAAACAAACCTCTAAAAAAAACACCCTTTATAACGCATAATTCTATCCTGTCATCCACCTTAGTCTTTGTTTTTATCGTCTACAGCCAAACACAATCCCATTTTTGTTGATAACATATGTTTTATATATTGCCTTAAAAAGCGCTCAAGCTCTGCGGATGGTAGTGTCTAGATTATTTAAAACGTTGCAAGAAATACTGATCAGAGTATTTTTTGTATCACCTATGTAAAACCTTGACTGAAATAGATTTCTCGAATCTGAGGCGGGGCTACAAAAACTCCCCTAGAGCTGCTATATCGAGTTAAACGGTGTAATTTATGGACGGGTGTAGTCAAATATTGATTATTTTGGACTTGGATGTTTAACCCTTTTCTTAAAATGTTACAACGGAATGTGCTCTAAAGAGATACGTCAATTGATTGCCTCTTAATAATTCGTTCATTAATCGTACTATTAAGTTGTGTTTATTTTACCCGACTGCTGTGGTATCTGTACATCAGGAGATATGTTCACCGATATTTCTGGTACGCCACGGGGTAGTATCCTTGGTCCATTGCTTTTTAATCTCATTGTTTATTCTTCTTATATTTTCTTGCTGAGCTTTCTGTTCAATACTTTTTAAAGCAAAAAATCACAAACGAATTACAATTGCAATATGTATTAAAGACATCTTCTTCATTTTTGCTTTAGCTCACTATTTATTATATGCGGATGAGTTAAACTTACGAATACATGAGATTGTAGTATACATCAATTCCTTCCATTTATTTTTTTAAGATTATTTCATGTAAATGTTGCCAGCGGCTACGCCTGAGGTGGTTTATTCGCAAGCTTCAATTTTGGCATACTTTTTCCAGCATTTCGGTCGGTATCTCGTCAAGGACAGCTTAAATGTTGTCTTACGGGACTGCAATTGCGGTTGGCTTGTCCCTGTACACGAGAGGCTTCACATAGCCACACAAAGAATAGTCTAGTGGGGTCAAATCACATGATATTGGCAGCCAATGAATTACTACAAAATGTGAGAATAATTTTCTCAGCAAATTCGCCTCTCAATAGGTCCATGGTATCGCGTGCCGTATGGTATGTGTCACCGCCTTGTTGAAACCACTTGTCAACCAAGTACCATTCTTCCATTTTGGGCAAAAAAAGTCGGTAATCATCGCACCATACATTGTCCCATTGACTGTGTCGTGGCGATTTTCATTATTTTTGAAAAAGTTCGGTCCAATTATGCCGCCGGCTCACAAGCCGCACCAAACAGCCGCACCATTGAGCTAAAAACGAGGTTCGTCGCTGAAGAAAATTTTTCGATAAAAAACTGTATCTTCATCCAACTTTTCTAAGTCCCATTTATCAAACAAATGACTTTGTATGGTTTGATACCGAGGTTCTAATGTAAAATCTTTCAGTTGGTCAAATAACACAAGCCCAATTTTTGAAAACGGGAACGAATTGTCATATCGCGATGCTGCAGCAATATTTTCTTAGTACGTACTCTCCGCATACGGGTTGGTAGATTAATGTCCAATAAAGTGAAATATGGTCGATTATGAAGCCCATAAAAGAGTGAATTAATTTTTATAATGAAATTCAATGATTTGCAAGGGCTGTTTCTTTATTAGTCTATTCATGGTAAAATGGCAAACCTTATTAAGCAGTTTTTGTGTAGTATATGATACGAATCACACATGAGGTGTCAAAAAATTTACACTGAAAAAAAAATTGCAAAATAATCACCCATTTCATGTAAGTACATAAATGTTTAGTTTCAATATAAATCAAAGTTAAAATAAAATGTCAATCTTGAGAACGTATCCACTGTCAAGAATCTGTCGCAGCATTTTATGTTCGCACAATCAAATATCGCATTTTCTTTAGCCAGCGAACTTGCAAATTGATGCCTCAAATTGAATTACGCTTAAAAACTCAATTTATTTACTCTTACTTGCCAGTTTATTGATTTTTTGGCATTTAGCTTTGTAGACTTTAGATAGAGAGCGGAGGTTGGGCCATCCCACTCTGCCCACTTGTGTTGAAAAAGTAAACAAAAAAGAAAAGAAAATTTTAAGAGATTTAATTAAAGTCACTGTTTCGCAGACTTGAATGTGAGCCATCGGCCTCTAGGAAATTTTAGAATATTAAATTTATAAGAAATAAAAATCAATTAAAGTATTAAGTTGACGTTGGTTTTCGCTAAGTTAGAGTATGTCAATGAACAGACCAAAGGAATGTACGAGATACTGTCATTTGTAATTAGGAAATTTACCATGATATACCAATATGCCATCAAAATATAAATCTTTAAGTGAGGTAATAAAATTCGCATTTTACAATTATGCTATAAAAATATTGTAAATTTTATATTTTGTTTGTTCTCAAGGCTTTTATGGGCTATTGGGCTTTTCCAAGAAGCCGTATTACACACGGCAACAATCAAAAAGATGCTTTAATATAAAGACCCTAAGTGTTTTTTAACTGCTGCACAGTGGTGTGCAGAAATGTGTTCCAAATGGCCAAAATGCTTTTACCTCTTGAAACAGTTCAGCAATTTCAATGCAGTTAACTGGTTCGGTTTGGAATTTTTCATGTTTATTTCTGATGAAATCTTGAAGAAATTAAAGATATATTGCTTTGTGTGATATCAAAGGTCAAAGTTCAAGTTCTTAAGTTGCTTAAGTGTATGAACTTAAAACAAAAACATGACTTTTTCTTGAAGCGATACATCAATTTTGTTTTGACGAATGAATATAAGTCCCTCTCATCGTTGTTCTTAAGTGAAATGGTTAATTATGCTTCCTACGTTGTCATTGCTAAAAAGAAAATTTCTCTTAGTAGCGCTTTAGAAAATTAAAAATTTGTGAATTTTTTCATTCTGGATACAGGATACATAAATTACCAAAACCGATAAGATTTTCCAGAGCTAATGCCATTTTAAAACTGAATATTATTTTTACAAAAATGCTGACATCCAATAAAAACAGTCTAAGCAGACGACACCGAAATTGACTAAATTTTTGTGATTTTGTTAGAAAAAAATTATGTGAATGAACCCTAAGTTTATCCTCAATTTTAAAAGGATTGGAGCCTTCCAGTAATATCATATATGTGGAAAACCTAGCTAGGATTTGATGGACCCTAGTAGCATAAGAGTAAGTAACTAAAACAAAGATCCAACTTACAAGGCAGTGATGTCTTTGAAATATCTTAGTATCGTTATTAAAAAGATATTTTGCCTTAGTAGCAAAAAATTGGTTTTTTTATGTCTTGCCAGAGATAGTTAGAGCTAGATATAAAATTATAAAAAATAAAGATACGAAAATGTGTTTATTATGCATGTCCCGCACGTGCAGTATAAAGACACACGCGAGATATGCCGCCTATTACGAGACATAGGGTGTCATATCTTGTTTGTGTCTTTATACACGGTCACATAATTGGCCATTTTTTGTCTTTCTAAGGCGTTTTACACAGCCAAATGTGAGAATAATATGATTCACCTTTAACATACAAAATAATATACTACAGATAGCCCAGTGAGTAGCGTGCAGTACTATGGATCGTACTGGCTTGGATTCGAGATCGGCGTATAAAACGTTCCTAAAAATGATGCTTTATAATAAAATTAAATTAAATATAATAATAAAGTTCTATGCAAACACTTTTCTACATATTTAAAGTCTCTTAGCAAGACTCTTTTTACGCAACTATTTTTTAAGCCTTTATAAGGCATCGTTTAAACACTTCAGAAAGTTAATTTACTGAGTCACATGAGAGATAACAAAGAGGGGCACATGTCTTTATACTTCATACTCTTCAATACTTCATGACTCTTATAAGCCTATATAAAGAATTCATAAGTACTATATAATATAATATATTTCTAGTTGCTCTTAAAAGGCCTGTAAAAGAAGCTACAAAACCTTTTTCTTTTACTACTAGGGGAGAAAGCTGATTTTGGGTCAATATACTTTTTTCATGGTTGCCGTCAAGTGTGTTCTGTAAATTCTATGGTCAATTTTTCATGTGCTCTGAGTGAATGTTCGCTTTTATTTTTAAGCAATTTGATAGTACTTTTATGGGTCTTAATAATGCCAAGCGAATTTTACCTCAGACTGTTAAAAGCCGGCCTTCAATTTCCCTTGTCGTAATCGACATAAGTTAATATTTCTTTTGTCTCAGAGCTTTTTTGAAATTTTTGGAAGTAACTTCCATACTCTCAAAAATCAAAAATACCGACAAAAAAAGCACTAGCGGTATGCAAATTTGAACAAAAATTAAACTTAGTTTAGACAAAACTAATCTTTCTCAAAATTAGGATGAATGTTTCTCAAAATCGAACGCCGATTGAGCAAATTGTAGATAGTTCAGCGGGTTCTGCTGGCTCGGATTTAATTTTTTTCTATGTTTCATTGCCTTATACTGCCTACAAATTTTTTATATTCCAAAGTTAGTTGAAGCTGACGCAAGGAACATTTCGAATTACAAAAACATTGAATTGATAACACTACCGGCGTACCGTGATATTGACTTCAATAAAAAATTATATTAAAAATGAAAATTTTCTGACATATTTTTCGTAAATTTTGTACTCTATTCCAATATATTGTAAAATTCAACATAATGCTTTTCCTGCACTTTAAATGGCCAGCAAAAGTGCTTGCGAGTAAAAGCGATTCCATGTTGCCCCACAACATTGCTGCTCACAAGCACTCTAGCTCGTACGCCTTTATGTATGCAATGAACTTTGCTATTAGCAATTTGCATTAATTTAATTAACGTTCACACTTCGTCACTTAGACTACGAAAACAGCAAATTCTGTTGTAACATTTGCAACAATGAAGGATATTTTATATGGATGTGGTCATGCCAATGGCATCAAAAATCGATATGTAATTTCGCTAGCTGCTCATAAATGAACTGAATTAAAATCATTTAGATCAATTAGGCTTTCAACTAATAATGACTAATTATGAGTGAAAATCAGTTCAAATTTTAATGCAAAATGACAACGCATTAGCAATTTATAGACTGTCGAATAAAAGCGAGTGCGAATAATGGAAAAAAAAATCCATCGAACGTAAACGAAAAAACGAAACGAAAAAACTTTGAACGTAAATTTTTTGGAAAAAAAAGTGGTTTCCATAAATGGATTGTTGAAAACACCAGGAGAAAACAAGGCATTGTAAAGGAGTGATTTAGCCAATTTTATTAAGGGGGAGCTCAAGACCCCCTAAGGAGATGTTTTGACTACATATATGGGAAAAGCTGTCACTGTGTGAATTGGTTGTAAAATGGCGAAAACGAATGTGGGATGAAAAAACCGGTATCCCGTTAAATACTTTTTTGGGCTCAATAATGAAAAAAAATATGCAATGCAACAATCGGTTAAAAAATGTTAAAAATCTTAATGGACATTTATGAAAAGGTCCAGTGAGCAAGTTCTTGCAAAACAATTAATATTAAATGAAAAGAAAATAAATATTTTTTTTGGGAATGCGCAATGCTAAATCTGCAAGTGAGTTTCAGGAAGAGTTAATAAATTTCATATAAATGGTGCTCAAATTTGAGGTACCATTTTTAAATTTGCAGCCATTTTCTTACAAGTAATAGATTATAACAATGTTTTTTTCAGGAGTAAACAAAAATACAATATATTCCGGTTACATGAGTAAACAACGTGATTTTAATATGAAAACATATATATATATATAATGAAAGATATTCAAAAGTTGGATTTTCAAAAGAACAATGCAATTACTGTGAATGGAGCTCCATACCCAGAGTTAATTCATAATTTTTTGTGGAGTCAATTGGAAAATATTGTTTTGCAAAATATGTGCTTTCAACAGGACTGTGCGATATGCCACACAGCAACGGAATCAATCGATCTTTTGAAAGGGAAGTTTAATAATCAAATAATTTTTCGAAGAACAGACGTGAATTAGCCACCAAGATCATGTGATTTAACTCCATTGGATTTTCTTTAATGGGGTTTATTGAAGAGTAAGGCTTAAGCGGATACTCATTTAACTGTCCAAGACCTCAAAGACAACATTATCAAGAAAATATAACTAATTAAACCATTATTGTGGAAACAATTTATTCAACATTTTTGTAAAAGATTGACAGCCTGCCAAGCTAGCAGAGGAAGTCCGTGGTTCGACATACGTTTTCATTGTGAACCGGAATTACTGTACTTTAATTTTCAAACAAATAAATAATGGTTTCAACCTTCTACAACTTTTACTTAAAATTCAAAAACATACCTCAAATTCGAACACATTTGAGAAACTAAAATTCGAACATTTTTAATCCCTGATGTAAGAAGTCCCATAAAGCGTAAATATAGCAAATCGAGCAAGTATTTTTCTCAGTGCTTGCAACTACTGACATTTCTCGCTCTGTTGAGCATTTGAAAATATTTGCTATTATCCTGTAATAAATTTTACTGTTTTTACATGTGTACATACCTTGGAATCCTGTCGTAAGAGTCCCACGATGTCAGACAGTTGTAAGACGAGTATCGACTGGTACCCGACATATTGCACAATAAATTATCCATTGAATTTTTTTGCAGGGATTTTGCTTCTCTCTCAATAAAATATTGAATTGAGGTAGTTTGGGGAAACGGTCGGATATAGTGACGTGGATGGATTGGATCGGTGGTTTCGAAGGCGGGTTTGCAAAGCGTGAAACAGCAAAAATATCACGTAAAACTGCTGAATAATTAATTAATAATAGCCATTTTAAAATTTACATGAACATGAAATATCAGACGCGGCAGCAACAGCAGCTGAAGGCAAAAATTGCTTATTAATTCGCATAGATAAAAACGAATGAAAGAAAAGCGAACAAAAACAAAAATCACAGATGTTTTTATTTTTTTTTTTTGCAGGGAATTCGAACAAATCATAAATTAACGTGCTTGCCGTCGCGACGTAACGTGACGTAGTAAGCTTGACGCTTCAGGACGTTCGATATAACCGTTGTTGATGAATGACGTTGAGGTGACTTGCTTATTTTTTTGTTTTTATTTTGATTTTCTCACTTTTGTGGTGATTTGTTGTTTTTGTTTAGAGTTTTGTTGCTTCATTGCGTTAAAATTTCATAGCAAAGCGAAACCGGCTGCTGTCGGTGAGGCGGCGCGGCGCTTACTCCTAGATGAAGATACAACGCGTTTTCTAAGGCGAATCGAAAACACTTTGGATCAAAATTTATGGCTTGTAATTTTTCATATACCAACACAGACGCACGCACACTAATAGGATTTTATTTTATTTATTTTTTGCAATTATTTTTGATGATTTTTAACGCGTTGCACAGTGTGAAGTAAGGTCGAAAAGTCTGATTAAAAAGTGTACAGACTAATCAAAATGCGTCAGATTTGTATGGGTTATTTAAGTTGTAAATTATTTATTGCTCTTTGGTAAAAAAAAAAAAATTTCATCAACTTTAAGAGTCGTATTATAAAACAGTAAAAGCACAATTGATTTTGTTGTAAAAAATGTGCATTTTAGTGCTATGTACCGGCTATCCAGCTTCGGGGCTGGATTTGGAATTCAAAAGGAAAAAAAAAGTTAAACATAGGGAGTAAATTTCTAAATTAGGCGTCGTAAGTTAGATTGGGCTATTTGATTGAATAAAAAATTCTGGGAAAAAGTTTAGTATTTTATGTGTAATATCAAATGAGTTATGAACACAAAGACACACAACAGAAAAAAGAGATTCGCTTTAATTCATTTTTTTTCATCAGTTCTCAACAAATCTCACGAATCGGCATAGCGGATCCTGATGATTTCATTAAGCAATGGATGAAACTATTGTGACTAGCCTTAGGGGTTTTTTTTTGCAGAAACATAAAGTACTGATTTCGGAAGCAGTTTTCGAATTAAACAAATTTATAAGAAAATATTAAACATAGTGATTTTTATAGAAAATTTAGTCATATTTTAACTAGAGTTCGCCCATTTGTTGAAATTCAACCATTATAATGAAACACAAAAAATTAGCAAAAATTACTTTTTGGTATTAAAAAAACTGACATCAGAGTAGAACAATTTTTTGTCATCGCTCCCAAAAATAAAAATTGTGGTATCATGTTGTCTATCTCTCTGTTAAGGTTCAATCTAATTCCAATCCGAATTCCACCAAAATCGCTTCATTACTTTAGCTGTGAGAACATATTTTCTGCTCAGGGACGAATGTATTTCCTCAGGGTTAAATATATTTTATTGAAAACGTATTTTCCAGTTAGGGGCGTGGTGCCAAATATGTATGTATTTTTCTCAGGAATAAATGTGCGTCTTTAACAAATTTCAACAGAGTCGCTGTAGTGTCTCATTAGAGGGCGGTGTCACGCCCAGGTATCACGTACGACATGTGTGTATGTATACTACAATACATGAAAATTCTGTAAAAAGTTACTCGCATAGTTTATCTTGCAAGAGATGAAAATTGAGAAGTAGCCATATTCTTATGAGTACGGTATTTATATAAGCAATAAAACACACAATTTCTTTGACCAATCGACTCGAAATTTTAAATATTATGAAATTTTAGAGATAAAAGTTAAAAAAACATAATTTTGAAAAAATCGAGTTTAAATTTATCAAACATATGAAACTTGAATTACCCTATCGTATTGTTTTACCTAATATACCCATGATTGCAAGTTTTGAAATAAAACTTAGTGAATATTGTGTGGCACGATAATTAGCGTCATGTGTCACAATTCAACAAAATCGAAAATTTCGAAAATTGCCAAGTTCATGAGCTTCAGATAATGTTATCTAGAGAAATTAAGCATAAGTAGCTCATTGCTCTATCTTCGACATTCTTAGTGTCAATGACGATAATGCAAAGTGATTGTAAGTTCAAAGTCCCAGAAAAACAATTATTTTCGCTTGGCCTACTAATTTAACCTATTCAATTTCTTTAATGCTCTTAAAAGCTAATAATTCGTCATTATGACGAAGGCATAAAATGTTGTTGCTTTAAATGTGGAGTGGCATACACCTGAGCAACAACTTAGGCACAAGTTTTTTTTTGGCATAAACAAAACTTTCATACTTTCACTTTATTTCTGACATTTTCTCACACTTAGATCATTGAAAAATATAAATATATTTCAAACGTAAAAACGTTTAACAAAAACTTACAAAAAATCAAACCATTCGTCAAAATGACGAACAAGTAACCGAAATATCAAAATACTCATTAGCAGCGCACTACCACCCCAGTACATATAGCTAGGCAGAATAGTCAGAGCAAGAGAGCTGAATATCTGACTGATGTTCGTCAAAATGACGAAGTTTATCTATCCATGGTTAAACCGCCAGATTAAAACTAAATGCTAGCCGTTTTTTTCTCTCAGCATAAGGCTCATTTCTATGACTGTAAAGCTTCATTAACCAACAGCACCCTGCAACACAATTTACAAGTGCCCACCACCAATTGTTTTCGTCGAATTTGAATTAAAAATTTGGTGGATTAGGACCGTTTTCAATATCGAATTGCTCACAAAATCCGATTTCCATTTCAATCAATTGCGATATCGGGAATCTATTGGGCACATATTATGGAAATCATCAACTGAAGTCTGCGTGGAAACGTTCACCAGAGTGCGAAATGCATATAAGTAGTGAACTATACATAGTTTTACTTTAGCTGAATGTTAAGCTATAGAGCATATATAGTCTATGGACACAAGATCCTTACAGACTAGCATAAAAATCTAAAAAACATAATTTAAAGACTAAATAAAATAATTATAAAGGATAACAATTCATTATCTTATTCTTAAAAATAACTTTATTTAAGCAAAAGTCTAAGCCATTATTTGAACAAATTTTATTGAACTCAATTAAAGCTCTATTTAATGGCTCCTTCAAGCCATAATTGGTTCTATGAACCTTAACATAAAAGAAACTGGTACTACGTAAATGCCTTGCAGGTACATTTATGCTGATTTTTTCCAAAAGAACATTACAGTCAATGTTGCCATTAATAAGATCATAAAGAAAAATTTGCGACTGAACCTTGCGCCGTCCTTCCAAAGTTTTTAAATATAATAATAAACAGCGAGCACCATAAGATGGTATTGGTTCAATAAAATTTAGAGACCGTAAGGCAAATTTCAGGAACTTTTTTTGAATACGTTCAATGCGCGCTGAGTGTACAGCATAGAAAGGGTTTCATATAAACGCAGCATATTCTAGCCTAGATCTAACAAAGGACGTATACAAAACCTTCAATGTATATGGATCACTAAAGTTACAACTATGTTGCCTAACAAAAGCTAGCACTGAGTACACTTTAGGAATAATGTAATTAAGGTGTTCAACAAGGGTAAACCCCGAATCAAACATTACCCCTAGATCCAAAATTTTATTTTTAGCAACCTGGTTAACTCCATCCAAATGATATATGGACGGAAAAGTTGACACTGATTTGAAAAAAAGGACATATGAGCTTTTATTTACATTAAGGGACAGAAAATTCATTTTGAACCAATTCTGGACTCTATCTAAATCATTTTGTAAACAGTAAATATCAAGTCAGTGAACAGTAAATTTTCAAGTCTTACATAGATAAATCTGTGATTACTACTGAGATTAATGCTTTGTAAGCGGATATGAAATTGAACTGAAAGTCTTTTGAAGGTAAGCAAATAGAAGCTATAAAATTGTTTTTAGAGCTAGTAAAAAGTTTGAGTATAATAGTGTTGATATAAATCGAAATCGTAAATTTTTAATTTTTAAATTATTCGATTTTCCGCAAAATGATTTACATGTGACTTGTGGTTGAAACATAAGAACTTTTTACAAAAAGTGTTAAGTGTTAAGAGTAATCATGTTCCCTTGGTATGGTTTTCAAATTTGTAATTTATACCAATGCATATCGCATTTCTTGATTAAAAGTTTTTGCTTAGACATTTCATTTTGAAATAAATTAGAAAAGTAGAATTTTATTCAAAATTCCAAGTGGTCACACTCAAAAACAAAGGACGAATTATATGCAATTTTGCGTAGTCCACATATAATTTGTCATTCTGGGCCTTCGAGTTCTTAATAACCGCACGTACACATCTGCGGATTAATTCAGAAGGCGCTTGCGAGTCAAATGTTTCATTTTAATTAAATTTCAATGAATTCGAAAAGATTATTAATTAATCACTCCGATACGCTTAGTTTGCATTAGCAATCGCTTCATGCGCACAATTATTTAAAGTGCTGAGTGTTGTTGTTTTTGAAATCTTAAAATTAATTAATTTCGCGAAAGTTAATAAAACTATTCAAAATGAATTTACAAATTTACATATATAGTTATGTGTGTATATACTTATATACTCATAGATACAGGTGCGCGTACAACACATTTTATGGGTAGGGGGATAATAGGAAAATGAGCTTATCTGAGAAATGCTGTAGGTACAGGCCAATCGATTAAATGCCTTGTCGCTTTCTTCACAACTTATCGTAATTTAATAAATTCCCTTTTTCATTTGCTTTTACGCAACTGAAGTTGACATTTATTGTAAGCTTAAATTGGATAAAGTATCGCAAAGATACAACAGCATTCATTCATCGGTTAAACGTAACAAAAAGCATAAAAATAATTTATTGTTCAATCAAAGGGAGAGAGAATGCTGCTGAGTATCAATCAAAATGGAATTGTTCGAAGGAAATAAAAGGCGCCTACTAAACCGGCATCATCCTTTAGCGAAAGTTCTTAAATATATGAAAACTTTATGAATTTAAGGACACTGGTAGGCTGATGTCATTGCGTTGTTTTTCGAATCTCTCACTTTCGTCGAGGAAATGTATGTATATGCCAGGATTTTTTGGTAAGTCAATGACTTTGAAATGAAAGAATATTTCTTTAAAAATAATAGACTCCTTTCCGATTGATATACTCGCACTTCTCGCAATAATGTTCAAATTTCTTAAAATTTTCCCCGCGTAAGATTTCTCAAAACAGATGATGACGAATTAAAAGTGAAATTTTTTTACACCAGGCCATGCTTGAAAAGAGAAAAATTTACAAGAGCCCAAATCAGGATTAAATTTGTAAAGAAATTGCGGTCGATTGAGCCTTGAGCTTAACTTCAAAATTAGGGTATACATAGCTGACAGTGTTATTGCCTAAGGATGCAATAAACAAAAATTGATCACTTTGAATAGAATAATTTTGAATAAATAGTCCGATCTCTTTGCTTTTGGAATTGTCTTTCTCTGCTGAAAAGTATAACTTTTTTATTTTCTATTTTAGAATTTCTTTCAGCTCTTGAAGAAATTTCACGCACTTTTTCCCATTTACTGGATGAAAACTCTGTTCAGGTTATCAATAACGATTTTCGAGAATTGCGTATCTTTGAATTTAACACTTTTTAAAAAAAAGAAAAATATCATCTGAAATATTTGGGAAAATTATGTGTAAGCAATTCCTTTGTCAATTTCATCCAGGAATCATAATTTAGAATAAAAATGTAATTCTACCTTAAGGAATTGTATTAAGAACTTCATCTTAAAGGAATCGATTAATCGACTCCAGTAGGCAATTTTCTTAAGCAAATGATTGGCATCAATCAATGGGGAATGTTCGAAAATAAATTTTGAATTTATGAGGATAGGTATAAAATGAACTTTCAGCATCTCCAAAGGGGACGTCCACAAATTACGTGAGGCGTTTTTTTTCTCGGAGATTTGGACCAGCCCTCCCCCTTGGTGAGATTTGATGAGACCTGACGTAACACCTCTCCCCCTCTGGTGAGACTTAGCCTATTATTTTTAAATACATAATGAAACTAACTTTATTAGTATGTTCATGTAAAAGCTGATCCAATACGAGGTCTCTTTTCCAACTGAGTTGTTTTGACAGCTGTCATGTTTCAAATGGCTTGTCCATATAACAATTGTGTTCAGCATTCAATACGACTCTATCATGAATGAACTTAATCCTGAACAACGTTTATTAATTGTGGAAACTTACTACCAAAATCAGTCATCACTTAGAGAATGAGAGAGAGAGTTCTTCAACATCATTTTGGTCGGTATGAGCGTCCAACTGAGCGCACTATTCGTAACACCATTACCAAATTTCGAATCAATCTTACACTATTGGACATTCATCATTCAACCAGAGTGCATACAGCCCGTTATTTTCAGAATATTTCTGCAGTGGCAGAGAGTGTTCGTGAAAACCGTGAACAATCGAGCGTCGCCAATCTGGGGCTTTGGGCATCTCTTATGGATCATTGTGGCGTATCTTGAGGCGTGATTTTGGTCTGAAGGCCTATAAAATACAGCTCGTACAAGAATTTAAGCCCGCTGATATTGGTTTTCGTTTTAGTTTCGGTTTATGAGCCTTACAACAACTTCAAATTAGCTCCAATATCTTATCGAAAAATTGTGTTTAGCGATGAAGCTCATTTCTGGTTGAATGGCTACGTTAACAAGAAAAATTTCCGTATGTGGGCCGATGAACAACCAGAAGCAATTCAATTCATTTTTGGGAAATTATTTACTGTACTGTACGTTGTAATTATAGAAAATTAATGTTTTTTTTTTATTTTGAAAGGTGTAACACAATCAATGATGTAAAAACCAACAGGTGAACAATTTTATATACCTCAATGTTTTAGTATAAATTACATGCATTATAGGAAAATTTATTTACACGACTTCCAAATAAAACATCGTAAAAACCCTTGTAATTATGAGGCTTAGTCCCACCTACTGTTGTTGCGACAAGCGTATGCTATGCAAAAATGTTTGTTTCGTCAAGATAAAATCAAAAAATTTATTGGGACCGAGTGTAAATGTCTCATTCAAACGATGTTACGACAAAAGGTACCACAACTTGTAGTGACCATTTAACTTATTTCCTAAGCTTTATATATGGGCAAAGGCATATGAAGGACACAAGAGCACACATGCACACTACGAACATACATAAATGAATAAACTAATATAGGATTACATGGTAGAAATATGTAATTTCCAAAACGTGATAAAAACTACACAAACTGCGAGTAAATGTGATATTAAATGTAGTAACTTTGTGTCGTAGTTCTTAACTGCGGGATATTCTATTAAAAAAGGTCAGTGAACTGTTTAATTTATGAAAATTTTTTTACCGAATTATTTCAAATTAGTGATGTATTAAATACGACTTTAATATATCTTATCAGTCCCATATACCTGAAGCTTCTTTATAAACACATTCAAAATGACCTCAGCAATGGCGAAGATAGCTTAGGAGAAAAAAAGTTCAACGTAAGGTTTCTTCACAAGAGCTCAAAAAGTTAGCTACTGAGTCAGGGCAGCACAAGTTAAATTAACACTCCTAGCTTTTTTAATTACCTCTATAATCGATAACACATGGAATTACCCAAATAAATGTAGAAAGTAAATCTGTACTTATAAAACTCAAACACTGGTGGACTTACATTGATCGTCCAGGACCAAACAATCGACATAGAAAAGTTGATGTGTGTTCGTCTGAAAATATTTAGATACGATAAACGAGACTATGGCTGGATTGGTAAATGGGCGTGGCACCTTCCATATAAGCAAAAATTTTAAGGAATCTTTAATAGAGAGTTATTATTAGTAAAATCTATCGAATTTAAGCTTAGCACAAAAGTACAAAAGCTATAGTCTATAGAAGAGGGCGTAATTAAACAAGCAACTTCCCTAAATGCAAAAGCTATGGTATATTTCAACAGAATGTTATGAAGCCTAGTAAAAAACATTGTAAGAACGTAGGAATTTTTCTAAGCAAAATTAGGCGTGGCAACTCTCATTGAAGCAAAAAATTTAAAAATGCCAATATAAGATTTTTTTTACTGTGACATTTACATTTTATAACCCATTTTGGTATTAAGAATTTATCAACTGTTTCGATGCTTTTCGATATAAATCAAAACCTTTCGACTTATGTATTTTATTTTCAATACTCTTTCAATGTTTCGATCATTATTCTTGTTTTAGATATTTCGATTGTTATCGAATACTATTTACTTAATCGATGTTTTTTGTTTTTTTATCGACAATTATCACCTTACAAATGTTTTCAATACCTGTCAATATCTTCAACCTTAACAAACTTTTTCATATGTTTCGATACTATTCGAAACTTTCTCGCTTCTTATTCGATGCTTTTCGGTTATTATCGATGTTGTACTTATTCAATGCTCTTAATTTAATTTTGTCTGTTTGATAAAATAACTCCGAGATATTTATTGATATGACCAAAGTTTTTGACATGGTTAATCACACAATTTTATTGGATAAACTTTATAAGGCTGGTTTCAGAAGTATTATAAACATGTGGTTCAAGTCGTACTTAACGAATAGATCACAGAAAGTAAAAAAGTTATTAGCAATGTAATGAAAATAGGTACAGGAGTGTCACAAGGATATGTGCTAGGTCCTATACTGTTTTTGATATACATTAACTCTTTTCTTAAGCAACGATTTCGGAGCAATGTAACTGCTTTCGCTGACGATATTGTACTTAATTATCATAATAAGACCCTATTCGAAGCACTAGCTGATCTTCAATGTGATTTACAATTTCTGCGTCAATGGTTTGCAAAACATGAGTTGATTTTAAGTGATAAGACAAAGCTTATGATGCACTCGTATGGCCTAAAATATTTTGATTTGGTTAACTTCAATATTAACTTCTATTCAACTTCTTGCAGAAAACTTAGCCTAGCGTGTCACTCTTGTGGCCTGCACAATTATGATATTGAGACTGTGTAGCTCCAACTGCTTTAAAATAGAGTCAGTAAAGAAATTAAAGTATCTTGGGGTCTTGATTCATAAAAACTTGAACTGGAAATCACATGTAGCTGACCTTATGAAATATGCAATGGCGGCAACACGAAAAATTTATTTGCTTAAAGACTACTGCTCTCAAAAACTACTCACAGTGATATATTATGCTCTGATGAACTCTAAAATACAATATGGCTTATCAAGTTGGGGTGGGGCTTATTATAGCACACTTGAACCATTAATAATAGCGCACAAACATATCATCAGAGTCATTAGTAAAAGAAATAAATTAACAAGCAGCTGGCCATTATATTGTCAACTTCGTATTCTACCATAGAAGCACTTGTATGCCTTTAAAGTCCTTAAAATGCGGAGCGGCTATAGTCCGTTCCTCAGAAATTCGAATTCATATAGCCTTAGAGTAAATTCTATGCAATTGGTAAATATACCACCTTCTAATAAAACACACTTCTCAAACTTTTATACTGTAACTGCACCAAAAGTCTTTGATGGGTTGCCTTATGAAATAAGAATATTAAGATCAAGTACATTATTTCTTAAGAAAATTAAGGAATGGTTATTTACGATGGAGAGTTCTCAGGTTAAAATGTTGCTATTAAGCATTATTTAAGATTTAATATTTGTAATACTACTCATTATGTATGTTATTAACTTGTATGTATAAACAAAAAAAAAAAACAAACCTTTATAATTTTTATCAGGAATTCAGATTTTAGTTTCAATATCCCCACAACAACTATTATCTTAATGCAAAGTCATTCGCCTCTAGTCAATAAATGCCTATAGATTGACTAATATTTTATTTTCTAAATATTATGTAAGCCTTTTATAAGTTGGATTGCTAATTAATACAGAACAAATTCTTTCAAACAAAATAGTGCACGAACAAAATCGCAGGCAGCAGATTGTCTTATATTATCATACATAGAGGTAGTGCCAAATGAAATTTTCAAACCGAGTACGAACAACAAGAACAGTTTACTTTGAATAATTTCTTACAATCTATCCTTGTGACTAAATAGGTGCACGAAAGCTATTTAGGGCGCCCATTTAAACGCAGCGCCATCTGTCGTTGAAATTAGAAAATATTAAATGCTAAATTAAAAAGATAATGAACATATTGACAGTCTGCAAGTACTTCATCGATATAATTCAAAGTGGTCTTGAATAATTGAACTGCTAATACATATAAACAAATATCCTAAACAAAAGTAGGTCGCCCAGGCAGACAGGCAGCCAAATTAAAGGTCAGATACAGGCACACAAGCAAACTGTAACGATGCAGCAATTTATTTTTAGCAGCATTCTTTTGTTGTTGAA
The DNA here is from genome assembly GCA_963680825.1 of Meiosimyza decipiens. Lineage (NCBI taxonomy): Eukaryota > Metazoa > Arthropoda > Insecta > Diptera > Lauxaniidae > Meiosimyza > Meiosimyza decipiens. Next base: position 50,476,375 of record OY804261.1, on the reverse strand, counting down.
GTTAAAAATAGACACATTTACGCAGTTTACCAATTAAAACGAAATTCATATGGCAGAACGTTGATATTAAACGTTAGGAGCTGTTTTTGGTGACGCTATTTTATTAAATTCTATATTTGAAAATACAAATACCGTGTATTAATTACGACTGACAATACCAGCAATGTTCTCTCCACAAGGACCGCCAATACAAGGAATGGTCTCTTCACATAGGACCTGTCTTTTTTTTCGTTTACTTTTTAGGCGAAATTCATGTAATGGCATTGACAAATTCAAATTAAAGTGTATTAAGGTGAATGCAGTGAAATTCACAACGGACTTTAGCTGTTACTAAAGAAACACCAAAGCTCTACTTGCGCAGAGATCAATGAAGTTTTTCAATAAAAAAATAGCGGTACATTTTTTTTCAGTACTTACTTATGTGCACAACAGGAAAATGGAGATAAATTTTAAAATATAAAAATTGCAAGTTTCTTAACTTTTTTTACTCAAATTGCAAAATTTTACAGCTCTGGAGTATATGAATATGAATAAATTTTCGAATGTTAAGCGTTCCAGAATTTGAGAACATGATCTAATACAAATATTCAGAATACAGTCGTGTCCGGATATAATGAACTAATTTTTGGAAGACCTGTTCCAGTATCCAGGTTGTTAACTATATCAATGTTAGACATTTTTTGTTCAAAAACTTGTTTTATTTGCTCAAAATACACTTTTGTATATATATGTAAATCAATGAGTTAATTTGAATAAATTTTTAGGAAAATATAAATGTATATATGTTTATTGAAAGAATTCGCGAATAGATGTTTGCTTCTTGCGTCTAGAAATTAACTTTGGGACTATTTAGAGTACTCCATCTAAAAATGTTGGTGTTCACTATATAAAGATGTTCACTATATAGGGTGTTCACTATATCCAGACACGACTGCAGTCTGTTTTTTTAAAAATTTTTTTCATATCATTTACGTAACATCCTAATTTTGTCTATACATCTGTTTCTTTGTGTCGCTGTCAATAAATTGTAAAGTTTTTTAGTCACCAATTTAGAATTATTTTTCAGTATTTAGTTCTACAGAACCAAAATAAACATCTTACTTAGTTACTTAGCTCGGATACAAGAGTTTGAAAATGGGCATAACCGATTCATAGGAGCATCGTGCACATGCCGTCCTGATCAGATTTAATGCAAGATGCAAATTAATCAGAAATACTTAGTTGCTAATTATGCCTCGTTTATCTTCATTAAAGCTTTATAAATCGCCTGATACTTTTGACAGAATACTAGCACATCTATTAAATCCATTAAAAATAGAGGCAGTTTTAAACTGTCATGGGGAATTAAATTGTAAGTCTACCGTAATGTCCATAAAAAATGCACATACTTAACTGAAAATGAAAATTACATGTACATCATGATATGCCCAGCTAGTATAAACGTTAGTTGATCAGGCTCTTACGCAAATCAGATGTGAACCCTAATAAATTTTATTAAATATTGAATTCTTGTTTTTTTCTCTACTACATACTTACATATATAATACGGGTATATGTACTTATATTTGTCGGAAAAGGTTTAAGAAACTCATTTGGCTCATTTAATCAAATGCAATTCGAATTTCAGCTCTTTAAGGTAGCACCGAAGGGCATGTCTGATCTACATATTATGTAAGGTTAAAATTAAGAAACTTTATATTTTCTACTGAGCCTCCTGTTCAACACAGTAAGTGCAAGCAACACAAGAAAATTACAGCGCAAAAAAAAAAAACATTGAAGAAACAAAAATTGAAAACTACACTGAGAAAATGATTTATTTGAATTTAGTAAATGCATATTTCATTAAGAGCAATTAAAGATTTACTTCAGTCAAATATAGTGTATTTGAATCTAATAGAGGAAAATGTCGGTTGAAGCATTTTATGTTTCACTTAATCAAATATTTAATTGCTCTATATTATATATAATCTATTATATTCCAACAAACGTTTTCTCAATTTAGCTGCTTATAGTAGTTTCAACCAACGCTACATGGTATCTTCAGTGAGCTTTGTTATTCTACGTTTAAGAATCTGCAAACCTACTTTATTTTCCTTTTTTGCATTGACCAGTTGATGGCTCGTCGAAAAATGTGTTATATCTAAAGAGTTAAAAAAGGTTAAGTTAATTGCATATAAAGCGGCAAAAATTTAAAATTTTGGCGCACTATGTTCATATTTTTCAATGGTTCTTAACTGGTCAATGCAAAAGGTAAAATGTAGTATGCTTACAGATTCTTCAGCGTCGGCTGACAAAGCTTACCGATGATACCATGTAGCAGTGTTTGAAACTGGTATAAGCAGCTTGTTGTTCTTTTTTGTCTTTTCAGTGCATTTTGAACTGTAATTTTTTTGTTTTTTTTTGCACTTGCAGTAGAAAATATAGCTATTAAATTATCATCTGTTTTCCAATAATGCAAATAAAAAAACTCTATTGTGAGTTGCAGTTAAGTGTGGAAAGCGTAGTTCTGAACTATTTGGTGGGATAATTGCAGACACTCCGAAACTGTCGAGCCACTTTTAACAATGCATTTGTTATCAAACACCACTGTATTATGTGAGTCATCCTTTTGTTGAACAATGTAAGATCCTTAGTCATTTTCGGTTGCAAGGTTGACCATACTGACTTGGATGCCGTGGATTCTTATGGGGCTGAATAATGTACAAAGTTTAAATTGTTGGTGGATATATGGCCAAAATTACTTATTATTCGCCCTGGATGACATTTGTTCAAGGTTTAGCCTGCATGTCTTAAAAGAATTTAATATGAAAAATTGACATATATTTCAATATCGAGGCTTATTTTTATTATTACTTATTTTACCGAAAAAACTAATGTGAACAGAAAAAACTGGAAGTATTGGAGTACTAACTCGTTAGTTTAGAAATATTGGATATCTTAAAATAGTTCGGGCAGCCATCGATTTTTATTGGATCGTTAGATTTGTATTACGATAGAATTATTCCTATGAAAACTAAAAATTAATGCAATGCCATGGTGATGAGTAAAGTTAGTTCATGGCTTTACATGCCCTGTGCAGTCAATTAAATTATCACTAGCTTCCTATGATTTATTCAAGTATCCTTGGCAAGATTTTTACCCAACATAAAAAAATATCACATGGGAAAACTATTGCGAGCAATTGATGAGATCTATAAAAATTTATGCAAATGCGATTGTAGTTACAAAGCCAAACAAAACCTCTTTTTATGATTTCATCTGCCACTTGGAAGAAACAGTTATTTTCAACTGTCAAAGATTAAATAGAAAGTGACAGCGGCAGCAACAGCAACAGCACCAAATGAGATCCGAACGACTTTGAAAGTGAAAGTACAAAAACTCCACAGCAAATACGCTCTGGATTAGAATGCTAGAGGAAAATCCAAGGAGACAGGTAAGAATATTACAATAGCTTAGGCCGATTACTGTGATGAATTCTTGATACGGTTAATGTTTTAAGAAAATAAATCAGAAAATTTTCAATAGAAAAAGATTTCAAGGACTTTGCTGCCTTTGGGGAGTTTTGTATGTTGCTGCAAAGTAGAAAGACCAACAACGATGATAAATCATTGGAAAAGTTTGACAAGATTCGAACAAACTTCAAACAACTACACGTACAACATAATGGATAAACAGACACACAGACACACACACACACACACACAATACATAGATAGTCAATCATTGATTTTATGAGTAAATCTTTTGTTTTAGTATAGTATTTTCATAAATACCTTTGAAGTAAATTGATAGAAAAAAGTAGCAAAATGGGTTAAATAAACTTGAGTTAAATCGATGTTCATAGGACTAAGGAGAATTAATGGTTATTGCTATTCAAATGCCCTCTGCGCTCAAAAAGGCTATAAGAAATCTCATAAATTAAATGAATGTGAGTGGTGTAGTAGCGAGGGGATACCTTTGAATAAATGTTTGAAAAAATGCTGTTCATAAAATACCTACTTTTGTATATTAAATAAAGCCCTAATACAAATTTGTTTTATATAATCGTACACATACATACATTCATATACATATATATATGTATGTATTTATGTTGATAAAACTAATCCATCATATTTAACCTCGTTTTAAAAAAGTTGTCACGTGATTGTGCAGTTTATGTGGCTGAAAGGTGACATCTACATTGAAATCAACTTGGTAGCAGGCGCACTTCAGTTTTTTTTTTTTAGTAATCTGCATAATGGACTGGCTGTCTGTGAAATAAAACGCTATCATGCACAAACAGCAAAATTTTTCAATATTTTATTTTTTCGTAAAATGAAGCAATTTATTTTGAAAGTGAAACACTTTTAGTTAAGTCGTGTTTACACGAATATTATTTGCACTTTTGTGTAAACAATTTTTTTATAAAAATCATCTAAGACGATTGAAATGTCCGATAAAAGCTGAAATATATTTTATTATTGCTTCGAAAAAGCTTATTAAAGTTGATGAGCAGCGAAGAAGATTGAAAAAGTTGAAGAGGATTGAAAACATCTAAGACATTGAACAAAAAAACAGAAACAATCATCGAAACAAACAAATCGCATTATGTCGAAAAACAACGCAAAGTTCATAAAACATACGAAGTTTAATAATATCGAATAAGTCGAGTATTATTGAAAATTTCGCTTAGCCTCGAATAATATATCAAACAGAAGATGATCGAAAATTATCGAAAAGCTTGAAAAAGCCTATAAGTATTGAAAAAGTCAACAGAAAGTCATATTAATAAACTGTAGTGAATAAGCTGAGAAGTTATAGAAAGTTATAGAAGAAGTTGAAAAGTATTTCATTGAATATTGAAAAGTATCGATGAGTTACGAAAACGGTATCGAAAAGCATAGAAAAATTTCATAAAACTCAGAGTAACGAGTGGGTGGTGTCAAAAGATGTCGAAAGGAAACGAATAATATCTAAAATAAGCGAAACAGTCCAAGCATGGTACGCAACGCATTCATACCAGTCAAAATATCGAAAAGTATATGAAAATTCAGTTTTTCAATAACCAAAATACTGAATATTTATTTTTTCTATCACATGCCATTCATTTTCGATGTTTTTTTTTTGATAGGTTTTGACTTTTATCGATGTATTTCGGAAAAAGTTTAACTTTCTTTAATTTTTCCGATAGTTTGGAAACATTAGAGAATATGTTCGATTTTCTTGAATAAATTTAAAATTTTTTTTAATATATTTCATACAAAGTTTTTGAAGTTTTCCAAAGTTTTTAACTAATTTCGATTTTTCCAATGTTTCGATATATTGTGATAGTTTTTGATATATAACGACTTCTTCGATTAGTTTCAAGTTTTTCTATAGTCTCGACAACCTTTGATAGTTTTCAAGTTTTTCAATGCTTACCAACAATATTGATTTTTGTTATTGATGCTATTCGATCGTTTTCAACTTTTGAAGTCTGTTTCGATGTTTTTTGAACTTTGACCAATTGAAAATTTCCGACCCTCAGCAAGCATATTTAAATTTATAATTCTATTTGAGCAACAAAATAAATGCAGAAACAACATAAGGAGCTCGATGTTAGTCTGTGCTGGGTATATTGAAAATAACGATAACAGTCCAAGATATTGATAAAACAATCATGTCGAAACCTATCATCGGAAAAAATCCTTTATTGTCAGAACTTTTAAAAAAACATCGCAAAAATCGATAACAGTCGAAAATTGAGATACGTATATCGAAAATAATTGAATAACTCAAATATATTGAATTGTTTTGAAGAACATCGAGTAGTAGAATCTTAGGACTTTGCATAAGTCGCATAAGCAGTGCAGAGTGAAAGCCAAAAAAAATCAATTTGCGAGTTTAATAGGGCGCAAAAAAAAAACACATATAACATATATATATGTTAATAATTCAACAAAAAAAATAAATATCGATTCTTTTTTATCGAAAAAAAATGAAAATTCAAAATGTCAATCATTTCAATCTCAAAATTAAAAATCATTTCATAATTACTAGAGGGCTGCGTAAGTCCGCTTAAAACGACAATGAAGCTACTCGGCACGGTTGCGAGCCTATCACGAATCAAATCAAATCAAAACAAAACAAAAGACCAAACAAACGAGATGAGTGCTGCACTCACAAATAAAATGTTCTGCGAGTCAAAGCGAGTTGAAACACTCGTAGTTTATTACATTCGACACTGAATGATTTGTTGTCTTTTACCGCGTCTGCTTTTTTTTTGCACAGCTCGGAATTCAAGAACGTGGTTACTCATTTTATTGGCCTTTCTTATGACCATTCCTTGGTTCCATTGACTGACACCGCTTTTGTACAGATCGTACCAATTTTAGTTGCCACCCATATATAAATCTGTAGATTTAAGCTCACATTTCGCCTTTTCCTTCATATCGATTATTTACGGTCTTTGTCATTTAAGGCTTTTGGAGAATGGAATTTCAGTCTCACAAGCCTACAACACCCTTTCTCACCAAACACAACCTAAGGTTCATTTTGATCATAGCACTTAATACTTGAGAATGTCGATGTAACCTTTTACTTTTTACATCCACCATGACAGACATTTTTGGAGTACTAGAACCCGATGTCAGGAATTGGCTCTCTGCTGTTGTTGAAGGTCGCCCCCCTTTTTTTGCGTAATAGCCAAGAAATATGGCGAAAATAGTAAAACTGCTTTAGCGATTTTAAGTTGAAATTTACTATGAGGCATATAATTTCCTTTTGGGTCAAGCAATCCCAAATGCTTCCGAAAAAAATATCGCGAATATCGATAATCGATAAATTTTTCAAAAGCCTTTTTCTGTTTTCCACAACATCCAAGTTGACCAAAATTAAAATTTTTGTAGCGTGCTGCAAAGTTTTCGATCATCCGTCAGACGAACTTGAAATCGTATGAGCTTCGATTCATCTTTCAGATTGGTGCAAACAGTTCAAAGTATGGAAGTGAATTTCATTTCTCAAAAGATTTAATTTTCATTATGCTTTTTTTTAAAACGTAAATTTATTAAATTTTTTGAAGCTTTCAACTTTGTACTTTCCAATTCACAGAATAAAACGCGTTATTGATTTTCTATATATAAATTTTGATACTTCAAATGCTTAAAGTTTATTCATTAAAAGGTTCACTTTCTAGAAACAATTCAAGAGAAAAATACGATTGTAAGCTTTTACCGCTTGACTTAAATCGAAAACGTAGAAACAACAAATGAAAAGGACTACAAATCCATCCGAAGTGTTTTGAACCCTTCTGCTACAGTAAAAACAACAACTAATCGGTTTGAAATCCATAAAGTAGAAAAATCCTTAAAGATGCAAATGAAAGCGTTTTTTCATCAGATGGAGCAACGCAAAAAAAACAACAATAACAATAACGGCCGCTCAAATCAAAATACCATGATGTATTTATGAAAACTCGCTGGATTTTGCTAAATTATTTTCGATTTGAATAAAATTTGAATATTTTGAGCTGCATACAATTCAACTCAATCCAACATAGCAACAAAAAATATGTCCAGACCAGATGCATATTTTTTATGTTCTCACAAGTCAGTCACATTCGGATACGCAAATAAATCCACCAACGGAACGATTTTCTTGTCTTTCTTCATAGCGATGCGAAAATGATTTAATTTAAATATTTTTTTTTCAGTTTATTTTCAGTTTAAGCAAATTTATTTGAGGTGTCGAAATGTTTTCTTTTCGTATAAAATATGTAACACGATTGATGTCAGAGATATCAGTTCTGCGGGAGAAGTTTTATAGCTACAAGAAATGCTGAGTTTTGAAGTGGCACTATAGCGACAAAACCAAATCGAAAAATATTTTTTGGTATTAAAAAACTGAGATAAAATAGAGCTATTTTTGGATATCGCTTCCAAAAAAAAGATATCATGGTATTATCCATATCCGTTGCTAGAAATGTATATGTATTTCCATACCATATTTTATCAAAATCAGTCAATTAGCATAGCTTACAAATTTTTTTTTTCTGTCAGGGGCGTGGTGCCACCTACTTAGAAAAATAAATACTCTAAAAGTTCAATCTATCTCTATCTCCATTAATTTAGCTGTACAATTATATTTTCCTATTGGAGGCGTGCTCCGCTTACTTTAAAACAAATGCGTTTCCTCAAAGTTCAATTTATTTTTGTACCAAATTTCATCAAAATCGGTCAATTAATATGTACGCGAAAACGTTTTTTCCTATAAGGGGCGTGTCACTGCCCATTAAAAACCAATATATTTACTCATTAATCAATCTATCTCCTTACGAAACTTAATCAAAATCGGTTTAGCGTTTAGTTTAATGAACTTCCTCAGGGATCAATCTAACTGAAGATTAAAACGAGGCAGTCTAAGAATTTTTTTTATTAAATGATTGCGACAAAAGGTCAACTACATCTCTTGTGTCCTTTATTTCCTCAAGGAGCATAGCATCTCGACATAGTTCCCATAGTTCCTTCAGCATGCGCGATTACTAGCGAATACTTTTAGTTAACTTGTTTAAGATGGCTGCAACCCTGAGGGCTTCACTACAACGCTTGTCTGCTGAATTAAGTCGATGACTTCCTCAATATACGTCTAATCCATCTCTAATTTCGTCGTTTGATTTGAACGGAAGTCGGATCTTATCAGAGTCTCGTGAGCAATTTGACACGGAAATGGTGTTGGGAAAAACGAAAACTGCCAAAAAACACAAAACTGAGCGAGTGTGCTTCATTAATTCCAGCCAAACAAGAGATGTTACTCACTTCTCTTATGCTGGATTTGCGTATCATGAAGCTAACTATGGAACTGACTTGGTGAACTGACATCTTTTTTGTTTTATTAATGTTGATTTCCAGATCTAAATACTTCTACCGAAGAAAATCTGTAGGCGTTGAGCTATGCTTACGTGTCTGTGTTCGTGGTGGTGTGGAGGTATATATCATCGGCATGACAATAGTTCCAGTACAGCTCTTGGTATAGCGATTAGTTTCCACTTTTTGCAATGTTCACCAAAGTTCCAATGAGTCAGTCTTCACACATGTGTTTTCTTTTCAGTGGTAAGTCTCAAGGAATATTTTTGACAACTATACGATCTGTGACAGCTGCTCTGTTGTTCTTGAAAGATGTAATATTATTTCTCCCTTAATGAAGACTCGATGAGGCCAGTCACTGTGGCTTCTCCCTGGGAAATACATATGGTGAACGTTAACAGGCGTATGTGGAAGCCCTCAGAAAGTTGATCTTTGGCTTTGCTGCTGTACAATTCTGATTTGTTCATTTTATAGGAGGTTTTTACGTCTTTATTAAGTGCGTTAGATATCGGGGCGGCACATTGCTTCTGATAAGAACATGTATTGTCTCACTTGCTCTAATAAATGAAGACATGATGTTTTGCCACTTAAGCATGATTGTGCAGATATCAACTCTCCGGAAGAATTTGTTGAAACATAAAGAGTTCGTCCGTCTCTTGAAAATACTCTTATCTCCAAGAAATAATTTTTTTGTCATCTTTTACTCCTTGGGCATATTGTCACATCAAAATCAGATATGCTCTTTTCTCATTCCAGTCGGTAAGGGTTAGCCCTTTCACGTTGAAATTTATCGAATGTGAAATATTATGTTTGGCTTCTGCTCACTACAAATTCTGCATAGAAACTATGTATTTTAGCCTTAATGATGTCAGGATCTTTTTATATTTGCCATCAACATTTGTTAAATTCATATATTGTTTCTAGTGCCTTCAGAGTGTACTCGACACCTTATGTTTTTTCCAAAAAAAAAAAATTGTCTAACGGCTATTTTTTGTTGTTTTTTTTTTTTTTTTTGGTTGATTTGTACACTTATATCTTGCCGTGATCTAGGTTACCATTGCAAGTATTTAGCTTCCGCTCTGTCTGCCATTGGCCCGTATTTGGAACGCATTAAAAGCTTTTATGGCATAACGTTTTAACATTTTAATCCATTCGATTACTTTGTGGAAGGATTGCTTTTTTTTTGTGCAGCTGTGTTGTTGCCATTACTGTGGCACTTAATTTTCGTAAATATTTTATGTGTTCTAAGGGCCAACCCTCAGCAATTTACACTGACTGCACTCTTTTCTCTCGTAATGCTGCAATTTAAACGCGTAATTTTGACCTTGAAATATTAAAGGCTTTGTACGAGCATTATAAAACTAAAATTTTTATGAGCTCTTCTTGAAATTAATCTTACAATGTGTTTGATAAATTAGAAAATATTTTTGCTGGAATCAATCAAGTTTTTGAAATAGCCAATATGAAATTCTATATTATATAATAATTTCATCTAAATATTGAAAAATTGCTGAGCTAAAAAAGTTCTCATTTCGCATCAGTCAAAAAATTGTACACCACATTAACCTCTCAGAATAATGAATTAAGGTGTATAAATAAAGATTAAGATTGAAAATGAAATTAGCTTAGCAGTCCAGACATTTTATTGATAGCAGCAAGAAATCTGAGATTTTAGATTTAGGTTATAAGCGAAGAGCCCACTGTAGAAAAGCCGATTGTATAAGATTACAGGATAAAATTTACGCGAATAATAGTCATGCTTTTTGGAGAAATTAAAGAACAAAGGTTGTCTTGCCAAAGCCCGTCCCGATGCCTGAATTTCGCCCAATTTTGTTTTTTTTTTTTATTAAAACAACATTATAAGTACTACAGCTCGAAATGTATACCAAATAATAAAACTCAAAGAGGCCCAAACGTATCATATGGGGTTGCATTATTGAATTCCGTCCCAAACATGGGTTTATATCGGTTTTTTAGGTCAATTTTCATTAATGAAGATAACAGCTTGAAAAGTGAGCCAAATGATAGAGCTCGAAGAGCCTAAATCGAATATATAGGATTGCCTTGACCACTCTTCAGAAGTAACAAAAAAAAAAAAAATATTGAAAGAGAGTTTGTACTTTGAACTTCGAAGCCAGATACAAACGATACAAATGAGAAGAAAAAAAAAACAACAATATTAAAACAGAATTCGCGAAGCAGCATAAGCATCAGCAATTGAAAATCAAATGACAATATTTGTGTGCGGTGTTGCAAAATCTTAATCCTAAAAAAGGATATTTAAATTTTAAAAATAAAAAAAATAGTATGCAATATCCTTCTCTAGTACAAACATGTTGTTTTAAGAAAGAGATTATTAAAATCGGTTCAATATATTTTGGACCAAAGCGTTACAAACCATTTTCATTAATGCAATTTCAAAAAAAATAGTAAAAGCGTTAATGTTATGAACTTCTGCCCATTTCCCATATCCCATGATCTCAAGTCAGTGTTTTGGGTGTTATGTCTTGAATTGGCTCATCTAATCGTACCATGATCTTAAATTTTTTTTAAAAAAAATTTATTTGATGATGGAACCAAATTCGAGTGGAATATTATCGATGTAATGTTAAAGCAACGAATGTGTATAAAAATGTCGCTGCATCTTCGTTTCTTTCGAATTGCATCGACGTATCAACATTATTTGATGCACTAATTGCTCCCATGCTAAAATCGCTCCAAATGTAGTAATACTTTAAAAATTAATATATTTATACTACAATTGAAAAGGAATATGATTGGGTTATGGGCAAAATAAAAAATTTTCTTGAATGTGCAATTGAATAGAAAGTATGCAAACTGATTTACGCCTAGATTATGATATGTATTTCCTTGAATAAATTACTCAAGCTTGAGAAAAGGTACATTAATAAGGTAGAAAATATTGAATGGCCTTTTGCACACAATTATTTTTTCCTCAGAAACACAATTGATGTGAATTTTGACATAATTTGGTTACCCATTAGCAATGGAATCGCACGTGGCACTACCTTTTTTTTCGGATCACATTAAAGCAGATAACAACTGGAAATTTCTAAAGAGAACTGAAAGCAAATTGTCCCTTCGTCGATGGCTGGCAGAATAAACTCCAACCAAGTGATAAATTTACTCAAGGAAATTTTGTGTTATTGTTGCTGTTGTTGTCGCCCCAATGCCGCAATTTATATTTTTTGTGTTAAATTTTAAAGAACTTTGTCATATTGCGGCTTTGTGCTAATGATTTACAAGATGATAATACTGTTGATGTTGTCAGTAATGTTGCCTTTGCTGTTGATGCTGATGTTGATTTTGATGGTGACAGTGATGATCCAAAGCAACAAATTGCCCATTTCACGGCAATCGATTGCTTCCGGTCTATTTGACACGATGAAGCAAAGCAGCCCGATTTCTAAGGCGGCGACATGCAACAAGCGGCAAGAATTGGTTTTTCATTTTATGTATTCGGTCTTGTGTTTGTCAGTATTGATGCATAGGTCTGTTGGATTGTATCAATGTGTGAGTGGGAAGTAGGTGTGGTAGCAAGGGTTGTTATTTCTATTAAATTTAACAATGGACTTGTTGAGCTACTGTTCGTTGTAGTTGCTATTCGTTGCTTGGAGGATGAACAAACTACATAAGCGATACCTTCGAGATGCAGGTTGTTTGGGTGGAAAATTTTTGAAGTGTTGTTTTCATAATATATTTTTAAAATTCGAGTGCCAAATTTAAATGTCATAGTAATGGGTCGTCCAAAAAATTTCGTTTAAGCTGTGGAACATTGTTAAAGCTGATTAATTAAGCATAATTAGGAATAAAAATAAGGACATGCCCCTTTTTCGGTGATGTATAATATTTGTGCCCAGGTAGCTGCTTTAAATCTGCTTTGACGTAAGTTTCGTCATCCATAACACAGCAATCAAATTTAGTCAGGTACCTTTCCTAAAATTTTCTGGCTCGCATCTGAGCCATCAACTGCTTTTCATCAGAACGGTCTGGTATTTTTTGAACTCCTTATGTCTTTAGCTTACTTTTCTTTTTTGATCTTTTGCACAGTAGCTTTTGATGTACCTGCTTTAGCCGCCATATCTAGCACTGAGGTGTTGGGATTTTGCTTAAAAATTGCTTCACCTTCGTCGCTACCTTTAGGTTAAAAAATTCTGTTTTCGTGAAACAGGTAGACCCTTCTTATAATTAAAAATATCCGTTAAGACAGTTTTTCTGATGCACCAACTATTTTTGCTATAACTGAATATTTTAATTTTGGATTTTTCAGGAATGTGGACAAAATCAGTTTGCGAACTTTTTGTTGCTTGCTAGACAAGTGCTATCTTCAAGTGGTTTACATCATATTAAACGTCACTTTATATAGAACAAATATAATGTCTTTGGGACAGTCCATATTATTAGTCTTTTTAAATTGTTTGTGTAAAATGCATTTTCATCTACATAACGCATCCTTCGATATTTTGCTAAATTTGTGGATTTGTGCTTAGATCAAAAGATGCAGCTGGTGAAAACCGATGTGTAGACGTTGCGACTGAAAGGGCGTGAAACCGTCCATAGCTTTGGTTTTTATAATGTTTTGTTTCTCAAACCACATAACGTGATCAAATTAAGTAAATTGATGCCGCTATTAAATAGCATGAGCTGTTACAAAAGAAGGCGAAATTGGAAAAGTGGGTGTGTCATTTAAAAAGAATCAAACAATTCAATACAATATTTATTGCTCGTAAGCGGCACATATGACTTAATAAAAAATTTTGCAGATGTCAACCTTGAAAGCAGTCATGACTGCAAGCCAAGTCACTATTCTAAAAGAACTTGCCGAAGAGCGTGGAATAGCTCACAATAATTTTAAAAGTTATTATGAGAGAACTAATATCATTATCGTTAGTAAATTTAATTTAATAACTGAAAGTGGGCACAACGATGCCTGTGGGCGTGACGCCATAGAACACACGCAACGTGAAATTTAACTCAAAGTTAGTAGTTTGCAATATACGATTTTACTAGCATAAACCTTAATGGGATTACGACAGTTGATCGGCAGTAGAAATGTGAATATACTGAAAACTGTGGCGATGAAAACTGTGGCGAAGAAAACTGTGGTGATGAAAACTATGGCGATGAAACTGTGACGATTTGCACTAAGTAGTGATCTTATTTAAGCCAACATTTTTCCAATTCATACTGTGGAACTTATGGGAGCAACTGCAATGTTTGTGTCAAGGACTAATAAAAATTCATCAATCAAAGATAGTGGGATCGTATAAGTAGGCGTGACACCTACCAATAAAATCAGTTTTTACTTTGAGGTCTGAGTTAACATACAAATGATAAACACCATGTTTCACATTTTGCGAAAAATCATAACCAACCTTACTATTTACTGAGTAGCAGGTCACATAATAAGTTTGTAGCATGACATATAGTTGACACCACTATTGGCAAATCTATATAATTTTAAGGAAGTACTAATCTTAAAAAAAGCGTGTCAAAAGTTCATAAAATTCTGACGTTTAGTTCACAAGCGCAATTTTTGTTATTCCCAAAACAATGAAAGAATCTGGATTTCGTAAATAAATAGAAAAAATGGGTAAAATACCGTTCAGCGAAAAAAATGGCTTGATAAATGTTATGGTTTATCTGCTTCACCATGATTTATTGGTATGTTGAATACAAACAAACGCGATCGTATGAGCAGTTCTGCTGAACATCTTTCAGGTAGCCTTAATTCGGCAATAGTTCCAGAAAACATAAAAAAGCCCACAAAATAATTTTGGTCGATCGTAAATTGAAGTTGCATGAGATAGCTGGCGCGTTGAAGGTATTATAAGACAGCTTATTCACAATTTTGCTTCAATTTTTGTCCATGAGAAAGCTGTGTTCACAGTCGACTAAAAAACCATACAAAACAACAAGGCGTCGACGAAAAACGCATTCTATAAAAAAGACATCGAAAAGTTAGGGAAGCGTTGGAAAGAATGTATCACTTCTTGAAGGTGACTATGTTAATGAATAAAGTTGAATTTTGGCTAAAAGTTTTTGTGTTATTAGTCATTCTACGATCACTTAATAAATGCTTTTTAAGATAATTTTATTTTTCATTTGTGATACGAACTGCGTGTAGTTTCGAAGGTTTTAATTAAACTTGTTTTCATTTTTGTTTTTCTAAAACTTGTAAAGTAATAAAACGATTGAAATAAAAATGTTAATAACGAAAACGCTAAGACTCTTCTTTACTGCCATGGGTCTACTCTACTGTTTAATAATGCAGCATATTTGATGCAGTATGCAAAGCATCGTGATTTGTTAAGAGAAGTTTGGATACAAAAATTAAACCTTCGAATCGCTGTCCAGCACTTTTGATGCGGAAATGTCAGCAAGCAATACAGTGCCAAAATATCTACGCAACACATAAAGTGAAGAACAATAGTTTTGAATTTTTTTTTTGGGTAAAAATTATCCATCGCGTTGGATTACAAAATAACAACAGCTACACAAAGTGATGAAAACAGGGCAAAAGTAATTTCTGGAAAGAAATTCTTTTTTGCCAAAAAGAATGAATGGTACCCTGTAATACCTCGAATTGTTTTTGAAAGCCTCTATTGAATCTAAAATTTAAATTGACAAATACGCAGCAATCACGTTTTATTGTATTCATAAATCATTTTCGATATTTTTTCATCGATTTCAGGAGAACATTTTTAACGATGTTTTTTTTTTATATAAAACGAATGATAACCACACCTTAGCATCCCCGCTGATTTCTTCATAATGAAATTACATTCCTAAGATCTCATTCTATATCTTCTCTTCAAAAGTGACAAACTAAAAAACAATTGAAAGCGAGTTTGTTCTTTGATCTTCGAAGCCAAATACAAACCGCACTAATAAGATGAAAAAAAAACAATATCAATAACAACAAAAAAAAAAACACAACAACAACAACAACATAGAATTCAAGAAACAGCATATACAACGTAAACTCAAACGACAATTCCTATGTGAGGTTTAGCAAAAGCTTCATCATAAAAAACTTTAAAATTGAAAAAAAGAAGTATACAAAAACCTTCTCTAACAAAAATGTATCATATACCAGAAGAAATTATTAAAATCGGTTCAGTATATTTTGCACCAAAGCGTTACAAGACATTTTCATATAAGCAATTTTATACAAATAGTAGAGTTAGAGATAAGCTTAGTGTTCTGTGGTTAATACCAATATGTACATTTCAATTACAATTAACTTTTAAATAATATTTAATGTGGTTTCTTTAGCTCACACCGACATACAAAATAAGCATTAGTGGAGTTTCCATGACACTTGAATGACTTTTTTTTGTTTTTAAAAAAACATTCACTTTTAATATTAAACACATAAAAAACGAACTAACAGATAGAGACGACGGCAGCAAGTGACACTGATGTTCGCATTAGGAATGAGTTGGTATATAAATATACGAGAACACATACATCTGCTCGTGTGTGTGTAAGTATGTTTGCATGTGTGAAACAGAATGCAGAAAGTGGCAAAATACTCGCATGAGCTGAGGGAAATCGATGTAGAATAAACGAATTTATCTGTGGTTGTCATTTAATTTCCGTTTTGACTTGAACATGGACGATGGCAACACTTATGGCTGTCACTTTATGTCTTTCGTTGTTGCTTGTATCCATTGGTCTTTACGCTTATTGTTTCATGAAAATTAAGATTATCTACATTTATAGGATTACAACGCACACCTACACTAACACCATTGTCAGTATGTGTACGTAAGTGCATTTTTATGAGATGACAAACCCATGTGAGTTTTCATAGAAAATATCCATGCATACACACACACACACATATTTTTCGATCTAATAATAATTCATATAACATTTTAGTAAAATGCGATATAAAATGAAATGAGAAATTCGAAATTTTGTTTTTGTATTTTTGCAGGCAACTACTCGTACCAAAAATTGTTTGTGCGTTTGACTTTTGTTGGTCGCCTTAACTTAACTACGAAAACGATTCAGAAAGAAGACCATTACTCAAGTTGCTAATTAAATTTTCGGCACAACGTCAATGTTGCTCTGGCCAGTATGACTGGTACAGATATTTTATGTAGTATGTAGTTGCTGTCAGCTTTGTTGGCCCTCGTTAATTTTTAATGTTCATCCGCGTGAATTCAATTCTTTTAATAGGTAGACTATTAAATTTTTTTTTATTAAATTTTTGCTAATAGAATCTTCTTTTCATTTCTTCTAAAGATTATGGAAAAATGAGTGCTGGTTATAGTGTTAACGTTGGAATTTTTTAGGAAAAAAGAAAGGCAGGGTTTATGTTCATGTATGAAATTTATAGCTGTCAACTATGAATATTTAATTTTAATCTCTTCCTAAAATATTATGTTCTTTGAATTTTAATTGTGTAATAAGCTCGATAAACATTTTCAACCTGGTCAAGTAATCAACTCCTTAAGAGGTATCAATATAGTTTAAAGAAGTTTAAAATTAAGCCAGGTAACAATTGAAAAAAAAAACATTTCATTAATTGTTCCGTCACAATGAAAAAAACAGCAGTTTTATCATAAGAAAGCAATGTACAGTGGACGACCAATGTAACGAATGATAAATATTTGAGGTCGTTCACTATAAAGAAAGTGATCGTTATATCGAAAGAATCTGTAAAATTGGTTTCTAAATATTAATTGAAAAATGAGTTTGTGTTCTATGTCTGTAGATGTCTTTGTTCAGAGTTTCACTGCCCTACGGGAAACGGAAGCGCAAGGGAAATGCTATAAAAGCATCAGGAACTGCTTCCAATGTACGTGTGTGAAAATCGACGCACTGAAAAAATTTGAAAATTTTATAGATTGTTTTTATTTTTGGTTTGGCTATGTTTTAGCATGGGGCTTAAAAATAATTCTCACAAAATTTGAGATTCCTAGCTCAAACCTGTAAACGGCACAGACAAAGTTTGTGTCCGATTTCGTAGAAATTAATGAATGATAATGACAATAAATAATGGAATGTTGTTTACATTTCTGTATTCTATGGCCCTCAATAAAAAAAAAATAATAAGAAAAAAAGAAGAAGAGAAATTATAAAATTTGCAGTTATATTTAAATATTTCGAGAGTTCTTATGTCAGAAAATCAAGTGTTCGTTACATCGGAAAGCAGATTTAGTGCGAGCATTCGCTATTTAGATAGACTAATGCAGTTCTAAAAAGCGTTCGATATTCGTAAATAAGTTACATAGACAATCGTTATAATGGAGTTCCAATGAGTTTAAGACAAATTGTTCACATAAACGAATTTTATTTAAGTCAATTCAAGTAAAAGGCCAATATGTTATGCATGTTATTAAGTATTAGTGGTTCTCGCGGCTTCACACGCGCGCGTAACTTTGCTGTTTTCATAATGAAATTATTCTCTTAACATCTCATTACATCTTCTCTCTTCAGAAGTAAAAAAAAAATCAATTGAAAGGAATGCTGTGTCTTGAACTTCGAAGCCAAATACAAGCTTTGATACAAATGAGAAAAGAACAACAATAACAACACAGATTTCAAGAAGCAGCACAAGCATAAGCAACAAAAAATCAAACGACCATACGGATTTGCAAAAACTTAATCCTAAAAAAAAATGTTGCTTAAAAAAAGTAAAGAAAATAAGTATACAATAAGATTATTTACCACAAGTATGTTATTTTGAAGCAAAAATTATTAAAATCGGTTCAGTATATTTTGCGCCAAAGCGTTACAAGCTTTTTCCACATAAACAATTTCATATAAATAGTAGGAATAACTTTTATTCTGTGTTTTTGAATAATCCAAAAATATTAAAAATTTAATCGCTTACACGTGCAGCAGCATGTTTACATAAAAAATTAATTCAGGAATTGTTACTGGCAGTTAAAAATTAAAGTTTTCGTTCAAAAATTAAAAAATGCTATACTTTTGATTTTTCAAAATTTATTTTTAAAATCTTGGTTCGTTTTCTTGTCTTCTTTCATCTTAATGGGAAATTTATATACAGTGAAATTTAGTTTTCTTTGAATTTGGCGTTGTGGGGTGTCGTGTTCAGGTTCATTGACCGTGAAAACAAAAAAAAAATGAAATTTCACAAGATATTTTCTGTAGGCTTACAATTTTTAAATATTTTAGATTTACTTAAACCCAAATATGTCTTTCTTTAAGATTTTTGGTCGCTGAACTGACTATTTTTTTTGCCTCATCTGCTTAAAATCCTGCTGATATTTGATTCAATATTAATGTCAAGTGTAAAGATATCATTTTTGTCCGATCTTAAAGCAGTCTAGACAAATAATCTAAGAAAGGATTTATTCGATTGTTGATAAGTTCAACCGCTTTGATGATATTTACAATTAAGGTATAAATTCTGCTCAGATTTGTGGTATCGAAAACTTAACTTGTAGATGCTGCAATTTTTCATAAAAAGGAGCACAACATTTCTTCATGTGTGAATATCCGTTCTTATGATATAAAGCCGAAAATGATCCAACAGTGGAAAACTTTTTACTATGAAGCTTGGAGCAAAATTTACCATGTACATTGGATACTTTCTTATAAAAAGGTTCTTTTCGCTTTTGTGCTAACGATTTCCAATTTTTTCATTTACCCCTAATTTTTTTCTTTTTATATTTCAAAATAAAACTTTAGATTTCTTACTCTGTGGCGCAATATTTGTTTCGGATGATAGCGCATAGCGACATGATATATTTTATGAAGGTTTTATGTTTAAATAATAAGTTTTTTATCTTATTCAGATAATCGTTATTCGGATATTAATAATTTGGATGTTACATAATTAAGATGCTCGTAATTTACAATTCAGAACACTTTAAATTTGGATGTTGAAAATTCTGATATGTTACAAATCATACGCAAAAAAATTAAATCTGAATTTCATCTGCATTTTTCGTCTGAATTCTAAGTGGAATTAGAATAATTCCTGTTCTACGCACAAATTCCTACAAGTAACATAAACATTTCGGAGTTCGTTTTCTGTAGAAATCATTATTTTTTCGCACAAAAGCTGGCACTCTTGTGAATGAATTATCATGGCTGTTCAATTTTCCAAACTTGCATTTAATAAAATGTGTTTAGGAGATGGCAAAAAAATTGATAAAAGGCAAAAACAAAAAATGGTAAAGGGTGTATGTCTGCATGTAGAGGACGTAAGTGCAAAATGTCAACTTCAAACGTAAGTAATTTTCTTGATGTGCAGCAGCAAACTATAAGCGTTATTGGAACTTTTTGCACTTCTTCAAAAAACAGCTGACAGCAAACAAAAAGACTTAGCTAATGGCAAACAAAAAGATAAAATCAGTAAAAACGCACTAATGTCAGTGAGAAAGTTATTCTAAAACACGCGACAATTTTTATACCCTACGCAGAGGGTATATTCACTTTGTCATTCCGTTTGTAACGCATAGAAGGAGGCGTGGCAGGTATGGAAAAGTATATATATTCTTGATCAGCGTCTCCACCTGAGTCGATATAGCTCTGTCCGTCTGTCTGTCTGTCTGTCTGTCTGTCTGTCTGTCTGTCTGTCTGTCTGTCTGTCTGTCTGTCTGTCTGTCTGTCTGTCTGTCTGTCTGTCTGTCTGTCTGTCTGTTTGTCTGTCTGTTGAAATCAAGTTTACGGGAAAACTAAGCAAGCTAATTCAATGAAATTTGGCACACAGCTCACATCTTCTTGCAAGCTGCTAGCATATAAAAATGGGTGAAATCGATTCACAGTCACGCCTTCCGCCCATACTCTATGTAAATATACCTAAGTCCATTTTGAAAAAAAGTTGCTGCGATTTTGATGAAACTTGGTGATTTGGTGAATATGAGAACTACATTAAGATTAGGCTAGGTCTTAAGTTTGCAAAGGCTCTTAAAGGGGCGTGGCACACCCTAAGCTTTAACTTTTATAACGCCATAGCTCGTAAACCGTGCAAGATATTGTGATGAAATTTAGTACACGAATACAGATCTTATGAATTTTGAATTGCGCATAAAGTGGGCGGAATTGTAAAAGTGGGCGTGCAACTTCTTAACAATTAAAAATTTGGATTTCGTATAACTCCAAAATGGCACATACGATTTTCATTAAAATTTTAGGGATGATACCACTGAAAGTAGTCAACAATACAAGCTACGTCAATATACTGAAAAATTTATTTTAAGGGCGTGGCACAGTCTACAATATTTATAAACATTATAAAAAGAGAACTAACAACGCAATCGTTGTGAAATTTAATAAGGTGGATATACTTGCTAAAAGGTGTCTTCTTGCAAAATGTTGGCACGATTGTGCCGGTGGGTGTGGCACCTCCTATATAAGCGAAATACGTTTAATGCTATATATAGTGTGCTATGAGAGTAATCTTCATAAAATTTTGGGGAGAGGTGTTGGTTACTATAAGCTTCGGAATTAAATGAAACTTGACAAGGTTTAATCAGTGGGCGTGGCACCTCCCTCATTAACATAAAGTTCTAAGTGCTATTTTAAGTGAACTATTGGAGCAATTGATCTGAAATTTGATGTAAGTTGTTTAATAAGTATTAGGTACATATGAATCAAAAGTTGCCAAAATAGCAACTGTGGGCGTGGCACCTCCCACACCACTAAAATATCTTAAGTGGCATAATTATCGAAATATATGAGCAATCATACTGAAATTTGGTGTAAGAGGTTTGTTTATAAAAAGCTATTTCTGGATCAAAATCGGTTTGGGTTGCATCAGTGGGTGTGTCGCCGCCCTAAATTTTAGGAATAATTACGGCACATATCGGAAACTATACAAGCTATTATGCTAATTCAACCTCTTCAACATTTTTTTAACATTTATTTCAAAAGTACTTTCAATGTAGTGTAGGGTATGTGAGTTTCGGCCTGGCCGAAGATAACACCTTTACTAGTTTTTCTTAAAGCCTTGTTATGCAAGTCTTTTTGATCAAATAAATCCCAAAATCGACTTATTCATAATTGAAATTTTAAAATGTGGAAATTTTCGAATAGTTTTTGAAAAATAGCCTAATATTTTTTTAAAAGCTTCTTATTTCATTTTTTCAAGTTTTTGTTTTCAGCGCAGACATTTTATGTTACCAGAGTTTTTCACCATGAAATCTTTTATCTAATTTAGTTCACTTGTATATTTTTAACTGAAAAAAAAAAAAATTAAAATTTTTAAATTAATTTTTTCAGCATCTTAACATACACTAATTTTCATATTGTGTCTGGTTTTTGACATTAGGGCATGAGATCGAACTGGTTATATGAAATAATGAGAAAAAATCTGGTTCAGCACAAAAAAGTCTATGTCGGTTACGAAGACATTCATTAATGCAATCGAAATTTATAAGGTGCACATTTTGAATTTTTGTAATATCAAATATTCCATGATGCCCTATACATCATTTGAAAGTTGAATTATTTTTTTTAGGAAACCAAATTAACTCACTCGCGAATAAAATTTTTTCCAAAAATAACTAACCCAGTTTCTCTTTATAGGCATTGTGATAATATTATAACTATTCCTTTTATGCGCTTAACAGAATTGGGACGGGATCGTGAAATCGGCAATGATTACTCGCTGTTAAAAAAAAAAAATTTCAATTAAAGCTAAATAGACGGGTACCCGTCGGTAGGTTACCAGTCGTACGCCGCAATCCTGTTCAATTTCGTACAATTAATTGTGTTATAGTTTTTGACAGCGAGTAATCGTTGCCGCTTTCCCGACCCAATTCTGTTCAACGCATTTACTCTTGGAAAAAATTTGTAAAAGTTTTTTTGGCTCACATAAATTTCAGCAAAAAAATTGAACAAAATTTTTTAGCAGGTGTTATCGTTTCGATACAAAATGATCTCCAAAATTATCAACAAAAAGTTACTATCACAACATGTGTTTATTAAGTAGGAGATGATTTTAAACGAAAAACATATTGTTACGTGAGTATTTATTTGCTCTTCAGGTTAGAAACCTTGCTTTACAGGAGGGTCCTGTACACTTGGAACCTTCAAGCTAAAAAATTTTTTTTAAGTTTTGTGAAAAAGTTAAGTATTTTTGAAAATATTAAGGATTTCCCAAATCATGCATATCTTAAACGTTGAATCAACTCATCAGAAAATTTAGAAATTGACTCATATGTTATATGGGACAAAACTTATAAATTTTACAAAAATCATTAATCTTTTCATATAAATATACAAACAGTTTCAAAGTAGGTAAGCTATTTTGCTCTTTAGTGTAGTTTGAGTCAGGACAAGAGAAAATAACTTTACTAATTTTGGTTTTACATAAGAACCAAACGAAAGAGTTGAACGTAATCTCTAGGAAAGTGTTGATAATAACTAAAAAACTTCAAATCCCCTGAAGGAACATATACCTATAAAACAAAGGCATAAGGTAATTACGTTGTATTAACGCAAGTGGATGTGGCACTTATAATAAATAATATATACCATAGTATATTATGTATAATAAGAAGGATCTGTCAGAAAAGTCAAATATTTTGGCTATGCAATGTTAGTGCAAATCTCTCCTGTAAGAACTTAACAACATAAAAAAGGCTTTTTGAAACAATGGATCTTTTCATAAAAGGTCGAAAGCTCAAAAATTATTCGTTAAATAACAAATTTATCTCCAATACCAATGGTATGCACCACAATTGAAATGAATTTTTTAGTACTGTAACTTTGAAAGTAGACGAAGTCAAAAGTTCTACATGAGAAGCTCTATAAATTAAAAAAATAATATTTCTTAGAGACTGATCTAATATTCTTTTTTGTACTACTAAAAAGCACCAACATCGAAGAATAATAATTATAAATTACGAAATGAAAAATTTCTAGAGTTATCGAACATTATTTAAAAATTTTACATAGATTGTACTCCGATTAACTCGCTTACCACTGAAATATGGCTACAAAACTCATTAAATGTTTAAATGTAAAAAGTTAATTCACTGACTAGTGGTATGAAAGAAAACTTTAACTCAAGGTCACTACAACTACACACTTTATACTAAGGTATTAGATTGTGACACACGGTGTGCCCATACCATTCATTCAATAAAAAAATTTCCTTCAGTCAGATATGAAAATACCTACTGAGAACAAAAATCAAAAATGAGTATCTATTTGAAAATATAGAATGGCATTGATATATAATTTGTAATAAATAATTTTGTTTGTAGGCCAAAAAAAAAAAGAAAATTCCGTCGCGACAGTGATAATGAATGACAGTTTACGAATTAAAGGAATTTTTTATGGGTATTTTTTTTTTTTCAAACAATAAAAATGGGACATTTTTTTTTAAAATTATGTCATTGATACTTGATTTGCAGGGATAAAATCAATTTTTTATCTGAAGTCTATGAAGAACTTTCACCATTAACTATTATCGAAGTGTAGTAAACTTCAACTATCGGACGTGGTATATAAATAGTTAGTATGAAAGTATCGTTTATAACCGTACTTTCTTAGGAGTACAGTGCTTCATTTTGGATTGTACACTGCGTACTTTGAAGAACGGCAAATGTACTCCTATGTACTTCTTTTTCTTATGTTACTTGAAAAATAATCATTTGATTTTATACTTTCTCGACGGGAAAAGCTTTATAGCTTGCAAAAGTAGAATTAATAAGCAATTTTATTAAAAAAAATAAAATTTTTTGGTTTAAGTATTCCCTATTTTTAATATAAAAAACTATAAATACAGCTTTACTTTTGTAAGTTTTCACAGACTTTTCGTTTTACATCACTTTGATTTTTAATTTAATGTAATTTTATAAATTAACTACAAACGCGAGTTTTATCACAACTAGACATGTGCACATATTTACATTTTTAACAACACACGCATTTATTCGTCAGGTATACACTTTATGATTTTAATTGTATTTCATGAACCGCTATTTTTATTACGCATTTCTCACAACTTTTATTTATATTTTTTCAAAATGACGTATGTCCATTAATTGACCGATTCGCGCTTTTTTTTATTTTTCTGAGATCGTTAGATACAAATTTTAAATTTTTTTACCGCTAAGCCGTTAAATGCACTTTAAACACTGCACATACACACACGCACACACACTATGAATGTCCTGCCTCAGCGACAGGACGTCGCGTTCAATTCGTTTTGCATCTTATATACACGTCGGCATTTGGATAACGACTAAAGTACACGATGACACGAATGTGAAAAGGACAGGGCGGCAAAAAAACTGTTATACAGACGCACGTATGTAGCACAAATAGACGATGGCCTTACAAACAGACCGACAACAGCCAGCTGCATACGATGTTAATATAAAGGATACACGACGAATACGATTTTTATTTGAGATACAGCTGTTCCATTATTTTGGCCAAAACAGCAGCCAGCTGAGTTTTATTGTTGATTTTGTTATTGCCGCAGCTGTTGGTCATAAAAGCGCCAAGTGAATGACATGTGCTACGATTTTTTTGGCGCTCAAGAGCCAAACAAAGATGGCTGCTTTGAGGTGGCTTCCTGCGCACGTCGTCATATGTACTACATGCACGTAATAACTGTTATACCGAGCTTAATTTTCGCTCGCATGGGTTTTTCTGTGCTCTCTCTTGTGCTCTTGAATAGTCCATGCATTTGTAAGAGTAACTTGTTGAGCTTTTGTATGAAATCAATTTACTTTCTCAATAAAAAATCCTGTTACAGTTTTTTCCTAAAGCTTCGCTGTGTTGGAAAGCTCAATTTACAGTTTTGTATTTCAATAAGCTTTTGCTCTGTTAGCAAATGGCTAAGGGTTATTTAAGCTTTTTTTAGCCTACTCCGCACTTTTTCGCTTCCTCTGTTTAAAGTTTTCTGTTACATTTTTTAAACGGATGCGGATGCAGGTATTTATTAGACCACCCAAGCTGCAAGACTACAATTAATGTTACGCCAAACTGAATCCTTTGTCATGTTGGAGTATTTTATTAAGTCAATTAATATCTTAAAAAATGAAGATATTGCAATCGAGTTTTGTTTGGATGAAACATTACTCTGAAGCTGTTTGGAAAAACTAAAACTTTTAAAAATTTATCGTCTTCAAAATTCCTCTAATTAATTTTTCAAAGAGGTACTAAAATTTTTTTATTAAATAATAATTAGCACATAAATGCAAATATTTCAAGTCTAATTAGCACTGTAAAGCCGTACATTGCCCAAAGCGCAAAGTTTTTCAACATTAGCAAATATACGACACAATAGGTTATACGCAGGGCTGGAGTGAAAACAAAGCCTTTATAGTCTTCTGCAGGAAGCTATTAATATTTATGCAATTTATTTATGTAAAATAACATCTCCTTTGCAGAAGATTTTTTTATCAGCCATTTTGCTGTTAAAAGGGAAAGTCCGCTAATTTTTCTGTTGATAATATTTGAATATATGCATCTCAGCTACAAAGTATGTATGGTGTGTACATCAGAGATGTGCAATGAGTGGCTCGTTTTAATATACCATTCGTTTATTCATTGCTATTGCCGTGCTTTAATTCGACCAAATAAGAAATGAATGCTGCGGTACATTTTCTTTCGATTTTATTGTAATTGGTTGTCTCTACTTCCTTAGAACATACACGAGTGCAAGTACTATTCACTCAAAGCTCAATAATTCGCTTCAATTTTTATGCAACGAATTTTATGGCTATGCAACGAATGCTTAGGCTATGGCAATGAATGTTGTTGCGCAGCATCGAATACGTAATTTGATACGGTAAGGCTCAAGCATTCGTTGCTTCATATGCAATGAACAATTTGAGCTTGTGCTATTGATGTGTAGTGCTTTGCCTGCCATTGTTTGTAATTATTCAGCTTTATATAAAAAACGAAATATGTAATTTATTATTTTGAAGTATGGAAAATGACAAGTCAAGGAAAATGACAAGTCAAGGAAAATATAATTAAAAAAATTGTATGGCCCTACTAATTTACCAGTATAGCTATCTACAAGTTTTTTGTTAATACATAGGGCTGGTTGAAATTTTTTTTCCCACCTGCTGGGTGCTAAAACCTTAGATATCGTCATTCTGAAGATTTTTATGAGCGATCATAGAGGGAGCGCACTCGCGCTCTAAAATTGCAAACTTTCTCTACATTTTTCATATAATTGACTATGGCACATATCTGTATGATAGATCTGGCTCATATTTTTATTTTGGATGGCCACATACATAGTTTTTCGATAGACCATATGAAGGTCAACTTTTCAATCTCTATCTGAGCGGTAGAATTTATTTAAAATTATATTTGGTATATTGTTTTGTGTTTTATGTACACTAGGGTGGGCCGAAGTTTTTTTCCTCCTTCGGTTGGTCTTAAAATCTGAGATATATTCATTCTGACGATCACTTTGTGGTTGAAATTGATATTCTAGAAAGGGAGCTGATGTTTTTTCACTTTAAGAAAGTTAAGTTCCGTTCATTTTAGTTTCGCTTTCATTGCCGTTTAGAAATTAATAACGCAGTTTGTACCAATCGCCCGCCTCAAGCATTGAAAAACAAACCATTTTACTGCTCCGGATTGGAAAAAAAGTATGATGGACTGATGACACGAAATTTAAGAGATAATTCCAATAGAAGAGAAGTGCCGTGTATGGCCATGGCCATGTGATAATAACTGAAACATATGTAGGGGAAGGCTGGGCAAACCGGTATACGGGACAAAGCAGTACAAAGGGTATATTTATCATTGCATTACAACGCCATCTAATGTTATTACAAGGAATTTGAGTAGTACTCATGTAACTGCCAGGTTATAGTGACTTTTCAACCTTCTGTTGTCAAGAGTCACGAGTTTCATCAAAATAAGTGCGAAAGATTTCATTACATCCAAACCTAAATGCATTAACATTGCATGTTGAGTGAAAATGCACTTAACATAAAGACTGCATTAGAAGTGTGTCGTTATGTTTTTGAAATTGGTCACTGGTTACATGCAATTCTATAGACATTAACAACACCTTTGAAAAAAAAAACAAAGTTCAAACGATTTCACGTTAATACTGTAGACTTCTTTTGGACAAATATTTACTTAATATTTCTTATGAAATTTTGTTGTTAAGCTTGGTTATATTCCGCCAACGGGTTTTTATAAACTTCAAAATGGATTTTTGACACTTTTGAGCGATGTCTTCAAGAGAGTCGAAGAAGTGGTTCCGAATACTTTATAACGTCGATTTGTCAGAGTGTTACTGACTAATGTCTTAATTGGCATATTATATATGAATAATTTTTTAAGTCATTTTTAAGCTAAAAAAGCGGACCAAAAGCCCACAAAAATTAAAAAGAAGTATAAGCTATTAAATTTATTTCAACCTATTTTTAATACGAGTTTACTGAAACAACAATTTTAAAAATAAGATAAAGCTCAAAAGAAAGAAAATCCCACATAGTCCAGTATTTGCAAAAATGTCCTTCATAAGCAAAAAATATTATAAGTAAAAGATTAATAAAAGGGAATTGTCTCCGAAACAATAAACAAACTTTAAAAAGGAGAGAAAAAAAAACAAATATTGATTCCTTATCAGCAAAGAACTCAAACAACGAACAAAAGTGTTGCATTGTCAGCTCAATAAGAAGTGGATATTCGATACAATGGCTTTTTAGTCGATTACGCAAAGAGAAAAGTTTGTTGGCGCACGTGTGCTAAGTTGGCATGCAGTTACTGAATGTCCTGCAGAATAAAGGCACCAGGAATCCTCTTATATTAGTGACACTCAAAGTTATTTGATTGCAATTATTTTCAAAAAGAATAAAAAAATGTGCGCAGTAATTCTACGACAATTGGCAAATAGGGGAAAGTTTATTGCATTAATGTCACTCATACGTCTATTTGAGAGTACAAGATATGATATTAAGTGGCATAGTTTTTTGTTTTATATACTTAACCTTGAATAAATTTTAATTTTCTAGACTTAACCTAACGATACGTTGAGAGTAAATAACTCTGAAATTTGCATAACATTTGTAACTCTCTATCTCAGCTTTATTTAATAAATCGGGAAACGGAAAGTTGATTTTTTATCATCAGTTTTCTTTTTTTAAATGGCTTTTTTGCACAGTGGACTAGTTAAATTGTATACTAGTGGTACCCGCGGCTTCGCATGCGCATGATCTGTTGTTTTTTCATAATGAAATTTATCTCTTAACATCTCATTCCATATTCTATCTTGAAAAGTAACAAAAAAAATAAAATCAATTGGAAGTGAGTTTGTCCTTTAAAGCCAAATTCAATTAGAAGAAAAACAACAACAACAATAGCACAGAATTCAAGAAGCACCATTGAAATCAGCAACTAAAAATAGTTTAACAATTTTCGTGTGAGGTTTTGCAACAATTTCCTCCTAAAAAAAGAGTATTTAGCTTTAAAAAATTTAAAAAAAAGTATGCCATAACTTTTATTAGCACATACATGTTGTTTTATAAAAGAAAAATTTAAAATCCGTTCAGCATATTTTGCGGCAGGGCGTTACAAACAAATTTTTTCTTGTTTGAACTTCGAACACGCACAGTAGAAGTGATAAAAAAAAAAAAATTAAAAACAATTACAACACAAATAATTATGCAATATCTTTTCTTAGCACAAGTTTATTGTTTTAAAAAATAAATTGCAAAAATCGTTACAGTATATTTTGCGCCAAAGCGTTACAAACAATTTCTATGTAAGCAATATTATATAAATAGTATTTGCATATATAAAATAGCATATTTTGTTGCTACTGGCTTATTTCTTGAGACAATTTGTGTAGCTAGTAACTAGTAAGTATTATTTCGGAAATAAGTGCTTGGAAACGGTCTTTCAGAAAAAAACATTTGCAAAAAGTTTCCAAAATACGATCAGCTACGGCCTTGACGCAGTATTGGGTATTGGATTACACGCTTAAAATTTTCATACTCGCACTTTCTATTACAAGAACTGATTGCAATCTTGCTTGCTGGAACCATTAGAATTAGAGTATTCATTAACTCAAATATAGGGTGATTCACTTAAAGGTTTTTTTTCATTTGTTTTTTTTTTTGACAGATCACGTGCGACTGGTGTCATACTGTCATACTATTTTTATTTAGTATTGTTTGACATTTCATTATAAATTTATTAAAATCGCTAAAATTTCAACTTTATATTCACTCAAACTTCATATGATTTTTTCAGATATAAAGTCAAGAAGGCCGTCTGGATCGTGATATCACACATGGATTTTTTTTTTGGGGTTGTGTGAAGTCAAAAATCTTCATCGATAAGCCAGCTATGATTCAACACATGGAAGCTAATATCACTCGCGTGATTAGCGATATACCTCGAAAATTTCACCTTCCGAATGGAACACCTACGGCGTAGTCGCGGCCAGCATTTGCATGAAATTATATTTAAAAAGTAAATGCCAGAGATTGTTCTTTCGAGTGTTAATAAAAATTCTGACATCCAATTCAATCTTAAAAGTTTTATTTCAAATTAAAAAAAGTTTTAAATGAATCGCCCTATAGAAAAAAGTAGCTGTTCGAACCTAAAAGCACAAGAACCCCAAGTTAAATACTGTAATGGTAACATATCAAGGGACTAACATTTCGGTCAAGTGGGAATGATTATTATTATAATCGAAATTTAATTTATATTGTTTTTATAGGAACGCTTGTGTTTTCCTCTTAACTATTACTCATAGCTATTAAATATGATTGATGGTTGTCTAAATGAGTGCCACTGACATGGAGTTTAAAAAGAACCAACCGTGTTATAATATTTAGCCCAAAAGGACAAGTTTGATCTACTTTATTTAAGGCTTAGTAAAAAGTTATGCTGATGAAATGAATTTATTATCAGAATTTAAAAGCAATTCATTGACATTAAATGGTTAGACATTGAACTCTCCCTTCTACAGCAGCATATGAAGTCTTTGCCATTATGATGATGATGACTTCCACATAATATGCTTTGTCTTGTCAATGTTAATATTTTGTTTCACTGCTCACCTAACCGAATATTTACCAAGGCAAATAATCAATCATGTTTGAAATGCCAAAGGGTGCAGCCTGTATTGAACTATAAAAGTATAAATGTTAATTAATTGTCCATCTAGCCGTGGAGGAATGGCGTAACATGCTTATATTTAGATTATCAACAGAGAAAATCTAAGACGATATTGAGAGCAACTATTGTCAAAAATAAAATTTATTGGCGTGAACTAGAGCTCTTTTTTCACTATGCAGTTAAATTTTACTTTTATGTTTTGACTAATTCAAGCAATGTTTTGTATAAACATTTATGTTAAATAATAAAGTTTTAGAAAAATTATCCCTTATTTTAGAATCTTTTACTATTTTCTATTCTAATCAATCCGATGAAGACGTATTCCCGAGTTTTTCAATGATATTTTTTTCGTGCATGAAATTGTCTGGGTAACTTTAACCATAGATGGGCAAAGTCTTGGAAGCAAGAGCCACTTACAACAAAATCAACTAGGACAACAAAAAAAAACTTCCCACCATAAATTCGATCTCCATAGATAACAAAAAATTCACCATGAAACCAAAAGCCAATTCCAAGAATCTAACAAGAACAACATGAGTGCTGAAATAAAAGTACACTGATCAAACGAAACGAGAGAGCCTGTGCGCATTGTTGTTTGCTTGTTCGCTTTTTTTCTTTCTGAATGATGCAACAACAATGCAAGTTCCAATGTACATATTTATTTTTGCCTATGAAAATTACATGTTTGAAATTCGCCCATGGCTGTCTTAAGTTACATGTACATACATATACATATCTCACACCGGATTGAATCGTTCTGGATGTATTGTTATAATCAATGGTGTAACTTATGTTAAGGGATTTCATGTACACATCGTATCTCAACCAGAACTAAGCTATTTTGATTCGAAGAAAGGCTAAAACGCAAGTAAAGGGTGTCTTTTTTAGAGGTTTGTTTTTCGAACAGAGATAAAACTGGCATTTTATGGTCAAATCTGGCAACTCTAATGTCATTTATGTTCAGTTTGGTTTGCCATTTCATCAAGAACAGGTTGACAAAAGAACAACGCTTGCAAATCGTGCAAATTTATTTCGAAAATAATGGTTCAGTTCGCGAAGTTTACCGCAAGCTCCGTCCATTTTATGGTCGACATAATCGTCCATCAGAGCAATTAATTCGGTTAACCATGGATCGTTTTCGCACTACGTTTACTCTATGTGATAATACGCATCCGCAGAGACGTCGAACAGTGCGCACCGAAGAAACAATTGCCGCTGTAGAGCAAAATGTTGAAGAGGACCCGAATGAATCGATTCGCCACCGTGCACAGCAATTGGAGCTTTGTCCATCAACTTTATGGAAGATTTTGCGCAAAGATCTTGGCTTGCGACCTTACAAGATCCAGCTTGTGCAAGAATTAAAGCCGCGAGACCATGCAATGCGTCGTGATTTTGGTGTATGGGCCGAAAATGAGATTGATCTCGATGCTGATTTTCATCGCAAAATTTTGTTCAGTGATGAGGCTCATTTTTGGTTAAATGGCTACGTCAACAAGCAAAATTGCCGCATTTGGAGTGAAGAGAATCCACATGAGACCCTTGAGACGCCATTACATCCACAAAAACTGACTGTTTGGTGTGCTCTATGGGCTGGTGGAGTCATTGTGCCATACTTCTTCCGAAATAATGCTGGAGAGTCAGTTACCGTTAATGGAGACCGGTATAGAGCCATGATAACCGACTATTTTGTTCCCGAATTGGATGGCATGAATGTGGATAAGTTGTGGTTCCAACGAGACGGCGCTACATGCCACACAGCGCACGTCACAATCGATTTATTGAAGGAAACATTCGATGAGCGCATAATTTCGCGGAATGGACCTGTCAATTGGCCACCAAGATCGTGTGATTTGACACCATTGGATTATTTTCTTTGGGAATATGTGAAGTCGCTCGTCTACGCCAACAAACCAAAAACGTTAGGGGACTTGGAAGCCAACATTCGTGGCGTTATTGCCGACATACGGCCCCATATGCTCGAAAAGGTGGTTCAAAATTGGACCTGTAGAATTGGCTTTATTCGAGCCAGCCGCGGCGGCCACATGCCCGAAATCATATTAAACATTAATGGCATAAAATTATCCTTCCAATAAAGCCAAATTGATGGACATTAAAACGATTTTCTTGTGTTTTATTTCAATTCGAAGCTCTATACCTCTAAAAAAAACACCCTTTACAAAGAACTTTAAACCTATTTATTTCCATTTCCAAAACAGTTCAAATAGACTTCAAGATATAAACCTCTCTTTTAAACATAAACCAACGCTCAGATAATGCCCCTTAAAGAAGTAGTACACCATGTAAGTTTGAAGAAAAAGAGATAGGTTAGAGGCATAAGAAAAGATGGAATAGTCTAGGTGTAAATTTTTCTGGGTCTGCCGATAACACAGCTATTGGAGAAAATATTCACAGCCGGATTGTTGCACAACCTTATTGTGGGACCAAAGAACGAATTAGTACGATAGTGTGATGATCTTTTGAGTAAAGACAAGACGTAAAAAGTGTTACCGGATAAGACCATTGAGAGCTGTGAGAGCAAATCTGAACAGATGGAACTAGTTTACATATTTCTCCAGTGCACACTTCATTATAATATCTGCAGAAAACAGCTGAGGCAAATTATCTTCAACTGCTATTATTTTCATGACGCAAAGTTGAACTCGATCTGATAGCTCCGAGGTAGTCTTTGGTGCTTGGCTAAAATGTTCAAATTAAATATAGCTGGGGTCTACTACAAATGAAAACAGTCCGAAAATAAAAGAAGTGAAGAATTTTCAACGCAGTTTCAAGAAACCTATACATTGGGCCGCTCTTATAGAAAGAGAGTTCACATCGAACACATTCCAGTTCAGCCATTATGGCCAGAACATCTTGATATTCACTCTTGAGTGATTTCGTTGATATCATAATATCGACGCCAGACAAACTAAGGGAAGGGAACTAATAATATATTCGTCTGGGAGACACTTTTGGGTCTTAATAGCGTTAAAGTTGACACGAATATTTCGACCTCACTCGGCTGAGTTAAGCTGGTGGCCGTTAACATACCGTTAGCAATAAAAACAAGACAGTCGTAGATAGGACAGAATTGGAAACTCTAGCATTAATGGAGTGTCCAGTTGATGTTACATCATATACCACGAGATGAATAGAGATAGAACTGCAGAAATCTTAATTCAACGTGCGATTAAATAGATGTCGTTTGCAATTAGTTTTAATTATAATTAACAGTGATTGCAAAATAAACGAGTTAGTGTTAAGCCATATTTTCGCAACACAAGGTCTTACGTGCTATCAGGCTCTACGACGTTGTTTATCTTGAGGTTTCCAAGAGCTCCGTCAGTGCCTCTATTCAGAAATAAATGGCAAATGGTAATTTCATAGATTGACCGTCGACATATTTAAGTCAAGGGCTGATTGTAATCTTTTGTAACTTTTTTTCTAAAATATAGTACTGAATAGGACCAGTGCGCAGTGGCGGACCTAGGATTCTCTTCAGGGGGGGGGGCTGAAATTTTTTTATAGTGAAAACGCACATTGATTGAATTTATATATCAAAAATGAAAATGTTAAATTTAGCCCTAATAAATCATAGAGATCTTTTTTATCTAATCAGTAGTCCAGTCGAGGGTTTCAAGACGGCGAGGTTTCTTCTGGCAAAATAATTCTACGATTTCATCTGAGCAGATATCGATTTCTTTATTAATATTTCCCAGAGCCAATCCATTCAAGCGGTCTTCTTTCATTGTAGATCTTAAATACGATTTCAATCGTTTTAATACAGAAAAACTTCGTTCTGGTTTTGCCGAAGTCACTGGAATCGTGGAAAATATTTGTAGTAAAATTGTGAAGCTTGGGAAGAACGATTCCATTTTTTTGCTTTTGATAATGGTCAATGCTTCCATTGCATTCAAAGCATCTTTAGAATTGGTCTTACAACAATACTGGTGCTACAATTGAATTTCGGATTTGAGCTCAATTTTAGTTACTGCAATTTAAATCACTTTCGTAAGTGAGAGCAGCCTCCACGATCTTGTCAACTGACACATTCGAGT
The DNA here is from genome assembly GCA_963680825.1 of Meiosimyza decipiens. Classification (NCBI taxonomy): domain Eukaryota; kingdom Metazoa; phylum Arthropoda; class Insecta; order Diptera; family Lauxaniidae; genus Meiosimyza; species Meiosimyza decipiens. Next base: position 50,441,427 of record OY804261.1, on the reverse strand, counting down.
GATTTGCCGGTATTAAGCCTTCTAAGGGTAAAATGCTCAAAATTTTACCTTGGAATTTTGATTTTAATTCTGAAATCATATGATCCAAGTAAGGGTAGTATATTGCGGCTCTAAAATATTTGAGAGAGAAAAAAAAAAATTCAAATAAAACTAGTAAGTGCTATCTTTGGCCAGGCCCTACACTGCATTGAACGTACTTTTTAAAAAAATGTAAAAAAAGATTGAAGAGATTGAAGTCGAAAAAAATGTAAAATGTTTGAGAGAGGTCGAAAAGTGTTGAAACAGTTGAAAAAGACTTAAAAGACTAACAAATATGGAAACCATTAAAGTAAGTTGAATGAAATTGAAAACGTCGAAAAATATGGAAAATGTTAAAAAGTTGAAAAATGCGAAAAAAATATGGAAATTGTTGAAATATATTGAAAGCGGTTGAAAAAGTTTCGGTTCAATAAATCGGTGTTCTTGCTTTGTTCTAAGTCTTCTAATGTTTCAGAGATAAAGAGTAGCAATTCGCTGAAAGTATCAACGCTTTCATGCCTTTCTACCCATCTGGTCGCACACAATGTTTTTAAACAATTTTTTTTTGTGTTTCTGGACTCCGTTCGGAAATTTTATCTTTTAATTGTTGTACTCTTTTTGATGAGTTCGAGAAAAAGTTTGTCACTGATGAAACTATGCCTAGCATGTAACGAATTTCAGAAACATCGCATGATTTGCCTACGCACAGATTCAGAGAGTGTCTAAAGTAAATAATTTAAAACTGAGTTGCATTCTCAGGTTAATAAAACCAAAATTCTTACTTGGCATCTGCAGAGAATTGCAATTAGTTGCCTTTGTTGACATTGAGGAAGCTTTAATTATGTCAAAGTGTGGTTTGGTCTGTCATTACATTAAACGCAAGTTTGCTTACCTACCAGATTATTATACGTTTGCAAGGGAATGCCACTAAATGACAAAGCAAATGCTCCACGGTATTTATCACAATCTTGAAACACCGAAATTTTATCGAATCGTAAAATCTAATGAAATTTGAGCACCTGAACAAATTGAGTATTTTTAAAACTTTGTTTTCAAGTACCGCACCTGCTTTTAACTCTGTATGTTTCTAAATTGTTGAAAACAAAGAAAAAATGCAGTAAAATCAATCACTACTCAGGAATAAATAAAATAAACCAACTTTGTGTGCTCAACACACATTCAATTTGTATTCTATTGCTAAGCTCCTTTTCTCCATTTTCCTATTGATTGTTGTTGTACTTAGGAATAAAGTAATTATGGAAAAGTTTTTCATTTATATAGAAGATCTAACTGCTTTTGTTAACTTCGCACTTTGCACACAAATTGTTGACGTTGAATATTTTAACCCATTTTATATGAAGAATTCATCATTACAGGCATACCTTTTTGGGATTATCCGGGAACCCGAGAAAACCGCGTGAAACATCGGTATTGGATGTATGCAAACGATAGAGTTTGGTTCATTTATTTCACATTTTGAAATTTTAATTATCTACCTCAAAACTTCAATGTTTGATTTCACACAAGATCATTTCTTGCTAACGAACATCCAGTAAAAGATACAGATTGTCGATTATAGCATTTGTAGAAGGAGCTGTTGACAAGATAAGACTGCCCTTACTTGACAAAAGGTACTCCAAAATTTGTGAGGCATCCAAGCCACACTAAGTGCCAATGACCGAATCAGAGAGATAAAATCTGCTATCAACTTACCCGCCTAGAATAAGGAAGCTGGTACTGATGGTCCACCAGCAGAGTTTCCTAAAACTCAATATCATGTAGCCACCGACTTGCTGTTTGGAAATTCAGCTGAAATTGTAGTCGATTTCAACGCTTCTGACAGCTTTCATATACATAGATGGCATATGGTGTTTTAATGAAGTAGAGGCGTTGTCAAAAAATTAGCTTCTTTGATAAAAATAAAATGCGAAAACGTGTTTGGAGTTTACAAACTGCATCTGGTACTTAATCTGTTAATTATTGGTTGTCTCACTGTGAAATTGAAGATATGGCGGAATAAATGGGACTTGTGGTCTTTGAGGAAAGGTCCAGCTAAATAATATCTAGTACCAAACCAATGACGTTTGTGACAAAGTATTACCATCGATTTCGAGGTGGTCAGAATTTGTACCAAACTTGGATTCATTTTTTGTTGGAGGCTCAAGCGAAAATAACCTTGTTTTCGTATTGGCCTAACATGTATTCGTAGGCACAAAGTATAAGGTGAAACTCTTGATGCGGCACTAAAGCAAATTGGTTTCAGATAGACAATGACCAATGCACTACAACAAAGACCATGTTGATGTTTAATAAGCTTTTTACTTGTTTTATAGCTTCAAGTTAAATAGCTAAAAAGGCCAATAGCTGTATTAGCTAAGCTCTATTATTATTATTATTTTACTTATTTACTGAACCATTGGATTACTAATATATATCTAATGAGTAATGCCTCTATGTATCTTCATAATAAATAAACACCATTTCAAAATGGGTTAAAACTCTTTAAGGTATTAATGCTCACATAGATACAAACTTTATCTTTAACACATTTAAGCAAAATTAATGCAGCCGCAGCCACAAATGAGACAAAAACAGCAGCGTCAATAGTGTCAGAACTACATTGTTACAAACAAAGCAGACACAACTACTGCATACGAAATTGTCCTTTACACTTTGCCATCTCTTTCGTTTTCATATTGCTTCCCATTCTTGCTTGAATATTCATTTGAATTCCACACTTAAAGGAAGAAGTAACGAAATTTTTCTATAAAAAAAACCGTTGAGCTTCGAAAAGTTTTTTGTTTTATCGGAAGAGCTGAGTAAACAAAGTGGCAACATAAAGAAGCGAAAGAGTTAAGAAAAAAAATTGTTTGTTCATTCATCGACATTCAACACTTCGAAAACAAAAACTTTAAGGCAAACAATTGCTGGATATTAGGTTGGATTAAACAATTTGAAACCTTTTCTTGCGCAAAAAAGGCTTACGTATTTGCAATAACCTAAATATTTCGTATTCAGCGTAAAGGCTGATAAAGAGTAAAGAAACGAAACTAAAAGCTAGAGACAGACATTTATTGGGAAACACCATGTGAGGATTTGAGACAACAAACGATTTGTTTTTATTAGAAATCAAATGAGAAGTTGTTGGGCAACACAAAAGACGGCCACATGTGTTGCCTAAACAAAAGAAAAATCGCATTCCACATTTTTCGTCTAGCAAAAATTATTGTTCGCTAAGAAGCAAACTCCTTTAAATCATCATCATGCATAACCTTTGACCATAATTATTTTGAAAAAGGTTGAACTTGCATGATAAACTCTTCTTGTGGAAAAATACATTTTCTATAACTTTTGTTCAAACTGAATTTCTTTTCGGTTAATATAAAGCTTATACGCCACATAAATTAATGTAGCTTAAGCTGAATCCTGTTTGAGTTAGTTTAATTGAAATGCAGTGGCGTAGACAGCGAGATCTGTTCTAACTCTAATATAAAATTAATATATAAGAGATTTACTTGAAAATCTATAAATTTTTCTTTCAGCTCAACTCAAAAAATCATGCTCGTATGCAGTCTTGTATCAGCTGTTCGAATTTGTTATAAGAAAATCCTGAGGAAATGAGGAATGATTTCTTGTGTTTTTAAAATTAGCAGAAAGCAAGTAAACTAAAGTTAAGATGAAAAATGGAACATAGGCATTAGAAACTCCTTAAAACGATTTTAAAAAGTTGTTAAGCCTGAGCCAAAAAAAAAAGAAAATTAAGCGATTGAAGGATTTAAATAATCAAAAGTGAGAACATTCAATTCTTAAAGTCATCTATTTAAACCTCTTTGGATTCAAAAAATCTTAGCCACTCCTAGCCAAAGTCCTGGTGACGCCGTTGACATTATTTTTTATATATACTATGAATTTTGGCGTGAATCAATAAAAAATGGGACCATTCTATTAAATTAAGGTTTTGATATTTGACTTAAGAGCAAACAGAATATTCTTTAAAATGTTGCATTTAGTTTTGAAGGCAATAAAAAAGCCATCATAACACGGTTCTGCAAATCCAAACTTCAACTCCGCGTGTATGTAAAAAAAGCTACAGAGATTCCGAAGTATATTTTGAGCTAGAGAGTAATCTGAGTTTACAAATTAGTTACCAAAACAAGACAGATTCATTAAGTTGAAATTATTCAAAAATAGCCGTTTTTTTAGATTTTTGGCAAAAATAACGCAATAACCCGTAGGTAGAAAAGCTTTACTAACATTGAAAGGTTCTTATGTCCTTAAAGTAAGTAGAGTGGTAATATGAGTTGTCAAAACAAAATGCGGTATAAGCACCTTCACCACATAACAGCGTCTTCAAATCAGTGACATTTTCGGTACATTTGTACTTTTTTCGGTACATTTGCGTCATGAAAAATTGTCGTCAGTACATTCGACAAGTTTTCGAATTCAGTACATTTTCACAAAACCTAAATGCCACCACTGCTTCAAATCCTTATCTGCTCTAAGGCTGATTTCAAAGAGTAATATTTTCTAAATCGCCGCCCACTTTTCATGAATCGAACACTCTTCTCTTTTGAATTGCATTATACCCAACACTTTATCGATGAAATGTAATCGACTCATATTATATATAGCTATAAATTACGAAACCGAATTCATACAGCAGTTAATATTACTCATACGACCTGTTGAGCACAATCATTACATAGAAATAAATACAAATATGGCAATGCTGATCAATTTCTAAGCAAAGTAAAGCATTGTCTAAACTTTAGACTCTAAAGGAACTTTGAAGGTTTAATAGTTTTTGTTCTTTATTTCAGTTAGGGCGCACTATATTGTTAAACCTAAGGCGTAAATGCAGCTACACAGCATCATGTCCATTTTATTTCATACATTCATATGATATTTAAAAAAAATAAACTTTAAGTTGTTGGTATGATATACCAGTGCTCAATACGCGTGACCCTTGTCAACACATTTTCAATATTTTGACAAGTGTAAGAGTTGCAGGTTTCTAAAGTTATTCCCACTCGGCAAAAGTTTCGATATAAATAAAAATTCCTTCTTTGCAAAGTTTAAGTTAAAGTTAACTTTGCCATTTACGCTTATGAGAATGGGGCTGCTATAGTCATGAGCAATTTTTTAAAATTAGTGGGACAGCAATGCGAACCAAAAGATATGCAAATAAATTGGGTATTAAAATTGAAAAAGAAAACAAAGAATATGAAGCATCATCGAAAGCGAGCCCGGAAAATTTTTCGATAAATAAAGCAATCTTGGTTTTTTATGGGTTCGTTAAGTGCGTCAGGATAGCTTTCGAATGAGTCAAGACTTCCAGTTCGAGCATTTTTAAAGATTATTCGAGAAAACTTTCGATTTTGACATCAACGTCGAACCATGTGCCGAATGGCACAGAAAAGACTAGCGAGCGGCTTCGAATACGATCATAAAAACGGCAACTCTTTCGATTGATTATCGAACCATAATTTACGATAGGTTTGTTAAGTAACCCATAGGAATAGCTTACGATTTTAAAAATAATAATTTTCTATGCAATTTATTGTAGAATCTCTTCGATTTAAATTAAATGATGAACCTTATGCCGATTGGGTTAGCAAAGCAAATATTTCTATAGTTATATTTAAAATAACTAGATTAATTCAAGCAATTTTCGTAAACATTTTGAAATAAATTTTCGTGTGTACATTTCAATAGCCTTAACATTTCATGAGTTTCTATCAGTTGTGACATTTCGCAAAAATTCTCTACATTTTCTATACAACTTCATTGCATTGTTAACATAGGTCAAAGCCACAAAATCTCTTGTAGAACAAATCTTTCTCTGGTATTTTGTAAATACAAAAGTTTAAGGTTAAATTAAGTAAATAAAATATTGTGTTAAAACAGATCCTTTTACATGCAAACTTTTATTGAAAATAAAGCCATATTTTGTCTGATATTCATTTATAATAATTTACTGCTGATTACGTATCTTTTCAATATAAAACTCAAATCAGTTTGAACAGTTTTCTTTTACATGAAAATAAATAAATAAAACAAGTCTGCAATGACGTAGCAGTATTCGTGTATGTACATAGTAAAATAACCCGTCATGTCATGGAATAATTGTATTGTCTACCCAATGAATAACATCAGAGTCGATATTTAATAAATGGTTTTCATTAGATGTATTAACTATTTACTATTTCATACTTATTAAACACCCGTTGCGACGATATTGCCGTCATCTGACAATGACCTTCAATGAATGAGCAACTCAACCCACTACTTTTAACCATGTGCCGTATAACCATGTACTCTAGGGTAAGAGATGCGCATAGTTGTATGTACATTTGCTGTCTTTCATGTACTTTATGGCTTTCTTATGAACATATGTTTATTGCTATTGTAGTACACAATAAACAATGTCCTGCGTAACAGCGTGCATTGTCACCTACATGCTGTATTCCCAGTAGGAAATGGTAGGAAATCCATGCTGATTTGCTTATAGCACCTTTGTTTGTTCACCTACGGACAGTAGTGTACCTATGGGGGAGGAGGGTCGAGGGGGCAATGAAACTAAATCGATATATTAAATTTGAATGTGTAATTGGAAATTTGAATGGAAGGACGTTTTTTTTTTTTTTGGAGAATTAAATAAAATTTTTGTTAATTTTGGTAGTGGCGGCAAATAATTTTTTGCCTCGGGCGGCCGATATGCACAGTACACCTCTGCCTGTGGTAACAATGATTGATTGGTAATAAAATCGGGTCACGGAAACTCCTACCACGACCCATACAAACAAAATAAAAACAAAAACTATACTGAGAGAGACTTATTTAAGGTAACGCAACGAAATTGCACACATATACCAGGAAAGATTTTTAAAAGCTCTGTGCAAAAACTGGGTTAGTTCAAAAAGAGGGTGTGGCATCTGCCATAGAAGAAAATGTTTTAAAACGCAACTAATTTTCGCACACGTTCAAAAATTGTTTCGAAAAATATGAATAGAAAGCATGATTTCATCTTGAGGGCGTGGTACCTCCCACGCAAGAAAACACTTTTAAAAAAAATAACTTTTTTGTGGTAATGCTGTAAAATTTCACCAAAAACACTGTAAATATTTTGGACTAGTACTAAGCAAAAAGTAGTCACATTTTTATAAGAGGGCGTAGCACCCTTAAGATATTTAAAACAATTTACTCAATGCGTTATTTTTGTGACAATGCAGCCAAGTTCACACAAATACCAGAAATATATTGGGCTTTAACAAGACAAAAGTTGGAAGATTTTGAGAAGAGGGCATCGCAAGTAACTAAAAATCACTATGAAGAGTTAATGTTGCAAAGTTCAACATGGGAATCTCCCATCTACCCTTTGTATTTATAAACAAAGTCCAAAAAAGACCGCTAAAAATGGTTCAATGGTTACGAAAAATGTCTTTTGGTGAATATCTTGCTAACGGATACTTTTATCGAAAAAAATGTTGCAATGAAATTTAAAGCTTAAGAAATTGCCAACAAATGTCATGGTGTTAATACCAACGGTGTACGATAAAATGCGATTCACCAAGTTGTAACGTACTGTATTCACTCGTCAACGGTATGTGTGTTTCGTATGTTTGTAATAAAACATTGAATACGGCTGGACACTCCATAGTGTGGCAGACGGTGCAGAATTTAATGCAAAACCTTCTCATTTGTCAAATGACCTTCACTTGATCCGTGCGCCGGTGTACTGAAAGAAAATGTGCTCGATAATTGAATCCCCGAAAGCAAGAAGCAGCTCCAGAACATACGCCAAAGAACGTATTAAAATTTAAAATAACTAAGCATTTTGAGTTACAGTTACGAATCCGCAAGCTCTTCAGATATGCTTAAACCTACTGTGAACTACTTGTCACTTATATTTTAAATTTTCCAGCTGGGAGTTTAGTTTTTTGTATGCCTGTGTCATTAATGGGACAATATGCTAAAGTACACAGCTGTTCAGCATGTTGTCGACAGTTTCAAGGTTAGAGCCAAAAAATATGAGGCGTACTCTTATGTTGGGCATGTAATGGTGGGTTTAAGGAATTCAATTGTCTTACAATTTTATTTATGTACATCGCTTAAAACGTGTTCTTTTTTTTGTTTTTAAATGCTGAAACACAACAAAAATAAAGTTACGAAAATGATTATAATGTTTTATACATTCACAAAAAAACCTGGCTATTATTAGCAAAGTTTAACCAAATCTCAGATTAAAAATTTCTGATGGCTTTGTGGTCCTAACATGGAATGTGGTTACCTAAAGAATCTCAAAATTTTAAGGCGAATTTTAATTTATTTTTTCATTTCCTAATTGGAACTTAATTGAATTGCGTTTTTTAAAACTTTAAAGAGAACTTTATTTTTTATCTTTCGTCAATCAGATTTGAACTTAGCTTTTCTCTTTTATGCCAATATTCAGAGATGCGCATATCAATCAACTGAGCTTATTATTAGTTTACATGACGCTAAAACTATGTAATTTTTGTCTCAAGTAATAAAAATGATTTTTGGCTCAATAAATTAACTACTTATCATTATATAATATAATTTTTGCAAACCAAAAAATAACAACAGGCTTGTCTGATAGCGTTAAACTACGCATCTAACATCACGGATGGCCCAGGTTCAAGCCCCAGTGTATGAGGAAAAAACGATTTTTTTTATTAAATAACATTTAAATATAATGTATACTACACATAGTTGTTTTTGTTTTCCATAGAATATTTATCAGGTTAGCATATATCCTGACGCAGAGTATAATTGGTTGATACCAGCAGCTTTAGCTTTATTTTTTTAAAATTGTAATCATATTTTAAACAAAACAACTTTTACTAAAAGCACTGTTTCCAAATTTTTACACAAAAAACACAAAAACTTACCAGAAATGTTCTCAAAATTATTGCATATAAAATCCATGTATGGCCATAAAACATCAAAATAATTACCTGCAATTAAGAGAATTAAATTCATAATTTAGTCAAGGTAATCATAAAATTTCAATAAATTTATCTCTATTAAATTGCTTAGGTAAAATGCTTTTGCCCATTAAATTTATTTGACATAAAAATTGCAAACTTTTTGCAAAATATTTCATTGCATTAATGAAGGAATAAATTATATGCCATTAGAGCTACCATTTATGTCGGAAAAGCAATAAAACCTTAATTATTCGCACAACGAACAGTTGACAACAGTGTGGCAAATGCGTGTCAAATTTTTCAATAATAATTGTAACTACATATAAAACAGATGAACGATATTTGCCCATATGCCTTTGGTAGTGCTGAAATCGAATTCGGAATCAAAAATGCGTTGCAAAGTCAATAGGTCAGACAAAAATACTTCAATATGGGCATTACAAAAAAAAGTTTGTGTTAACATGATGGGGCAGAACAGCCTTCAGGTAGGACAACCCAAAATTTTTCAAACATTTGGCATTATCAAACAAAAATAAATTTTATAGTTCAATAGCTCAATATATCTCAATTTTTATGTCAATTAGTTTATAAGAATATTTCCTAGCAAGTTTCACAAATGATTTTTTTTTCATTTAAAAACACACCATTTGATATTAAAAAATTAATGCTTTATTCACTTTTTATAATAGTTCACAAGTAGTTACAACATTATTCACACTCTTACATATTTTATTAGTAATCTTTATGGTTTATTTTCACCATATTAACACTACAAATTTCAAACTTAAGCTGACCAATATCAGTTGTCAGAGTCTCTCGAATGTACTTAATAGAAAAGTTTTCATGTCATTACAGATCTTATCTAATATTTACTATCACTAGTTTTATTTAGTTTTTTCTCTCGTTTTTGGTCTTTACTATTACTTTTCCATGTTAATTTATATTGATATTTTGAAATCGCGTTTTTGTAAGTGCATTGGTATTAATTAACCCCCAAAAGTTTCGAGGACATTCGTCACAAGGTAAACTTCGGGAAAACAAGTGACTTAGAATAACATAGGCAATTTTTTTTTACCCATTCTAAATAGGTCCGAAAATTTTGCGTACGTTAAAGAAAAATATTATCTTTTGAAGAATGTTTGGGACTACCACAGTGATATACTATTGCTGATTTCCAACATCAGATAGAGCTTTCAAGCATTCATGTTCAAAGACAACAAAATCAATTTTTTTAAAATATTGCATTCGATTGGTCTGGCGGAAATTAAACTCAAATAAAATCAAAAAATCGACAACATTTCATACAAAAATTTGCGCATCTTTTATGTGGGCTTGAAATTTTATTGATATTCAAGGGAAAGATAAGAAAAACTTCTCTTTTCACAGAAAAGGTTGATATAATTCAAATTATTTGTGTATTTAAGATACGGTGACCATATTTTTTAAAGCAAAATATAGGACAACTTAATATTATTTGGCTTAAAAACTTTTCGCATAAATTAAAAGAAAAAAATCAATACCTTGGCGAGAATAATAAAAAATTATATATTCCAAAACTTACTTGTGTCATCCAATTAACTTTAATTAGGAGTGACAAAAGAAATGTAGTAACAAAAAATTGGGAAATTTCCTTTAAAATAATGGTCGCTATAATTATACCACAGTATTGAATATACTTTCTGTAGTACAAAAAAAAGGCAGTAACTTAAGGAACAGCACGATTTGGCTTAAGTTTACTTTAGGGACAATTCTCCGATTTTATTTATTTTTTTTTGGAGAAGTAGCGTGCTATGAATAAATAATAAATTTGCAAAAAAAAATTGTCGGTCGGATCTGGTTTAGAAGATATAGCCATCTAAAGTTGCGGATATAGCTTTTTTAAAAAACGCTATAAGTTGGGAACCCCTGGATGAATTTTCAAAATATGCATATCATGTTAAAGGTAATTTAATGAGGTATAAAATTGTGATATTGATAATTGAATTTTGATGGTTAGTTTTCGAGATATGAAGATTTTTGTAAAATTTTGACCTTTTTTTTTAAAAAAAACCGTTATTTTTTCCAAAAAATGTATTATTATGTTTTACCGGAAAACATAAAAAAATTAATAACATTACTCTTATGTAAAAATACTGTGGCTAGCAACCCAGGTGTTGGATAGACTGATACGCGGCCGAAGCTGCGGCCATGGCCGCCCACTTACCCTTACTATTAAGCAAAAATGCTGTGGCTAGCAACCCAGGTGTTGGATACATTATAGACTGATACCGGCCGAAGGCCGCCGCGAAGCCGGTGTCGGATTTTTGGGAGTTTTAAATCCTGAGCTGCGGCCGTAGGCCGCCCACTTACCCTTACTCTTAAGCAAAAATACTGTGGTTAGCAAACCAGGTGTTGGATATACTATAGCAAGGTAAGTATTACTCACAGGGTTTCAAAGTCGTATAGAAGCAATTTCTGGGTTTTTCGAAACATTTTTTTTGCTTGTAAAATGAAATTGTAAGTTAATACCCAAAAATTGGGATATTTCCGGTCACTTTAATTTAGGTTTTCGTTAAAAAAAAGAGTAATGGTTTTAAAAGTAGCAACAAATAGCACATCATTTGAAAGGTAATGAATTTTACATTCTAAATCGCTATAAATCACTATAGGTCAATAATACATTTTTTGGAAAAAATAACGGTTTTTAAAAAAAAAAATGTCAACATTTTACAAAAATATTCATATCTCGAAAATTAACCATGAAAATTCAATTATCAATATCACAATTTTATACCTCATTAAATTACCTTTAATTTTATATTTTGAGAATTCATCCAGGGGTTCCCAACTTATAGCGTTTTTTCAAAAAGCTTTATCCGCAACTTTCTTTGGCTATATCTTCTAAACCAGATCCGACAGACAATTTTTTTTTGCAGATTTATTATTTATTCATAGCACGCTACTTCTCAAAAAAAAATAAATAAAATCCGAGAATTGTCCCTAAAGTAAACCTGTTCCCATGATTTTTTTATGGAATATAATTTATGTATTTGGTGCGGCGTTTCAAATTGCAACAAAGCTGTCAGCTGTCTGCTGCATGAAATTCAATGCAGTTCGAGCAACAGCGCAAGGAACGCGATCGACTTTTGGCTATTGCCATAGATGTCGTTGATTTTATATGATAAATTTTTCATTTTGCAAATGAAATGAATTTTTATTTTTATGTGTCGTATGACTAAACTGCTATTTTTGGTTTAACGAATGTGTTACTTATTTTTTATATCGAAAATAAAATTCAATTATTTTTAAAATGAAAAATTAATCATACAAAATCAGCGACACCTATAGCAATAGCTGACTGTTGACTGCGACAGCCCTTCGTGAACAGACAACAATATCTGACTATCTTCTTTGACTGATGCCTTAGCTTTTTATTGCTTTCACTACTCGTATAACTGCACAGCCATAGCTCAATTCTTAATGCTGATAATAATTCTTGCGCAGCAATTCAATATCCAATTTGGTGTGTCATTGAGACGTGTCCTATCTTGTGTGGACTAAACGGAGCATCGGTCATCGTCGGGTCTTGTGGAAATGTACTAAATTGAGACTTGAAATTTACGATTTAGCTGTTCTTTTTCGTCATTACCATCAAGAAGTTATTTAAAATTTCTAAAAAAAAAAATGATCAGCAAGTCGATTTAGTCAAGAGATACTAAAAATGTACTGAAAATGCGCCAAATGTATGCCCTCACTGTGCATAATATATTTTACAAATCTATCCAACAACAGCGGTATTATATTGATATCATCAATGCTTCCCATTGATCTCTCTAACAAACTTCTATTTGTATATATTTAGGTCAACGAAGGCTATACAAAGACCATACTATCTAGTAACAAACCATCATCATTTCAACATTTGGGACAAAATATTCCTATTGATAGGAGCAATTACGACATGGCTAAGGATTAAACTTTAACAACAAAAACTATATTTTGGTAGAAATTAAAAAAAATGTAACCTTAGGCAACCGATGTATAACCGAATTATCAAATCTGTTGGGCTCGAAAAATCTCTTGGCAGCGACCAAAAGAATTCTGTAAAAGACAATAATTTTTCTGTTTTTCTGTGTGCTGGAAAATAAGCAACGTGGTGCCACAAGTTTTATGCTTTTTAAAAAAAAAAATTTGCATCTGATACTTATTTGGTCCTATATACGAAGGTGGTTTGAAGTCCGTCAAAAGAATTGCCTTTGATGGTATTGAGCCAAAGAATAAAAATCGCAGTAAAAATTTCCAATTCAAAGCTGTCAATTTCTCAAAGAAAAGTATGCCAAACCTTTTGTGCAGAGGCCAGGTAGCCGCCAATACCAGATCACTTAGTTCACATGGATTGGTTGCCATGTAAGGTAAGATAAGCCTTTGCGTCTTGGTTAGTATGGCAAGGTACAACTTTTTACAAATTGCCTCCGAAACCAAAGGACTGAATAGCTGCTCCAAAAATACATTGGACTATGTGCGGCTGCAGACAGAAATGACTGCTTAGTCAACTTATACTTCTATTTTCTCTTTTAAAAAACTATGTACTTCTGAAGTGATTGATATCGTTCTTCAGTCTAAGCGCCTTTTCATTCATTTTAACAATACTAAAGCTAGGCAATACATGTCATTATTTTAATAGAACACGCTTCCTTTTACCCGAATTACTATCCAAACCATTCTACGTTGGCCACTTTTGTAGTTTACTAAGTGCTGATTCCAAGAGATTCATTATTATTAGACCTATCTCTATTTTATGGAATTCCAATGAGATCTAGTGCCTATGATTTTTCTGTCGTATATATCAGGAGGTATTTTTTTCTGAACATCTTTCTTTCATGTTGCTTACCTGATCAGTTTTTGGCATTTATATGAAGAGCAAAATCCCCGCTCAGGGAAGCTGTTTCATATAAAAATTTATGAAAGTCGCTTCAGTTTTGCTTAAATTGAGAAATTCAAAGCCGTTGCGCTCACGATGCGTTAACAGATAATTATTACTTCCAATGAAATAGAGAAAGTGCTATTTAGGAACATCAGTAAAAAAATACGACCTATGAAGTTAACATTCTGACAACAAACTTTTAACTTCAGGTGAATATCTTCATGGGGATATATAAGAATATCTGATGCAAAGTCACACTGCAAAGACAAATTTTTTTTGGTAAATGCAAGTAGTTTTTGCGACTTTCCATAAACTTTTGATTTCTGAAGTGATGAGAAAACACAGATATATAAAGTGCTACAGTCACAGATTATATATTTTTAGAATCATTGGACCATAGCTCATCGAAAATAATGTCGACCAGTTCCTAAATGACAATGATGACCATTATAGAAAAGTAAATGATATTTGAATTTTGTAAATGCTACGAAACTTACAAGACGCGCTTGACGCGCTCAAGCCTGAACGTCGTCTTAAAAACTAAACCAATATCTAACACAACCTCGATCTCTCCGCTGCTGTAATATTCTCTACGCGCAACTTTAGTAGATAATGAAAGCGTTAACTGTCGGAACCCAGCAATTATGATGGCAGCTTTTTGTATTTGATTCTTTGAAAGAAAACTTAATGAAAGAATTTAACTCTTTGCACCACTGTACGTTATATGCGTGAAACTGTTAGAACACCAACATCATAGAACAGCACTCAACCACCCACCCGCCTAATGCAAAGATATGCTTTATTCATGAGCTTGTATATCTGTCCGTCCATCTTAAAAGCGGATGCCACCCATACCGGAACTTCATGCGGACAGCCAGCGCACATTGGCACGAACTAACAACTTTATTAAAATGATTAAAGCCAACAAACGAATCTAATGCAATTTTCTTGTATCCGTTGTGCCGCTGCTGTCGCTCGCGTGTTATTTGATTTTGCTGTTGACGTTGGCATTGTTGCACGTGCATCACAAAATCAAGTCAACTGAGCGAATTAAATGTCACAATTTCACTAGGCCAATCTCAGCTGGAGGAGAGATGTGTGCGTAGATTAAAGTAAAAAAAAAACCCATGCCAAAAAGGATAACAAATAAGAGCGAATTGAAGTTTAACATTTTATTGAATTTATAAAGATCCCAAAATGCATCAGACACAACAGAGTTCGATTAACTTGAGCATGACATCATTGGCATTTTGCTATCAAAAGTATAATAGCTACCAATGCGGTGAGCATTATAATGCGTTGACGCATAATTTTGCTTGTAAACTTTGAAATTTTTGCCAATTGAAGCAAAGTTGCATACCTGAATTGAAGAAAAAATGGTAAAGTGCATATGAACAAAATTAAAAGGAACAAAATTTACTTACAAAACACCACCTATTTTACAAATTGAACACAATTTTTCTTTAATAAAAAATAAATACAATTTTTTTGATTAAATTGAATTGAAAAGAAAATCTTTTTAAAATTGAAAATAATTTTTATTTGAACTTACAGTCATTAGCAAAAACTGACATGTTTTTAATTTATAGATTGATAAATGGTTTTTCCTAAAAAAACAGAGCAATTCATCTGTCATGTATCTTCCATGACACTGTTAGCCAATTGCCCGATGAACGGAGCTGTCCCTCTCGGCGGTTATTTCCTATGAATGTGTGAAGCGGAAAACCAAATCCACTCGGCATGCAATGTTTCAGAAACAGTACGTAACATACTTCACATATTTCATTTGAAATATTGCAAACAGAATGTTACAGAAATCTTTCTTACATATTTTATATGTAATATCATTCTAGAGAGTTTCTGAAAGGTTCCGGATTCAACGTTTCCTGAATCTGTCATATTATATTTTTCTCAAACGTTATATACGAAAGTCTGCAGATTTAATGTTAACTAAATTTTTTTAATGAAATCTAATACATATATGTTTTATGATTCTTTGTTTGATACTGTTTTGAGTGTGGTTAATTGGCAATTACGTCACCAAAAATAATTGCATATAAGGTATCAACGTAAGTGATAATGCGGGTGTAATGAAACTTAATGTTAAGAGTTCCGATGACGCAAAAAAAAAAGTCCGGTGATGTTACAAATTATGACTGTTTTTCCATTTAGTCTTACAAGATTTCAGTAACGTTTCAGAAACGTTTCATATAAAATTATAAAACGGACATTGACACATTGTAGGAAGCTTTCAGAAATGGAAATGAAAGATCTCTCAAACGTAGCTAAATCTTTGTACGATTTCATGTGGAAGATTTCTGAAAGATATGCGAAACGTTAAACGCAGAGTGGAAAACAGAGTAAGCCCCTCAAGTGCCCTTTTAAACAGAACTGGGCCCGATATAACCGTAATCAGACAGATGTCTTTAATGATCTTTATAATGTAATGTAGTCTCTCAGTGAAACCATTAGATTAGTTATATTCCTTAACGACTATTAATTATCACTGGTACAAAAACTGAAGTTCTAAATTTGTAGGTTCATTCTCATTTCTCAGACAACAAGGTTTCAGGGTTTCAAGGTTTCAACAAGGTTCACCGATAACTTTACTGCCCACTTGGCATGAGTTACATACGCTATTGCATCCTTTGACAACCCAAAATCATCAGGAAGTGAAAGAAGATTTGAAATTGATACCTTTGGGAGTAAAAAGAAAATCTTTTCTGCTAGCAAAGTTCAAATTAATTGAAACATTTAACCGCACTCTAAGGAAAAAAAAAATAATAAAATTATTTATGAAACACACTTACAATGCTAAGCACATATACATACATACTCGTACTCCCACATATCCTTGCAATTCAAGTGTATGACCATTATGATAATGTAAACGATTCCATAATTTCACTTGACAGCGGGAAATTCCACATTAACAGCATAACAACAACAGAACAACATAACACGTATATGCAGGTCCTGCTGCTTATATGCTCCCAATGAGTAGAGCGTATGATAAGCCACTGGCAGTAGGAGGAATTCTGCAGAGGATGGAACAATTTAGCAAAATGAAACCATCTAGTTGAGTGATAAAACTAAAAGCAACAACAACAACGAAGCCACTCATTGTCAATGAATGCCAGGAATTCCGCATTAACACAAACTCAAACACATTAACATATAAACACGCAGAAATTTAGGATACGAAAACTGTGTGGTTCTGCCACAGTGGGAGCAAAAAGCCAAACAAAATAGCTGACGTATTTCTAAAAAGGCTATACGACACTTTTTTTTATTTTTCGGTTATGACATAATGTACGATTTTAAGAAATTACACAGTATAAGATGTTGGAAACTTTCATAAAAAAAGAAACCATCATTTTTGGGATGCTTCCTTCTAAGGCACCACCAAAACAAACTCGGAACAAATAACAAAATTTCCAGGTCATAATCAGACTTGCAAACTATTTTCCATGGACACTATTTAGCCTATTTGAGAACATTTATCACAATGTACATATAGTTTTCAGAATATAATGAATAAATGATATGAAATAAAATATCAAAAAACAAAGGGGAATATTTGCTCAACATATAGCCAGAGACGATAAATTGACAAGACTTTGTAATCCGTTGAAACATCAGAAATTTGGAGATAGTTTTACCGCGAATGTACAATTTTATTGAGATTGCAAATTGCCCTAAATTTATCTTTTATGAAGAAACATTATTTTAACCTTAGAATCGTGTTTGGGGTACTGTCTTCCCCAAACTATTTTCTAAAGAGAATTAAATGTCATTCTTTGTTCGTACCACTATGATTTCTATTCGTTTTTCAAAGTGAATTCCAACTAAATTTTTGAATTGGCAGAGTGAGAGAGAACCTTAGGCGACACAACCTCTTAACCTGTTTGGGGAGTTGTATTCTCCATCTTCAATCCATACCTATTCATCAGTACATTACATTTAGTATCAAACTGCTATTGCTTACTTTTAAGTCTATTTTTAATCCAATCTCTTTTTTTGATGCTTTTTTAAAATTATTTTACTTAAACAGATCGTAACTTTTGAATTTAATATACATATTTATAAGGCAGTGAAAAAGGAAACATTTGAATTTTGGATCAGTTCATATCGCTCTTTTTTATGCATCGGTTTTCAGTTTCAATTCTATATTTGGAGTGAGTTTTTGCTGATACTCCATTTTAAAACAACGATAATTTCGAAACATAGGTTTTTTTTAAGTAAATAATCCATCACCGCAATTATTTAAATCACTTTATTTTTTGTCGATTTTCCCATTCTTTAGCAAAACTCTTTACATTTTGGCAAATTTTCTAAAGTACTTTTATAACAACGAAGATCAAAATAATTAACTCTCAAAGTTTTGAATAGGTTACTCAAAGATTTAAAGGAACTCTGTTTTATTTGTGTAAAATTTTTGTTTGACAGATATTTGTGTCATTATCTTCTGTTCCATACACTGACAATCGAAAACTGAAGTTCACAGTTTGACAGTCTAAATCAGAAATATAAGTAATGGCCTCTTGTTTGATCTTATATTATCTGCAGAAATGGTATAAAGTATTTTCACTAAACTTTTCATCTCTTGTGGAATTTTCCATCACCGCGTTGCTGCGCAAAAGAAAAAGAAGTGTCATACGTCGTTAAACATTTATTGCCTGATTGCGGTACGAGTTAATGGAAGTATGAAAACAGAGCCCTGAGATAAATGTGGCTTTCGATGCAAAGGGCACCCAAGTACGCGAGCAGAATGTTGGCAAAACTCTGACTAAAAGATTTGTTGGTAAAATTTTTTTGTTTTCTGGGTTAAACAGCTCAAATTGCTTTAATCCACCACACTGGTTTTTAATAGCAAATTCAAGCCCATGATTTGATGCTAATGGGTGGGGAGAGGAAGATTTCCTTAGCTAAATAAAATGCCACTATGTTGTTATTGCTTACGTTTTGTTGTTTTTAAGAGAAACGGACAGACAATTTGTTTTTCAAATACAAAAGCAATGAACTGATGGAAATTTTGGTCTTTCACTTTTTTCAAAATCTACGGAGAACATAAATAAAACAACGATATCTAAATTCATCAAATGCGACGTAATTCAATTTATTTGAGGTTGAGAAACGCTGTTTTGTACATTAAGTTGCAAAAATAAAAGGATTATGTGAAAGTGATGAAGGCACTGCAAACGTTTTGAGAGAGGAAAAGCTAGCTAGCAGAAGAATAGAACGAAATAGCTGTCCACGTCTAGACAATCCTTGATTTCACACAATCGGAAAAGTGTAAATTTTAAAATTGTGACCTTTAATTTACTTGAAAGCTGTAGTTTGACTTAAATAATGATTTCATTATATTTCGAAATAAGTTTCAATCTAAGAGCATAAAGGCTTGATTGCATAAACATGCCCGTAGTACTGAGAAACGCTACCATGAAATACAGCTATCAGCATCAAGACTAGACGAAGTGAATACAGTTAATTAACAGTGAATTTTTGAAAAATAAACAAAGTTCCTGCAAATTCAATTAGAGTTGCAACACAAAAACAAAGTATAAATTTATAGTGAAAAATTAAAATATTTCATAGCAGAAACTTTAGCGCCAGGTGCATTTTAACTTTCATGTTCTGTTGGTATAGCAAACGCAACGCCGTGTTGCCAGTGTTAAAGCTGCTCTTGCCATGCTCCACTCTGCTTTGCCTCAGGTTTTTCCGAAGTGCACTTGATTGGACATTGAAGTTTAATGAATACTTATAAAAAAATCATGAAATGTAAGACGTTTTCCAAGAAAATACAACATGAAAACTAATTATATATACACTCACAGAAAAAAACTTACATCCCAGTAGCACAAGTTGCATTTTTTTGGCTAATAGAAATAATTTCAATTGCTTCTTCATTCGATGAAAACGCTTTCAACGTGGAAATTTCTTGAGAAGTGGGCTTAGATGAAAGTCAAAGGAAACCAGATTTGAAGAATAGGGTGAATGTTCTAACAACTCGAAGTAAATTTCGGTTAGATTAGAGCCAGCTAAAGCACATTTGTGAGCAGGTGCATTATCATGATGAAAGATGAATTTTTTCATCTTTAAAGCAGGTCTTTAGGTCCTCACAAATTTCTATATTTAGCTGAACCAAAAGTTTCTAATGCTATTGTTCTATCAGTTTGCAGGTAGTCGATCAAAAGAATTCCTTTCATATCCCAAAAAACTGATGCCACAACATTTTTAGAAGATTTTGAAGCGTAACAGCCGAACTCATTCTATTCATTCCAGGTCATAGTGTTAAGTTCAAATTTCATCCATAGTTACACACTGTCGAACACAAGCAACTTCATTCCATGTAACACGATTTAAATATTTTTGAGAAAATTTCATTCGAATGCGTTTTCGTTCCAAAGTTAGCAAATACATCAGCCATCTTGCCATGAACTTTCTTATACACAAACCATTGTTGAAAAGCTCATGTTTTGAATTGTTAATTGGCGGTCTTCCGTTATCATATTCTGTACTTGGTCAATCATTTCTTAATAAGTAGCGCTTTCTGGTCAACTACATTTGAAATTAACTACCCATCTTTTTAGTGATCTGTATGAAATAGCATTCTCCCACAATACATTCGCCATGTTTTTAAGAGATTTCTTCCCGGATAATTCCTTCTAATACAGGTATTTAATCGCAGTATGGTTTTTCTTAAACTGCTGTAGAAAATATATATGACGGATCAACATAAAACTTCACATATGCTCTTCTGATATATCTACCAATTTAACAATTTTTAAAAATGTGCCATCTATGAGTCAAACTCGATACTTATTGACTAGCTTGTAATAAAGTTATAATATTATACTTAGTATTATTGCTCTCCATTTTTTTAAGGTCCGTTCTCGGCCATTTCCATTATTCTCATATCAAAGTTCAATTTGAACCTTGTCTCATTGATTAGTGTGACAAATTAGGCTTCTTTGAAAGCTGTCCATCACCGAAATTGGAGGTTTTGGAGATTTTCCTACTGATTGGTGCAATAATTTTGTGTTTCATATATTGTGACATTTTGCTTATAAGAATATGTAAATATTTATTTGTAAAAAAGCTTTTGTTAAAATTGATGCGATTTTTAACTATGTATCGGACAATTTTTATTTCTTGGAATCTTTTCATAAACTTTTAAGGTAATTGGTGCAAAACTTGCTGCGACAAAATTTCGAATTATGGTCATGCCATATTTTATCCAAGGGAAGTTAAAGAACTATATATTAAGGGAATAATTAAAATACGGTGTATTATTAAACAAATTGCGGCCTTTGGCAAAGCGAAAAAGTGATGAATGATTTTGCATAAAGCACAGGAGAACATCTCAACCGCATCCCTCCCACAACCGCTGAATAATAAAAATGTCAAGCTCTTGCGCGCACTTTAATGTGTGTTGAGTATTTAGTTTTTGCCCATTTCTTAGCTCATTATTCATAAGGATAATGTCATCTAAATAATATTTTTTGTTCATCATAGTGAACATGGCGGAATCAAATGATTCCTAAGTTGCTTTCGGGTAATGCTGCTTGGGTATTTAATGATTAAATTTGAGTTTTATTTATAAAAATTTAAAAAAAAAATAAAATTTAAAAAAATCGTATTGTTTTTTGTTTCTTCCGATAGTGAGGAATGCTTTAGTATGCAATGAATTTGTAGCTGTTTACTTTTTCCGATGATGGATAATTTTGCCATTTGTGAAATTTCCAACGTCCGGTTTTATGAGTCATCTCAAAAATATTTCATTGCCGCAAAATAGTAAACATCTAATGCACTGTAGTCAGATATTTCGAAATTATGAAAATAACTTTGCGTTATATATTTCCGTAATTACTTTTACAATTTTGCATAAATTTAACCTGAAAATTTTTCTATGAGTGTATTGCGCTTGTGCTTGCGCTTTCCTCCACAGATTTTCAAATCTCTTCTGGCCTTGTTTACGCATTGAGATGTGAGAGCATAAAAGTTTAGGCGAACTGACTTTAACGACTGAGCTTGCAGAATCGTTGGCATAGTTTTAGATAAATGAAAAGATAAATCGTTAGATATTTAATAGCAAGATATATTGACTAATGAGTCGGAAAAGTCTACCAATCATACTCTTCAGATTCAACTGTACCAAAAATGCCATCAGTGTCTCCTCTTGCCATAACAGAGAATTTCTTACTGAAAAGATTATATACTTTTGATTTATGGAAATAACCGCTGAAAAAAACTGTCAAGGGCACTCGAAGAGTCGTTAAATTTGTAATGTACTAATTCATGGAGACCGGTCAAAAATTAATGTTGGTCCTATCAAACTCCATTGAAGCAATCGCTGAGGAAAGGTCAAAAAAATTGTTTGATCACTAATAGGTTAGACGACAGTTAAGTTAAACGACAAAAAAGTAGGCTGAAAACGAGTTGGAAGGGAAAAAGTTGGACGATAAAAGAGTTGGGAGCCTATAGAGCTAAACGGCAAAAAGTTTAACAACAAAATATTAACGACAAAAAAGTTGGATGAAACAAAGTTGATCGACAAAAAATTCAATGACAAAAAATGGAAGCCACAAAAATTCAGCGGCAATAAGTTGGACGGCGAAAAACTAGGACGACAATAAAGCTGACTGGCATAAAAATGATCGATATATTGGTTGCACGACAAAATAGTTGGACGATAAAAAGGTTGGACGGCAAAAAAAAAGTTCTTCTTTATAAACTCGTCTGGCCGGTAACATATGCATTAAGTAGAAGTCGTTAATGCTATGAGTAATGTATGCGTCGATAGACATTTCATCTTACTTACCACTAAAAAATAATCACCCATATTTTTCCTAGCTGTATCAGTAAAGTCATGACATGTATGAAAAGCTTGATGAATGTGCATGTATCACTCTTTTCCTACTGCAACATTTTAAGCTGTGCCGAAAAAAAAAATCGTTTCATCAATTCGCACATAAATTTGTTGCAGATACAGCATCTTACCCTCAAAACGATACCACCACTTTGCCAGTGGTTTGAAATATGGTAGCACCTCTGTAACGTCGCACTTGCAACAGCTCCTCTTGATTTGGGTATTTTTACACTTGGAAGCATTGTCCTCGCTTAGGGATGCTCTAGTCGAGAGTATCGACAGTTGGAAGTTGTAAAAACGATAAAACACATCGATTTCGTACCCGAAAGACCTCTGTGCGATAATATTGAATCCACCTTACATCGCTCGAGTATAACAGCAGTCTCATTTAAAATTTCCGTTTTTTTTGTCAATTTTCTGACTGAAGTTTTCTATCTCATTCCCAGTTTCAGCATCAGCTCATCATAAGTCGAAGAAAACTTAACAGTTTAGCTGCTTTTAGTGATTTAATATTTAATTTGCCATTTAGTTTTTCCTCTGTCATTAACAAAAGTAATTTTCTACGAACTGTCTTTTTGAAATGTCAACCAATTTGCCCAGTAAGAGTTGTGAATTGCTATGACGTTTCGGTTATCACAGAATAAAACAACCTCAATTGTGTGTCCAGTTGTGCGCTCACATTTCTCGGTCTTAATTTCACTTTTGCTATGGTACAACTAAATTGTTCAGGCTTATTTTGTCCTTTGTCCTCATTTTTGTATATTGAGTCCTGTTGACTTTTTCACCGTTACCGAAAGCGGCGTTCTATTTTCTTTGTTTTCATAGCTATGTGAATAAATATTTAGGCTACATTTAGTGTTTCATTGAAATTACAAAAGCACTAGAGATTTTAATTAAATATTCAAAATGAAAAGCAAAAAATTTGAAGCAGCAACCCAGATATGTTTCCTCGCAATTCATATTTAATTTTTACAGGAATATTTCTTAAAGTGGCTGAAATGTGGTGTGCCAGTTTTTAATTTATACTAGGTTATGCGAAGTTATGAAGACAGTTTGCCAATAAAATGACAGACAGACCTTTCGGACAAATTGTGATGCTTGGAGGTGATGAGTCATTCAAATTCTTTTAATGCGGATTATATTACCATACCCAGCTGGTTGAGCCTTCAGTGCTCACTAAGCAGATCTTGCGTAGATTCTATTTCTTCAGAGATTTTTAGCTAATGCATCGCTTTAACAACGCCTCATCTATTCCCCATAAGACTATGAATTATTCACTTCTTCAGCACTAGAAAATTTCCGGTCTACTCTTATGTAGCTCGAAGTAGACCATAACGTTTAAGTTCGTTGTTTGGTTTTGCCAATGTCAAAATGACCAGGTACTCAGCTAAGCCTTATATTATTATCGCAAGTATGATGTACTAAAATCCTACCTTGAGACTTTTGTTGCTGCAAAACTGTGAACATTATTACAATATATTCCAGTGAGAGACATTCCTTACAATAATTATAAACCTCTTCAATTGCAGTGCACTTTGAAATACCCAATCAGTGGAAGCGACCTCGAATAGATCCCGGAAGCCGACGTGCAATCTGTTGTCCATCTTTGAAGAATAGATTTTCGCTGTAACTGATGATAACGTTACCAACATTCCTCTCTGGAAAGACTATGAATATTGTAAGTCCGATCAAAATCTTTTACTATATAGTAGTAACAATCAAAATTGAAAAGCACCAGATCTACTTCGTGTAGAATTAATCACACCATGCTTGGTTAATATATGTCATGACAGAGGAGGTGAGGACTCCAGGAGCCTTGTTATTTCTTATTAGCATTTGTTGCTTATTGAATTAATATATAAATATATCTAGTGAATAATTTGACCCTACTTTTGTCCCGAACCTCAATTTAACGCTTTATTCATCCATTCCTCTAAATTTCTTAATAATATTAATAATAACAGAACTTAGCTACTAAAGCTATTAGTCTTCTTAGTTAGTATGCTGAAGCTTTAATTTAAGTAAAAAGCTTATTAAAAAAAAAATTTTTTGAATATGACAAAATTATGTTTATCTTTCAATAATTGTGAATTTGTAACTAAATTCCTGATTTGCTTGAAAAACTTTGGAAAGCTTTGAGCATCGCATTTAATCAAAGTCAACTTGACCTGGAAATATGAAAATCTTTAGCATTCAGTACCGAGAATCATCGCATCCCCTCTAAGTCAATTTGATAGATTAGTCAGACTTCAGTGGTAGGCTCCTCTAAGGGTACATGATCCCTAAATGTGTCAAAATTCTTGACTTTTTAGCTTTGAAACACTGATTGTCTGAGTATCATTCTACTCAATGAACAACTGCCCCAGCCTATCGACGCTACTGAACGAATCAGTACTCCCAAGAGGAAGCGTTATAAAAACATTAAGAAAAGGGTTTGTATAGAAACATACTCAAATGATATAGAGAAACTAAATATTTAATTGAGTCAAACATATTTCATTTAGGACATATTGTATTTGAAAAAGTGTATGTTTGGCTCGAACAAATATTTAAGAAAAGAGTTTGTTTCTATACAACAAATGATGTAGAGAAACTAAATGTTTAATTGAGTGAAACATACTTCACTTAGGACAAATTGTATTTAAAATATTATATGTTTGGCTCAAATAAATATTTAATTCAATACATTTGTTATATTCAAGCAATTGGATTACTCAGTGAAACGATTATCCAATTATAAGCTTTAGCTTGTTTAGTACAACCAATTTTTATTAAAACTGAATAAAACATAGAACTCTCATTATTTGCCTTAAATTAGTCAGAGGACAACTTAAATTGGTTACAATTAAACCACAGGCATGAGCCCTTTTCGTTTTTGATTAAAGGACGAAAATAAAGCGTTTTATTTCATTTCCCGAAACTAAAAGTTCATATGTTGACCAAAGTTTCTATTCAGCATTTGTTCACATTTAGTTGCATATTCAGGCAGTGAATGCAATTGTTTGCTTTAATTTTTTTGCTTTTATTGTTGTTTGCAGTATTTGTTTAGTTGGGAATAGCAAACATTTCAAATTTTTCTGTTGTTTCTCATGTTGTTGAAAAGGCTTCATGAACAAAATTTAAATTAAATCTCTGTTTTATTGTTTTGACTTTTATTTTTTGGAGTTGTTTTTTTCGGGCATGTGCTGAAGGGCTACGGAAATTGGTTAGGCTTTGTTGAGAATTATTTGATTATTTCACGACATTCACAGTGATGGAGGATTTTTTAAGAATGATAAAACCTCAAAAATATATAAAACGTTAATGAATTCACATAATTTTATGAAAATTTTGGCTCAAGATAAATTTTCAGCGTATTTTCATAACAGCTAGCTGTAAGATTTGAATTCGATTAATTCAATTTTGAACAATTTAAGGTCGAATATCTAAATTAAATCGAGCTTTATTGATTTCCAAACCGTCTATCGTTGCCGTTTAACCAGCGACTTTACATAGCTCCGTAGAAAATAGTCTAGCAATCAGCATTTTCACTTAATGTATAAACATTTTCTTCTGTACGTATTGCCTTTCGTTTTATTGTTGCTGTTCTATGGATTAGTGCAAATGTTGTTCGAAATTTATAAATATCTTATTTAAGCAAATTTTTTTAAGCAGACAATGTCCTTAATAAAATAAAAGGTATGGATGTAAACTTTCCTTTTTTTTTTTTTTTAGCAATTTTAAGTTCTATTACTCTGAGAAAGAAACACCCTTTATATATATTCATGTGCAGTGCACATTGTTCACACAATATAAAACATTCATTGTGAATTTTCTGGGTATTTTTTATTGTACTTTTGTATGCATTACCTTTTGACATAATAAAGAATTTATTAGTCCTTCGAAGAATATTTTCATAAACGCATTATACGAACCGTTTACAAATGAAGCGATGTTAATGGTAACTTTACTTATCACTAACGTTGAGTTTGTCGATAACTTTCGAGTTTATGCTGAATTCAATATATATAAATATTACTTCATTTAATTAAGGTAGAAAGGGGGCAACGATGAATGTGAATAGCTTAGTTACATTTGATATGTGGCTTCCTAATTAACTTTTTTTTATGTGACATTCATTAAAATCAATTGACACAGCTGATGGCCGTCATTTGTTGATGTTATAAAAAATGTGAAATGGCAACTCGTAGATTGTCATCTAAGGATTCTCGTCTCTGAATGAACTAAATGTGTTCTTCTTTCGACTTAAATCAATGCCGTTGGTAATTTGATTCAAATTAACTAGCATTTTTAGGAAAGCTTAGAACATGAGCTCAATTGCTGTTTACATGTTGAGGAAAGTTTTTTGGAAAAACTTTACAAAAATAATTTTCTTTTGAGAATTCAACCGATACTACTCCTACCAAAGAAAATGTGTATGTGAGGAGGCGCTTTTGAAAACTTGGTTTGAAATTTCGTGGCCAAGTAAAATCAAAACAGCAAGCAAATTTGGGCATGGTATTGAAGTGGACGAAAACTGTCGTATGGTAATGCAAAATAGTATCAATATCATTTACAAAGTCGATAAACACAAAAGCTTGCGAATATGTAGTAAGTATCGAAAAGCATTCAAAAAGAAGAAAACTGTGGGACAGAAATTTCGTATTATCGAAAAAATCGTTAAGTTTCGAAAGAATCAAATGGTGTCGAAAATTCGGTGATAATTAGATAGTGTCGAAGAACATCGAAAAGTCTGTTAAAATCAGATGGTATCTGGTGTCGGTTAATATTAAAAAAGTCGATTCATGTCCCAAAGTATCGAACTGTATTGAAAAGATGAATTTAAGTCTAAACATATTGAAGGACATTAAGACAAACGATTGATCAGTCTAGACTCTAGAGGCAACAAAATGCGTTGAAAAATATTGAAAAAGTCAATAAAGTTAGAAAGAAACAAAAAATATATCAAAAAAGTGGAAAAGTATCGAACAGTTCAGAAAAACAACGAAAATGTTCATAAAAATCGTAAATAGAATGAAAATTTAATAAAAAATATTAATTTGATTATAATAAAGGACTATAATTTGAATATAAATTCTCTAATACATCAATAAAGCCTAAAAGGAAAACTTTTTCTACGCAACTCTTTTTAAAGCCTTTATAAGGTATCATTTTAACACCTCGAAAGCATACTTTACAGAGTATTTTCAAAGCTACAAAGAGGGGAAGACGTATGTATGCTGTATACACCAAATGGTTCGTATAAGCCCCAATAAATACTCTACAAATATATTGTGCCGTTTCTCTACTTACCTTAAAATGGCTTTCAGAAGATGCTATAAAACCATTTTTTTCTATTAGGGTCCTTTTATTATCTACCGCGCACGGCATCTATATTTTTTATTAAATGCTTGCGAAACTAACTTCTGTTTTTAATAACTTAAATGTCGGGTTGCTGAAATGAAAGATGTTGCCACATCAAATCACAATTATTCTCAGTTTTCGAATATATTTATAAATAAGCTAAAAATTCACACGTCAAGAGAATATATGTGATCGGACAAAAATTTAGCACTCTTAAAACCATTAAAAATGTGCTGTCTGATCGGATGGTCACAAGGCTTTTCTTACTTTTGCAAAGCTTCGGATGAAATGTCTCAAAAATTACGAGATAATGTTAAAAGAAAGGAGCTGTTTGATCAGCCGCGCACTATACTTTTGTTATTTTTTTAATGATTTTCTTTGATGTAAGGTCTAAAAATCTTGAAATGTTGGATGTTTTAGCAACCTTATTTGAATTTAACATCAAAAATTCAGTAAGAATTTAGTTAGGTTGCGGAAAAAACTAAAGATTTATTGGCCATGGATCTCAATGGAGGCAAGAAGCTCATGTAACACCAAGTAATCACCAATTCCACTAAAGTTTGTCATATTGTCACCTGTCTCCTTCATATGTTGCTACCAATTACAAAAGTGATATTCACCACAGAGTCAAGTAGTTTTTTATTTAAATTTCAGTAATGAACGTAATTCCCAAATTTACCCACACGATGCTGCATCTTATCTGCATTTACGGTATGAAAATCGTTCGTTGTGAATGGCTGATTTGTACGTACAGCATATTGAAATTCATGTTTTCTCTGCAGATTGGGTTCCAAATCGGTTGTTCAGTTTCTACTTCAAGAAAGTCTACAAATGGCAATCCACGCATATTCGGCATAGAAGATAAATCGATAGCATATTCTCCTGAGCAACAACTGTTGCTCGAAGTTTAACAATTTAACAAAAAAAATTAGATTCTTAGTGGAAATATTAAGTCACGTATCCAAAACGCTGGTGGAACATTTTTTCATGCGCATATTCAAATACAACGAGGTCTTAGCTTTGACATAAGTTAAAATGATCTGAATATTGAATTGATTTACACTTCCTGGAGAAAACCAATTACTAATAATGCTATGCAATTAAATAACGTGACCAATTATCCTTTGCCGTCTTAAATTTAACTTTCACATTTACTTTGATTTATGAAGGTGTGCTATATCATACCAGCGGAAATGCCGGTATTCACTTTTGCGAATTCACTTTTGTTTGCTTACCTTGGGATCTGCAAAGCGATTTCGTCCAAACTGTCGGAAGGACTCATCGGTGTCCTTTCAAAAAGACGTGACGGCGCCAATGTTAGATGTCCTGCCGAATCGCTGACGCATCGGAAGACTTTGGCACCGCGCCTTTGACGCTGCTGTTGACGTTGGCGTTCGACGCGACGTTTTCGTTTGCTTTCCTCAGCGCGCTGAAGATTATGTAAGCGGAAGAAGAACATTGACATTCTTTTGTTGTTGTTATTTCAGTATCGAAAGTGATTGAAGAGTATTTGTGAAGGTGTGTTTATGTGCGTGTACAGGTGCGTGTGCAAGCGCAAGTATGCGCGTCGTTTGTTTGTGTTAGTGTAGCAGGGAAGCAGCGGTAATTGTTTGTTGACATTCGCACGAATTGTTTATTTTTATTTTTATTTTGTGTTGTTGATTTTTCAATTTTTCCATTTTATTGTGTTTTTTTTTTGTTGTTTTTAGTGTGCCAAATTAATTTATTTAGGTTTTATATAATACAATTTTTTTTTTTTATTTATTTTGCAAATCATCAGTGTTACAGATATATGTATTTTAGTTGTTTCATTTTCATTGAAGCGATTAGCGGCGCAAGCAATAAAAATATAAATTTTGATGAGAAAATTTAATGCATTTTACAGAAAAAATTGCGATTTTTATGGATAAAATGTTTTTTTTTTCATGCGATTTTTCAAATTTTTGGGAGATTTCCGAATATATTGGAATGTTTGAGTTATGAAATGGTTTTTCATTTTTCTCATAGAAAGTTTAATAAATATTTAATTTAAAAACATGCAATTAATATTGATGACAATGCAGCAAATTCACTGACGTATACATAAAGGATAAAGTAACAAAAATATTAATTTAACTAATAAATATTTCAGATATTGATGAAATAAATTCACGTTTGAAATTTACATTTTTCTATTAAGTGAAACACGAACAATTGGTGTTGATGATAGCATAGACGCTTCAGTAGCGGTAACAATTTTGGTCCCATTGCTAGTGACAGTGACAGTGACAGTGACAGTGACAGTGACAGTGACAGTGACAGTGACAGTGACAGTGACAGTGACAGTGACAGTGACAGTGACAGTGACAGTGACAGTGACAGTGACAGTGACAGTGACAGTGACAGTGACAGTGACAGTGACAGTGACAGTGACAGAGACAGTGACAGTGACAGAGACAGTGACAGAGACAGTGACAGAGACAGTGACAGTGACAGTGACAGTGACAGTGACAGTGACAGTGACAGTGACAGTGACAGTGACAGTGACAGTAACAGCAACAGTAACAGTAACAGTAACATTAACAGTAGCAGTAGCAGTAAACTGTAACAATATTAGTAAAAGTGATAGTGACAGACACAGTGCAGTAACAGACACAGTAACAGTGATAGTAACAGTAACAGTAATCGTAACAGTAACAGTAACCGTAACAGTAACAGTAACAGTAACAGTAACAGTAACAGTAACAGTAACAGTAACAGTAACAGTAACAGGAACAGTAACAGTAACAGTAACAGTAACAGTAACAGTAACAGTAACAGTAACAGTAACAGTAACAGTAACAGTAACAGTAACAGTAGCAGTAACAGTAACAGTAACAGTAATCGTAACAGTAACAGTAACAGTAACAGTAACAGTAACATTAACAGTAGCAGTAGCAGTAGCAGTAACAGTAACAGTATTAGTAAAAGTGATAGTGACAATTACAGTTAACGTTACTGTTAAAACAAACATAAGTCAGATATTTACTTCTCTAGTTCTAACTGTCGTACCTTTCTACATTCACTCTCAAAGTAGTAAAGTAGTGCGCAATCGGTGTGTATTTTAAAATTTAGGCTACATGTTCGATATTTTAACGAATGGTTGGCTTTTGCGTATGTTTCTTATACGTTATTTGTTATTTTGTATACTTTATATCTATACGTTTAAGGGAAATTTCGATTGTATCATTAATGTTAATGATCTTAATTCAAAGCAATGTCAAAAAAAAGAATAAAAATTCTTGCTTGTGCCAAAAAAAAAAAAATAGTTTCCAAGTTACTGCTCAGATGTCAGCTTATCTGATTACTAATACAAAGTTCTCTTTATTTTCTAAAGTCTTTAATAACTACTGTCATTATTTACTAAATTAAATCAAATAAAGCCATTTAACTTGAAAAAAGTTAACCACTCTATATTCAAAACAACAAAAAAATTATATGTTCGTCTAAATGACGAATGGTTAAATTTTTACGAAAATTAAATCAAATAAGCTATCTACGGTAAAGTATTTACTAGAAAGATGTACAAAGCAGTAAAATGAATACAAATTATGCCTGTACTTTGAATCACGCAGTACAACAGGGCAGATAGAGCTACTGTGCTCCCAATAGAAGTACGATTAGTCACGTTATCCAAGGCCATAAAGTAGCAATAAAAGTACCACCAAGAGCGCTAGCTCATTAGTACTACGAGTAAACGGTTTTCTTGGAACACCACAAAACTCTAACTACCTGTACGTTTATAACTGAGTGCCTCCAACTTTTACATTTCCATTTTCAGTTACAACAGAAATGGTTTCACATTCAACTGAAAATCTTTAAGTTTCGATGTCGTTGGCTGGAAAAATAATTTTCATTGACATTGCGGAACTAAGAAGGGTTAGGTTTGCATTGTTGATTGTAGCATGCATGTCCTTATCAGTTACGCTATCAGTTGTGATAACGTTGCTAAATTTAGTAATTTTATCCATTTCTTTCCCACTGAAATCGCTTATCAAGAAATAACTGCAGAGAAATAACGAACTTGCTCACACACAATACGGACTAAAAAGTAACTGAAAATCCCTGAATCTCGAAAAAAAAAATCGTTCAGTCTCGAAAAATGTCGAAAAAACACATAAATATCGAAGAACTCGATTGTCAAATATTATAGTGAAATGTCCGAAGTGTCGATAAGAGTTCGATAAATGTAAATAAAATTGATTAGTATCGAAAAATGGTAGCTATAAATGTCACAACAGTCGATAAAAGTCAAACAATTTCGAAGAAGTTGAAAAATGTAACGTTTGTTGAGTACACGAGGTCTATTAAGTATGTAAGGAATGTTAGTTATGTAAACAATAAAAATTATGTGAAGGTGTAAGGTAAGTCAAGTATGTAAAATATGAAATTTATATTTAGTATCTCAAAATCAGTTAATGAAAAGTTTCATGTGAGCGTGGGACAACTTCAGTTTTGACTTAAAACAACATTTTTCATCACTTTGAACGACTCGGGTGATTAGAAAATTTTAAGCGCTTTTTAAATTTCAAAATCTAATTTTTAAAATTTTTTGATGATCGAACGAATTTTGGCGTGTACCAATTGAGTTTTGAAAATTGTCTGTTTTTACATCCTCTCGATTAGACAAGAAAGCCAAATGCCATCGAGAGTTGATATGATTGAGAAAACTAAAAAAACCTGTGTTGGGTTAGAATACCTGGTGTCAAGCAGTAAGTCCCTGCTAAGACTTTAAGTTTTCAAATGTACGGCTGTAATTCAAGCACTAAATGTAGTGAAAAATTTTATTTTGTTTTCTAAATTTACATAATCTCATGACTGCATTTGTTGACTTAAATATACAACCCAAACCCAACTGTCGACAGAATTACCAAATTTGCTGTAGGTTACACTCTTCAACGCACAAAAGCAAAATTCTGACTAATTTTTCTAAAACGAACATAACGCAATCTTTTTATTGGAAACTAAGTAGAACATTAAGCTACCACATTAATCCTTAAACGACAATGAGTTTTGGTTTGAACTTTAGAAAATCTTCTCAACAGATTCTACGTTCGTACATCATAGACAAGAGTTATTGTTCTGCAACATCAACCACACAGTTGAGGAGGGGGGAAAACATTGCTAATTACCGAATATAAATCTCATACAAAGCATTTTGACAGAGTGGCATTAAACGATTGGAGCCTTTTGTCACGCATTTCGAGTTGCTTTAGATGAATGCGGTAAAGTCGCTCACAAGCTCAGTAGGTGGATATTTATCGTAGAAATGGGAAGTGAGTCCTTTAAACAGAGAGACACAGCGATATGCGGATGGACTAGCAAATGTTTCGTCTAAATTAAAATTAATGTTCAAGTTGTCAACACAGCAGGAACGTAATAAGTGCGCCGTATGCTGTACATAGCTCATACAATTAAAGTCGCAATACACATTTATCTTGTTGAGTTTATTAAAATAAATTAAGTAGCAAAAGTTTCTAGCATTAAATTTAATGGTTGAAACATTATACTTTGCAAAATGTCTTTACCCAATGTGCACAAAAACGGATGCGGATCCTTAACGGGTATTGACTATTTTATTGGAGAAAGTAGTAGTAAGTCAATAATCGTGACATAAATTCTATAAGCTAGGGAATGATTAAAATATAAGATTTTAAGTGGTACATGAGTGTAAGTGCTCTACATTTGAGGTCCGATCTGGAACAAAATGTACTA
Organism: Meiosimyza decipiens; assembly: GCA_963680825.1. Lineage (NCBI taxonomy): Eukaryota > Metazoa > Arthropoda > Insecta > Diptera > Lauxaniidae > Meiosimyza > Meiosimyza decipiens. The sequence continues at coordinate 50,407,607 of OY804261.1, read as the reverse complement.
TCTTTTCGACGCAAAGTCTTTAGGACAGCGAAAAATGTCTCTCTAATGTCAAATTTGGTAATTTTGAAAATTTGCTGAATAAAGATGTTGGATATCCTGTCGCAAAGTATATACTCGGAACACGTTGAAAACTTGACCTCGAAAATCAAATTTAATATTTCAAAAATCGATTTTTCTTATATTGTCTACGATCTTTCAAAATTCTTTTATCTTTTGGTTAAGGCTTCTTATGATGATTATGCTGACTTCTTTAGTAAGATGGTAGTTTTCATCACTGGCAAGATGAGTATATTGTGTATATTCAGAAAATTTTGAAAGTTTTTTCATAAAATTGGTGACAAAGATGGGTGGTATAATACTTCAGGCGTTGGAAACTTATGGTTTATGGGAAACTACTCAAAAGAATTGAGTACAGTTCAAAATGCTATTTGGTGAAATACTTTTTGGATTTATAAGCCTACAATCAGACCTTAAATTAAGTTTGTTGTCTTATCAAGCATGCTTTCCCTTGGCTTTGTGTGTTATCTCACTGGGCTTCAACAATCAAGTAGCAAATATATCAGTGTTTACTAGGTTTGGAAAAAGATTTCCGTGTTGTACAGTTAAACCTCCTACAACGCGGTGAATAAGTTCCTGAAAAACTCCGCGTTGTAGGAAATCGCGTTGTAGGAGACTCTAACTCCATACAAAAATCAGAGTTTGGTTCCAAAGTAAAAAAATTTTCAATAAAATTTTGGAATTTGTATAGTAAAAATATGTGCTTAATATAATTTTGTGTATTTATTTGTTGAGTCAGAAGAACATACATATTGTGTAATTTAATAACACTCCATTTATTTAAACAAAAACAAAACAAAACAAAATAAAATAAAATTTCAATTCTACGTAAAATATTCAAGATGAACGATTTAATAAATTGAAGTCAAAATAGAACGATAACTTTCTACTCCTCATCACTTAGAATGATTTGTTTCGAACGTTTTGTTCGTACATACTAGTTCAAAATCTGAGCTTGATCCACTATCAGATTCGGGCATCCTTTCGACGATTATTGGTTTGAAAAAATCGTGCATTGAAGTTTGTTTGCTCTTATTTCGCAAATTTTTATAAATTTCTTGATAGGGAGCTAAATTGTTTCGAAGTTTCGTTTAAATATTTCTGCTCTGTCACTTAAAAGGTCGTTCTCCAAAATGTATTCTTCCAACTGCTTTGCCATATTTAAAACTTTCTCGATATTTTTTAGAGAAAAGTTTTTAGTTTATATTTTAATCGTCAGAGCTATCTCCAACTGATTCTTCATTTGCCGGGGAAACCCCTTTTTTTAATTTTGTCGTAAGTATGGACAAAATGCAAAGAATTTTATTTGGGCAAGAAAACCTTTTTCAAATTAAAATAGTATATATTTGAAAAAATTTTCGTAAAAATCGCGTTGTAAGAGTAGCGTTGTAAGAAAATGTCCGCATTTTGTGAACCGCGTTGTAGCGAAACCGCGTTATAGAAGGTTTACCTGTAGTTTTGGAAGAACAAACAATATGTGCAACATTTTAAGAAAAACAATTAGTTCAAGCAAAATACTAAGAATAAGTCATATATTTCTAGTAGTAGTGTGCTTAATGCGTGGTCAATACAAGGCCTTAAACTTTGAATTCATTAAGAATTTTTTAGCCTGAACTTTCAAAAGCAGGCATTTTGATATGACAAAACTTGCCTTATATTGGATGTTCTAAGCACGCTTCTGTACCTTAGGAAACGCAATGAGCTAAAGTCCAAAAAAATTATTTGGAATATAATTCAAATGTTCTGATTTGATACTTTTTATAATTCTTAATTGGTTGGTGGGAAGTCGGTGCGAAAAAACGTTTGGCTTGTGTTGATATTTCTCGATTGCAACTTTGTAGGTGTCGACATTTTTACATATTGATTTTTATAAAATACAATGGCAATATCAGCCCATTTTTTGTACCCTACACAGAGGTATATTCGCTTTGTCAATTCGTTTGTATCTCATAGAATGGGGCGAGGCAGTTTTTTAAAGAGCGTCACCTGTCTGTGTGTGTGTGTATCTATCACACTTTGTCTGTACGCCTGTATATGTTTATGTCTATATGTCTGTCTGCAAGTCTTTATGTCTGGTTGTCGGAATGTCTGTATGTTTGTCTGTCCGTCTGTCTGTCTGTCTGCCTGTATGTCTGTATTTTTGTCTATTTACCTGTTTGTCTGTCTGTCAATCTGTCACGCTAACCGCCAATACAAGTAAAACATTTAAAACGCTATATTGAGGGAGTTATTTGATGTAGAGTAACCACCTTTCTCAAAAATACTACGAAAAACTTATTGTTGGAAAAGCTTTGGTAAAAAAGTTGACGAACTTTGACAGGAATCAGTTACGTTATCTCTTCTAGGCATTGCAAAAGAAAAAAAACAACCTCAATAGCCACCAGTCTTTGTTTTGAAGTTCGAAAAAACACTATTTCAAAGCCTACAAAATATAAACATTGCTTTCAACCCAATCTTATGTGCAGGAGAAATATTATAAACGATCTCCATTGAAAAATTCCTGCGCGGTGAAAACAAAGATCCTAACAGGGTAGTCAAAAATATTTCGTAGTTCAGTATATGACCAAGCCTCATCTCATTGTTATTCTCTATTAAAGTAAAAGCTGGTGAGGTATTCGAAGCAATAACTGGCAAGAAGAAAAAGTTTCGTACTTTAACTATAACCAAAAATGTTTTCTATGATCTGAAAGCTACTTAATGGTTAATTTTCTGGATACAACCACTTAAATCAACAATTAGAATGAGTGCAACCGATTTTTTTTTTGTTGCAATCGAACAATAACTCGTATTGTGAAACCACAACTTCGTAATTTTTTTTTTTGAAGACGGTTCGAATGCTGACAGAAATAAATCCTGTTACTTAACTGATTACTTTTTTCATACATAATGCGCTTGCTTGTATTATTAGTAACTTGTATAAAAAAAGAAACAAGTACAAGAAAAAAGCCTTCGTTATATTTCCACCTTCATAAAAAGTTTTCCAATAGGAATGATTAGATGTTAAAATTGAATAAAACAAACTGTGCTTGAGAAATCAACGATTTTTTTACTTTATTTGAAAGGCCTACTGATGTCATTATATGTAGAATATGACATTGTTTAAATGATTGCCGCGGCTTCGCTGGGTGGCGCGCATCTGAAGCTGATCCCGATTTTAGCAAAAAAAAAATCCCTTTTTTAGATGGACGGGTACGTCAACAATCAAAATTGTCGGGTTCGAGATGATACCAATCTAAGCGAGGTCCACCAAAAGGCAATGCATCCATAGAAAGTCACAATTTGGTTTGGATTGTGGGCCGGTGGCATCATCCGTCCGTACATCTTTGTAAACGTCGATGCCATTGCCATCACCCTTAACGGAGAGCGCTACCGATCGATGATAGCCTATTTATTTTTTTAGCCCAAATCGGACTATATGAATATAAAAAACATATGGATTCATGTAGCTCATGCCACGATGGACATTTTGCACAAGCGAATTGTGTGCATGATTATCTTACGCAGAGGCAACCTGAACGCTAGATTTTTTTCTTGTAAGGTTTCCTTAAGTCACAGAACTATGCCAATAAGCTGCAAACGACCTTGCTAAAGTTTTTTTAACTCTCTTATACACTTTGAATTTCAGCATCTTACACTGATGGTTTTCTTTCAATAAGAATTAAGCAAATTGGTCTGATGATTGCCATATGATCGTAACCGAAACGTATGCCACATGTAGCAGATTAAATAGCTTCTTTGAGGACATATTTGTCAAAAGCATTGACAAATTTTTGAGTTAACAAGAATATCGAACCCATAGGTAAATGCTGTAGTCATAACCAAAAAAAAATCTATGACATAATTTCTTCGACCTCAATAAAAATTCGTAAAGAAACTATGCAAACTTAGATTGCAGAACCGCTTTAAATTTCCTTTATTTTATCTTTCTTAAAAATTGAATTTAATGCTGACCTTTTTGTCATCAATTTATGAGTAAAGCGAAAAAAAAACGATAATTTAATACCTTTTTTCAATGAAACAGACCTACACGAAAAGGGTCACAAAAGGCTTATTGAATTATTTGCTCTGTGTTTTTTAAATCAAATTCATTTCTAAAGAACTCCAATGTATCGAGTTAAACAAAAAGCAGAAAATATGTTAAGCAAATTGAGATTCACTGTCGGTCTGTGGTGTATATGCCATATATGTAAAATGGTTTCATTGATTTTTGTCGGATTTCTTGTCCGGTCGTTTGTCGTTCATTTCATAATGCATTTGGGACTGCGTGTCCTTTTTCTTTCGCTTTTCATGGAAATAATAAAAGTAAACATCATGACAGCAAGAAAATAAATTCTATGTCCTTTTTTTTGCGTTTTTTGTGGCAAGACAAACATCAACTTGTGTATAATACACACACGCACATATGTATGTTTGTTTGCGTTTGGATGTGTGAATGAGTGTTTGCTGTTCCGCCATGATTGTCACTCTCTAATAAAGACAACAAATATTTTCCACACAAAGGCACTCGATTTGGCAAACAACAAAATATTTCAGAATAGATTTCTTGGATTAAAAATACTTGTGAGGCTCGGTGCTGCTTTTTTTTTTGTAGTTTGAAATTTCGACAATAAGCACTTACATACTTATACTCGCACACACACACACAATAACATTTAAGCATTCCAAAAAAAAATATTTAAAAATAACTGTAGTCACTAGTGGAATGCTGTATGGTGCGTGCAGTGATATCTACACTGGCTGAGATAAAATGCCTTAAATTTTTTAAATGGTCGACTGCCAAAGTTGATACCCAAATCTATTTGATAAAATTCCTGTATGGGTGTAGTTAGCAGAGAGCTCAAGAAATGTTGGTTAAAAAGCACAAAATTGGAAAATGTTGAAAATATATGAAATATACTGAAAGAAGTTGAAGGAGCCACAATTAAGTTGAATAAATAAAAGTTTTGTAGAATGACACACTCACTTTTCCAATGTCGCCTAGTTTTGGATCAATTTTCACACTTCCTCGTATAATTTGCGAGAAATGTCGTAGTAAGCTTTAAAATTTAAGGCAATGACACACCCACTAGTAAAAACCAGCCCAATTTCGTTCCAGAAGTTGCTTTTTGTAAGCAACTTTCTCACACACATACACATTGCTCACATAGTTCATTCAACATAAAACTTAAGAAATTTTATTTGAATAGGAGGTGCCACGCCTTTCAGTTCTATTTCACCCACTTGTGTTTCAGAGACACCTTATCCTTGCACTATTGAAATTACGTTACTTAAATCTGCTATTTTAAGTCTCATAGCGATTAATTCTTTTATTATAAATATTTAGGCTGCGCCACGCCCTTGAATAATTTTTTCATGCAGAATCAGTGAGCTTGTAATGATAAATGATTTAAGGGTATCATCCCCAACATTTTATTTTAAATGATAGGTGCCGTTGCGAATATTAAAAAATTAAATTCTTAAATTTTTTTAAAATGGCACACCCACTTTTTAATTCCGCCTACTTTAAGTGTAGCCAATTATATTTATGAGTGGGATCCGTATATGAAATTTCATCACAAAATCTATTATGGTTTGTGATACTTAGTATCACTCCCCTATCGGAGTCATCAAAAACTTCAAATCTGGTCTCGAAAGCCCGATAAAATCAAATCAAAATGAGAGCAACGAAAAGTCATAAAGTATTGAAAAGTCAGCTAAAATAACGTGCTGAAAAATTTCAAAATTGGATGTGAGTCCATTAAAACAGAAAGTTATCGAGAAGTGTCTAAGGTCAGAAGATCTTAAAATGCGTCGTTACAAGTTCTGCAACCTTTTCAGTAAAAAAACAGATTGGAAAATCAAAAGTGAAATACTTAAATTCAAATAAAATAAAGCGCTCTCTGCATATCCCCGCTCAACATGTAACGCCTCGGAAACCTTTCAGAAATCTTTCATAAAAAGTTTTACAAAGTTTCACTTTCCGAAAGCTTTTATTTCTATTTTAGAAAGCTGTCTGCACTGTGTCAACATGAACGTCTTTTGATTTCATTTGAAACGTTTTTAAAACGTTTCTGTAACATTACAGAAACCTTGCAACATTAGCGCGAATGAAAACAAAAATTTTGTATTGCGTCATCGTAATCTGAAATTTTTCTTGTTCTATTTATCCGCGCCACTTGTACTTACATTTGATGTAGTATATATATGCAGATAACAAAAAAGCATTATCGATTCATGAAGCAAAATTTAGATTTCATTAAAAAAAATTCAGTAAACATTTAATCTGAAACCTTTCAGAAACATTTCAGAAGAATTACATGTGAAACATTTCATTTATAACGAGTCAGAAATATCGAATTTGAAAGGTTCAGGGAACTTTTCAGAAAACTTCAGAATGATTACATTTGAAACAAAAAATTTTAAATATATAAGATAGATTTCTATAAAGATCCGTTTGCAATATTCCAAATGAAATATTTCCGGTACGTAACGTAATATTTCTGAAACTTTCTAAAACGCTACATGCCGATTGGTTTGGTTTTGATTATTCTTAGACGCAGTACTAACACATTATTGAAATGTATTCTCATATAATATTTGGCAGAGTGCCTCTATCTCCCAGTGAAGATGTTCGAAAATCAAAAATTTATTTAATTGAAAATAGTTCATGGAAAGTTGGTTAGTTGTCTTTTGGATATTGCTTCTTTCATTATCGCTTTATGAGCAAAATAGAAAACCACAACAAAGTCAACACGGAGCCTTCAAAAAATCCTAAGCCTCTAGTTTCCGGATATCGAAAGGAAAGAATTTTAAATTAAACACTTTTAAATAAATCTGCATACCCTGACTGACTAACTAAATGTTTTGTATGTCCATTTATCAATTAAATTGTTTTGTTTTCCACTATACATACAGAAATACATACAATCCAAAGCCCAGTGGAGTCAGGAAAGACATGACATACAGCCATTAACTACCTACATGTCCAAAGTTTTCTCCTAAAGAGGAATATGAAACAAACTTGTGGAAAAACAAAAGCACCAAACACAAATTGTTCCTATCATTCCTATTGGAACATATAGTAGTTCCCCTGCTCACGCTCGTACCATATTTATCAAAAACAGTTATTGCAACATTTCATGCTGGATACTCCTACGGGAAACCTTTGAAATGTTTGGCATATAAATCAATAAACATTTTTGTTTGTGATATTTCGACGAAAAATAACAAATCGTAGCTAACTACTGATGTTCGCAATCCATTTACAAAAATGACCTTGACTTTATGGCCTATACAATCTAAAGCGAAACATTTTCTTCGCATATGAATGAAATCCTTTTACCGCAAATGTTCCATTTGAATCATTTTATCTCTTATGTATGGTTTCAGTTGGGCCTCTGCATGTCACATGGTAGATTGGCCATTAAAATTATTGTTACGCATCACCATAAAACCAGTTGATGTCTTTTTCTACAACAGCAATAACAAAATAAGGAAAAGGACTGAATTAGGCCACTAAAGCACACAGCGGTGGGGTTGGGCTCTAAAATGATTGGATGGATGTTTTATAAAAAAGTCAGAAAATAAAACAACAAAACAAAAAAAAAAGGAAAAATTGCCTCGAAGCTAAAAAATGTTTGGTGTTGATATGTCAATTAGGTGTTTTTACTGTTTTTCTTTAGAGTATATGTTTGCTGCTATAGAATGGAATTTTAACAGACAAAAAAAATATAATCGACTTTAAGCCAACAATAAAAAAATAATCGACTTTAAGCCAACATTAAAAGTGATTATTTTTTTTAGGAAATTGAATTATGTACTTTTATTGTGAAACTTTTTAAGAGCTCGATCTCTGGTATATGATGCAATCAAAAGGACTCTTCATTTACTTATAAGAATAATTGTTTTATTTTTTATTGCAACATTTATTTTAAGATTCTTAAACTAAACTAAAATCTTTAATCAAGAATCGTTTGCTAGCATCTTTATATACAGAAACTGCAACGCTTCGCGAACATTTCCAAATTTGTTATGAAAGTCTGGCCAAAGTTTTCTCTTTTTATCTGCTCTTATTGGCTGTCAATTTGGTTGGGCGTTCAATTTTGAATGTGCCAATGTTTGTCTTTTTTGTTTTCGAAGTTTATTATTAAATATTTTAATGCGCGCTTTCGTAAAATCTCCAATATATTCTGAAGTCTAGCTTTTTCTTTACAATAATCAAGAGTAATTTTTCATAGATGGACAATTTAGTTCTATCGTACCTGCCAAGATTTTCAATTATATTTCAAAAATGCATTTCTCTAACTAAAAACACCTAAGTAGTACCCACATGTAAATATCCACATATGACAAAATACTTTATATAAAACTTGAGAGCGCTCCTCATTGTTAATCCAGCAAGCACTTTGTTCCTGCCTTCATGCGGAAGGTATCATTCTTTCCCTTCTTCATCTTGTGAGTTCGTTAACAAGGCACACGCTATTTCGTGTGGAAATTGAAGTAATGAAATGTCTTCCTAAGCATACACTTGAAACTTAAAAGTAAAAATTCACAGAGGCAAAATTTGTTCGACCGTATTCAATTTTTGGTACCAAAAGTTATATTAGTAATGGTGGAAAATAACCCAGTAGGCAAGGGCAGGAGCTTGCAGGCCTTCCTTGGTAAGATTAAGGCTTGCCACCTCCTTTCAAACTTACTTTCTTTTTTATATGAAACGTCCCGATAAATCAGGCCTTCTTTAGCAGGCCTGTTAGAAATACTCTTCAAGCAGGTCTTCCTACATCGCTTGCGTCAAGAGCCCTTTTAAGAGCACTTACCGTAGAAGGGGTCATAGAAGTACTTTGAAAAAATTAAATCTTAATACGTCGGGAGACTCTTAGTTAAATGTTGTTTTTTATCTGCGTCAAATTCCCTTGCGTTGATATTTTTAATGTTTATTTTTTGTGACGTTTTCTTAATTTACAATTTGACATTGAATACACAACACTCTGCCATTTTAACATAACATGAAAAAGAAGATCAGCCTAGCAACATGCACACCGTTCCTTACTTCTGACCATTTATCTACTTTTGATGTCGTATAAGTACAATGCAATGACAAAAAAGTAATGTCGAATCATAAAACATTGCAATACATGAAATAAAAAAATACATGAAGTAATTCTTTTTTGCCTTCTATTATGAGGCCTTATAGCACTGCTACTGTGGTAAGGCCTTATAGCACTGCTGCTATGGGAAGGCCTTATAGCAGTACTGCTGTGGGAAGGCATAATAGCACGCCTGGCGTGGTAAGGCATAATAGCATTTCATGAGTACACACTCAATGGAGTGTAACTATTCTGCAAATTAAAATTTCACTACTTATAAAATTTACTTATTGTTAATATTGACAGATTGTAAATAAAAACAAAAATCATAGTAAAAAAAATTTTTTTTTATATCTACATGAAAATTTAGTTTTGAGAAGGCCTCTTACAATCGGAGCAGTGCTAGCAGGCCTTCTCCGGGGAAGACCTTGCTCAATTGCCTGCTGGGAAGTAATGATCCGGCTTTTTAAATTTTTAAGTTTTCAAAAGCTATTTGAACAATGTTCTTAAATTTTTGAAAACACCTATGAAAACATTTGGAAACATTTGTTAAAATTGTACAAGAAAAGTGAAACTTGATCGTAACCTAAAATAAAATCACAAGTCCTTCATCGCACAAATTCATCAAAATAGTAAAACTTGACATTCTAAATATAATATGTCAACCATATGAAGCAATGACGGATTTGAGATTTTACATGAATATCGGTCATCGCAATGACTGAAATTTCAGTTAAAATCAATTACACTGGCGATAAAACCATAAATCAAAACAAAATAGGTATGTGAATTGATAAAATTCCAATATAGTCAAATACGTAGTATCGAAATTTGTATCAAGCCGATAAGTATCTGAATCGCAAAACATTGAAAGAATCGGAGAGAATCGCATGGCATCTTAAGACATCAGAAAAATTTCGAAAAGTCTTAAAAACATCGGTAAATTCGATAATAGTTGTGAAGAGCTCAATAATATCAAAGAACATTGGCAAAATCGAGAATATCAATGGTAGTCCTAATGCATAGGCTAATAATATAAAAAAAGAAGAAAAATGTCAAAAGAGTCGAAAGAAGAATTCAAAGAATTTAACAGAAGTCAAAAGTAGCGAAAAACATACAAGAATAATTAGTTCGAAAAATAGAAATAGCCTGAAAGTATCAAATGGTGTTGAATAATATGGATTATATTAACAATACACCAAAAACCTATATGGAAGTTCAAAGTTTTCGAAAAACATCGAACCTGTTGAAATGTATCGATTCCATCAAAAGTGAACGAAACAAGTCCAATAATATCAAATGGCTTCAAAAAAATCAATAAAAATATATGAGTATTGAATAGTTTTGAAAAACATGGAAGTATCAAATAAAACTTAAATCGAAAATGATTTTGATGAAATAATTCCGGAAACATTTTGCACAGTGATATGTGCTTTATTTCGTTTGTGGTAATACTGTAAGTCCCTGTGGTCTATGTGAGGCTATGGCCGCCAGCAAAACCTAATCTAACAGTGTGTTGATTTCAATTTTTATGTGGAAAAAAACTATAGACTTTTTAGATCGCTATACAAAAATTTGAAGTTCATGTCCCAATATTTTTCCGATTTCCGGCTTTTTCAAAAATCTATGAATTTCTACCAGGCTCATGCACAGCGGATTCAAGTAGAGTATTTTGGATCACGAATTGCTAGAGAGACCAGTCTTATCAGAAATGAAAAAGTTTTTTTTTAATGAAAGCTTACCAAAATTTTAACAAATAGTCTGAGCCCGAATTTCAAAAAAAAAAAAAAACAAAATTTTTTCAGCTTAAAATAATAGAAAATGGAATTTTGTTTTGAAAATTTGAGCTCCGACGATTCGTTAACAATCCAATTGGTTTTAACTAAAAAAATTTGTTCATTTCCGACACCATTTTCGTTCTCTAGCAATTTTTGAAACAAAAAAACTCAATTGAAACTCCGGGCTTGCCCAGACACTTCCAGTCGCTTGGTAACCTTGAGAATTGATAACAACTGTAGAATTTAAGAAACAAATTGTTATATTGTTTTATGTTATATAATGTAATAAATCAGAAGTTTATCAAACGTTGAATATCAATATCTAAAAGTAAGCATTGATGTCAAGCATCTATCACAATCTAAGTTCTTTGTTTTATTTAAGTAAAGGGTGATGTTTTTACTATTTGTTTTTTCAGTGTAAGTTATTTGACACCCCACGCATGACTCGTAACATAACTCAACGCCAAAAATGCTCAATAAGGTTTGCCATTTCACCGTGAATAGACTAATAAACGATTAGTGCTTGCAAACCATTCAATTTTATTATTAGAATTCGTGCTCTGTGAAAAATGTGTTTTTATCAAAAAATTTTCTTCAGCGACGGAGCTCATTTTTGGCTCAATGGATACGTCAACAAACAAAATTGCTCAATTTGGTCTGAAAAGCAGCCAGACGCCTGTTCAAGACCTCCTAGTGTACTTTGAAAATTTGACTGTTTGGTGCGGTTTGTGAGCTGGAGGCATCATTGAGCCGTACTTTTTCAAAAATAATGAAAATCGCAACGTTACAGTCAATGGAGAAAGCTACCGTGCGATGACTATCGACTTTTTTTTTAACCAAAATTAAAAAATTGGACTTGGTTGATATGTGGTTTCAAAAAGACGGTGCCACATGCCACACAGTACGCGATACCATGGATCTATTGAGAGGCGAGTTTGGTGAGCAATTAATCTCACATTTGGGAGCAATCCATTATCCGCCAAGATCATACGATTTGACCTCACTAGACTACGTTAAGTCTCTGGCATACCAACCACAATTGCAGCCCTGAAAGACCACATTACAGCACCCATTAGTGAGATACTGACCGAAATGCTGGAAAAAGTATGCCAAAATTGAAACTTACGGATGAAAAACCTCAGACGTAGCCGGCAACATTTGCATGAAATAATCTTTACAGAGTAAATGGAAGGAATTGATGTATCACTTCAAATAAATAGTTCATTCACTTTTGTAAATTTTCTGTTCTTTTTTTAATTTTCGAAAACCAAACGCTTAAAAAATCTCTTGTTACATGCGATGCTTAATTTTGGCTCAAAAATAAATGTCAAAAATGTCAGTGGTGAAAAAACTCATTCACCGATTTCAAAACAAAGGAAACTTTACTTTTTCCGTATCAAAAGTCATTCAATTGTGCACTATAACCAACTGAAAGTGTAACACGCGAAGAAGTAGAGATTTGTTATAAAGGAGAAAAAGTTTAGCGAACAATGCAGAGTTTTTCCAAGCATAGGTTTTGTTGTTAATAGAAAATTACTCTGGCAAACTTTATGCATGTTTTGTGCTGCTACGAGTACAATACCCAGCAAAAACTTTGCTTACAGCAATCGATAAATGTAAATTGTGTTAAACGATTACTTTTCAAGTTGTATAACGTATTATTTTAACATTTAATGTAGATGGACTTTTAGCAATTTGTAGAACTAAGTAGTTAAATACAAATTGGGAATAGATTTCTTATGATTAGTACACTGATGCATACCATTTATTATTTAACTAAAAATCGAAAGGATTTTTTTTTTCACTACGCATAAAAGTTAAAAATTTAATCATTTGGAGAAACATTCATGCAATTGTAGCCTTAAATTAAGAAAATTTACTAGAAAGCTTCCCGAATACGTGACTGTAAGTTAGATCATTTCTAGCTTTTATATAAATCGGTTATAAATTTAAATATTCTACTTAGAGAACATTATAGCTTGTTTTTAATATAGAAACTACAGGGTGTTTTTTTTAGAGGTTTGTTTTTCGAATAGAGATAAAACTGGCATTTTATGGTCAAATCTGGCAACTCTAATGTCATTTATGTTCAGTTTGGTTTGCCATTTCATCATGAACAGGTTGACAAAAGAACAACGCTTGAAAATCGTGCAAATTTATTTCGAAAATAATTGTTCAGTTCGCGAAGTTTACCGCAAGCTCCGTCCATTTTATGGTCGACATAATCGTCCATCAGAGCAATTAATTCGGTTAACCATGGATCGTTTTCGCACTACGTTTACTCTATGTGATAATACGCATCCGCAGAGACGTCGAACAGTGCGCACCGAAGAAACAATTGCCGCTGTAGAGCAAAATGTTGAAGAGGACCCGAATGAATCGATTCGCCACCGTGCACAGCAATTGGAGCTTTGTCCATCAACTTTATGGAAGATTTTGCGCAAAGATCTTGGCTTGCGACCTTACAAGATCCAGCTCGTGCAAGAATTAAAGCCGCGAGACCATGCAATGCGTCGTGATTTTGGTGTATGGGCCGAAAATGAGATTGATCTCGATGCTGATTTTCATCGCAAAATTTTGTTCAGTGATGAGGCTCATTTTTGGTTGAATGGCTACGTCAACAAGCAAAATTGCCGCATTTGGAGTGAAGAGAATCCACATGAGACCCTTGAGACGCCATTACATCCACAAAAACTGACTGTTTGGTGTGCTCTATGGGCTGGTGGAGTCATTGGGCCATACTTCTTCCGAAATAATGCTGGACAGTCAGTTACCGTTAATGGAGACCGGTATAGAGCCATGATAACCGACTATTTTGTTTCCGAATTGGATGGCATGAATGTGGATGAGTTGTGGTTCCAACAAGACGGCGCTACATGCCACACAGCGCACGTCACAATCGATTTATTGAAGGAAACATTCGATGAGCGCATAATTTCGCGGAATGGACCTGTCAATTGGCCACCAAGATCGTGTGATTTGACACCATTGGATTATTTTCTTTGGGGATATGTGAAGTCGCTCGTCTACGCCAACAAACCAGAAACGTTAGGGGACTTGGAAGCCAACATTCGTGGCGTTATTGCCGACATACGGCCGCATATGCTCGAAAAAGTGGTTCAAAATTGGACCTGTAGAATTGGCTTTATTCGAGCCAGCCGCGGCGGCCACATGCCCGAAATCATATTTAAACATTAATGGCATAAAATTATCCTTCCAATAAAGCCAAATTGATGGACATTAAAACGATTTTCTTGTGTTTTATTTCAATTCGAAGCTCTATACCTCTAAAAAAAACACCCTTTATAACAGAATTGATCGAATTACTTTTGAATTTCAATTACATTACTCCATAGATGGGCAAAATTTTGGAAGCAGCAGCAGCTTACAGCAACAGAGGAAAGCTCTACAATAAATTTAATTTCGATAGAAAAAAAAAAATAAACCAAAAGTCAATTCCAAGAATCAAACAAGAACAACATGAGTGTAGAAACAAAAGTACACCGATCAAACGAAACGAGAGAAGCTGTCCTTAATGTGCGCATTGTTGTTTTCTTATTTGCTCGCTTCGGTTTTTTGATTTTTCATGAATGATGCAGCAAAAATAATAATACAAATCCCGTGGATAGCGCGTATTAAAACGATAAAAATGTGCGCAGCAGTGCTGAGATAATTATTATCTCGTAAGATAAACGACGTTTTTGTTCTAAAGAGCTAAAATTGGCTCATTATTCATATTTTGTCCATCGCTGCATTACTCATTGCATTACGTATAATTCGACAAATAGATAAGAGGCTACGAAACTATAGAAAAGTTTTGCTGCGTAGTTGCAGCAACATGTGCTTCATTCTAAACTCGTCAAATGTGGATCATGTGATCCATTTGATATCATGCATAACATTTGAAATTCATAATAACTGAAGATTCAAAAATTGTTTTGTTTTCTTAAAGTTCAATATTATTTATGAAAAATATTGGGATTCGCTAGCAGTCGACTGTTAGTTGCCCAATATCAATATCAACAATCCAAACCATGTTTCCGTTATTTCTTTACCATGTACACGCACAATTTGGTCTGTTATACAAAGTTTGGCCAACGGCATTATGTTTTTATCCATATACATTGTAAATGTTGTTGTTTCCTCTTGTTCATCGAGTTTTTGCGTGAAGAACTTCCTGCGAACATCTTGAAGCAAGACGGTTTTTTTTTGTGTTTTACTTTCATTGGGAAAGTTGGTAAGTTGATTGCGGACATGGATAAGATATTTAGACACGTTCAGCATTCATGCGCTTCATCTGTTCCATCTTCATTTTGTTGTTTTGTGCTGTGTCGCAATGTTTTTGTTTTCTGCTTTTATTGTATCTTATTTTTTCTATAAATTGATGTTTTGTGTTCATGATTTTCCGAGAAACTCTAACATTTTTTGTGTAAAGAAAACCACTTAAATGGCTTTATCGAATTTTCTTGCTGGCATTAATTTTGGTAATCGTGTGGGGCAGAGATGCGGTTGAATTAATTTTAATAACAATGGAAGCACAAAATACCAATGCGTAACATCTTTGAGATGTTATGGTCGGTGTAGAAGGACAATGTTACAGTTATGTTGAATCACTCGTTACAATTCCGAGCCTACAAATGAAGTCCAAGTACTCGATTTTCATAAAAATCATTTTTGTAGAAAAAATTCCCAACTTCATGCATTTTTTTTGGAAATTTATGACACTGGAGCAAAGTCCCCGCGTAATTTAATTAATCTCTACTAGAACTAGAAATAATCATTGAATTTGTCGTCTTAAAAAAATGAAAAATTTAAAGGTCCATTTTTATTCGTATATGCCTGTTAGTATAGAAACTCAAACCAAACTACCACTTAAACTTTTACTCAGTTTTTATTGGTGTAGGGTGAAGAAATCTTTAGCTCAATATTCATTTCACGTGGCTAACTAATCAAATTTCAACCTCTCTTTGTAGCCGCAGAAATTCCTCTCAGTTGATGGTTTTCTGGATACTCTCTATCGTTTGGAAAAAAAAATTTAAATCATTACTACAGGTTTAGTTGGTTATTCAAAACTAAATAAATAGAATGTGGAGATTTGTTTTTTAGTCACTGGAAACAAATTAATTTGGCATGGTTTTTTGCCCATTGTATTGGGATTGAGTTTGACAATTTGATACTAATAAATGATTTACTAAAAATTGCTAGGATAAAATGTTCATCGCTTAATAGTCAAAATTGGTTGGTAAAAAGAATTATGAATCATTTCAATTCTATGAAAAATCATTAAAGTATTTTCATGGCAGTTATAGCTTTAATAACCTTTGCGGTGACATAGCACCATACATAGTACCCATGTCTATGTACATAGCAGCATTGAAATCAGCAACTTAGGTATCATGTTCATCAAAGATTCCAATTCCAAATAATCGTATTTTTCCATGACAAATGGGATTAATTCATTTCTTAATCCTTTCAAAGCATCCACATTTGGAATTGAAAAACTTTCATTTTGTTTAGGGGAATTTGAGGTAGTCTATCTAACATTATAAATGGCACGGATAAGTTTTTCAAGGGATGGAATCGAATAAGGCTATATAATACATCACTACCATCACTGTGCAAGAGCTGTTTTGGTATATATTTCCAAATACCATAATGAGAACGTTTGGTGAAATCAGCCTGGAATTTGCCCTTTTATTAAGATTAAAGTGCATGTTATTCAATTTTTGTCGTGACCAAAGATAACACATAACTAGTTAGATCTTGACTTGTTGTCAACGAATTTTAGTGTCATTTGCAAACTTTCAGTGCTATGCCAACTAAATCATAATTAGTTTAAAATCAATTCCAGCAGAAAATATCTATGGAAGCAAATATTAATGTGCGTCCTTAGAGAGGGACGTGCCCTTTAATGTATCACTAGGACACGAATTTTATAGAAATCCTTATAATGTTCATAAATAACTGTACACGCTCTGGCATTAGAAATGAAGAGATACATCGCACAGTGGAATATTGTGGCTCTAAATAGGAAGAAAATGAAAGTGCTAAAGATTGAACAATTTTTTAAGGCAACCGTCAGCAAATACTTAGGGAATGAAAAAAAAACTATAAAAATTTTAAATTTTTATTGAGTTTAATGACACAGTGGGCTCAAAGTTGAACTTTGTACGCCAATAATATTCTATGAAATTTTCTATAAAATCAATTGTTAGATAGGGCGATCCTTTTTACTTGTTTGAAACCAAATGCAATAATGTAGCATATTGGAGGAAAATAGATTGCTCCCACTTTAGAAAAATTAATTTATTTTTCTATTATCGCCTTTATATGAACTGTGCGAACTTATCAAAACTTAGAATGAAAAATGGTACAAATAGGAAATTTGTAAACTTTGACAGAGAAAACAATATCTTATCCCCGGTTTTCGTAAATTTTTTTATATACTTATGATGTGAGAAAACATGGTTAGCTTAAAGCCAAAGTTTCGGCTGCTTCCTTGCACAAAATTTTTTTGACGAAAAAAAAATTTTTATTTCTTGACATTGTGCAACGCTTTATTTTATCAATTGTAAAAGCTTACAGTGAGCGTGGAGGAGCTTCAATTCAGAAGGGAGTTTCCTTCAAGGAAGGGGAGCAGGAAATGGGTATTTTTTGCCATTTCAACCCCCTTGGGATACAAAAGATATAAATTCAAATGCTTTGCAATAACAGAGGAGATAAGCATTCAAAACTGTTTTTCTCCATTTACTTGTGAAAGATACCACACAATTTTTAGCATTTTTGACCAAGTTTATGGAAAGTGATACCCATTTTGAGGAAAAGATCTCAAACACATCGCACCTTTGTATGGGAAGTAGGCGTGTCCGTGAACCGACTTTTTTCATATTCACAAATTATTGTTATCTTCACCTTAAAAACGTGTGTACTAAATATCTATAGTATAGTCTAGTGCAATTATTACTATTTATTGCCGCCGTTCCATACAAACCCATCAACTGTGCGCCGGTGAGAAAACTCAATATGGTTTTTTTTTAGATTTTCAAAGGAGCCCTACTGAAAATGGGAAAGAAATGAGTATTTAAAGTTGGTGTTCGTATATTTAAATCTTTGCAAGAATAACGTGTTATCGAAGCCGCATTAAGAATATATCTCCATATGGAAATGATGTAGCACATAGCAATAAAATTCCCTTTGTTCTGTGATATTTAACATTGAGTTCATAATTCCTGCACATAACATACATATGTATGTAAGTATTAGGGTGTTTTTAATTTTTTTTAAAAAAGTTTTCTTTTTCTGTAAATAGCATGATACATTTTTAGTTCATATATAAAGAAAACTACACATCAAAGGAATTTTTTAACTTCAACAAAGCTTTTTCATACAAAAATATATGGAAGCATCGTCATTTCAGTTTAAAAATAAGAGGAAAAAAGGAGATGTTTCAGATGTCAGATTATGGTATATGCTTCTTAGATAATTTAATGCTCTTTAAAAAAGTTACTAAAAAAATTGCTTAAGCGAAGACATTTTTAAAGATACAGCTTATGTTTTGTCCCAAATCAGCATTTATTGATTTATGACTTCAATCGAAATCAAACAATTTTAAAAATAACCAAATTCTCTAAGAGAATGTTTTCGAATGTCAACCGTTTCAGATCAATGGTTTTCAAGATAGGTTCTATGAACACATAATTAATGATAAGGATGTCTTAAAATTAAGAGCAAAAACAATATCTTCCACTTTAACTAAATAAATTTGAAAATCATGTAAAGGGTGTTTTTTTTAGAGGTTTGTTTTTCGAATAGAGATAAAACTGGCATTTTATGGTCAAATCTGGCAACTCTAATGTCATTTATGTTCAGTTTGGTTTGCCATTTCATCATGAGCAGGTTGACAAAAGAACAACGCTTGCAAATCGTGCAAATTTATTTCGAAAATAATGGTTCAGTTCGCGACGTTTACCGCAAGATCCGTCCATTTTATGGTCGACATAATCGTCCATCAGAGCAATTAATTCGGTTAACCATGGATCGTTTTCACACTACATTTACTCTATGTGATAATACGCATCCGCAGAGACGTCGAACAGTGCGCACCGAAGAAACAATTGCCGCTGTAGAGCAAAATGTTGAAGAGGCATGTTTGATTATGTAATGATTTTTTGGAAAAATTAGTTTATTTAAAATATTATATTTTTTCCGATATTATCAATCGTTTAGTTACAAAAATTTTTTAAATGTGAATTATGACTGAAACTTGAACTTGAAGAGCTCGTAAATTGTAAACTCGAAAGCCTTTAGTATAGACTTACATACCTAAGCCTTGTATACCTGAAAATTCGGCTTTGATTTCCATCCATAAGCAAATATTATATGAAAAAGGTTCATCGACCGTGCGCGAACTCTAAATATATGAATTCAAATAATTCCTTACAGATGGATGACATATCATAAAGGAACGTCCCGAAACTCTCATGATATTTGGAGTTCAGGCTTATTTAAAAAGGAGCGCCACAAAAAGAACAACACGTTTTGTTTAGTGAGCTACACAGTTTTAAAAATAATGCAGGATTAGCAGCTTCAATTCTCAATTTTCATACAAAATATGGTCGGAATAATGATTTAACTTTATCCACTGTTCAGAAATTAATAACAAAACTCAGGGAGACTGGACGAAATAGTGGTATATTTGATATAGTGCAATTAAACATTTGATTGGGTAAAACATAAAATGCTTCAGTCAATATACATGTATCACTATTTGATTCAAATAAAGTATGTTTGACTCAAATAAATATTTGATTGCCCTATATGAAATATACATTTACTATATTAAAAAAAAAATAATTTTTTTTCAGTGTACAAGAACATTCATGTGGAAAAGTGCTTAAGAATTAGACATTTCGAGAAACTCTCTACGGCGTATTCTCAATAGAGATATGTACCTCAAGCTTACAAAGTTCAATTGATGTAAGAACTTTAGTCTGCTTACCACTAATATCGAAGAGATTTCGAACTGAATGAACTATGGAACGAGTGGACGCTCAGATAAAATTATCTTCAGCGATGAGTCTCCTTTCCACCTTGATGGCTTTGTTGATCATCAAAACTGTTGCATTTGGGGTTCAGAAATCCACGAGTGAAGTCTAACGTGTAGCGGTAGGTGCTGGTGGAATGATCGGACTATTCGTCTTCGAAAATGCAATTGGTCAGACAATAATAGTTAATGGTGCTCGCTTCAATTTTTTGTACCTAAATTGTAAGCTTTAGATATGAACGACCTCTGCTTTCAAAGAAAATCTTGCCACATGCCATATAGCTCAAGAAACAATTCAAGTACTGCATGAGTCGTGTCGTGTAATTTCTCGTTTTGGTGCTCCGAATTGGCCGCCTAGATGATGCGATTTCAACTTTTTTCTTTGAAGGAGGATATATCAACAAAATCAAGCCACATTTATGGAAAACGGTCATAGAAAACAAACAAGTGCGCATGCATCAGCAAAACTGTAGAGGCCATTTACCCGATATGATCTACCAAACATAACCCAATCACTGTAGTATATATTTTATGAAACAATAAAAATTTCATAAGCTTGAATTAAAAACCTGTGAATTCTATTAAAATTACTACTTGCGTGAATTTTATCACACCCTTAATATCTACCAAAAACTAATCATGTAAGTTTGGGAAAAATCTTTTTCTAAAGGACACTCTAATCTATAAATACTTATTTTTGGTAATAAGGAAAAGCGATGAAAATAATCTTGAAAAATGAAACTGTATACTTTTTTTTTTCTTCTTTAATTCTGCAAAACAACAGAAGAGCGTTGCATATTGAAATTTGTGCGGATTGCGATGATGACGTATGAATGAAAAATTGATATTTTAATTTAATTTCAATTGAAAGAGATTTACGAGAAAGATTTTTGTTGCAAAAAAAAAAAAAAAAGGAGGGGGGGAGAAATAAATTGAAAAGAAATCAAATAGCAACATGATAATGCAGTATTGATTGGGATAAGGTTTCAGAAGAGATGAAACATTAAAATAAAGATGTGCGTAGAGGTAAAGAAAACATGCAAAAGTTGCTGAGAAAAGAATAAGATTTAATTTTACTAAAGTGTTATAAAAAAACGAAGTCAAAAATTTAAACAAACTTAAAGGACTTACAATGAAAAACCAATCAGCTACCTTGGAAGTTTTTGTTGAAGTCCTTCCAGGAAGATTGTTGTTGAGAACGCAAATTGGCATTTCAGAAAAATATAAATAAATAAATAAATTTACGTTTATGTTA
This sequence comes from Meiosimyza decipiens, assembly GCA_963680825.1. Taxonomy (NCBI): domain Eukaryota; kingdom Metazoa; phylum Arthropoda; class Insecta; order Diptera; family Lauxaniidae; genus Meiosimyza; species Meiosimyza decipiens. The sequence goes on along the minus strand of OY804261.1, from coordinate 50,386,409 downwards.
GAAGCAAAAGTATTATTTAAAGTCTTTGTTTTTTAGTGTAAAAAAAATATTTTAAAAGTTTTTACTTTAGCAGAGAGTTTTTTAAAGTTTTTTTTGTTTGTTATGGATCATGTGAAATACGAGTATTATTTTCTTAAACAGAAAGCAAAACATTTAAAGACACATCAAGTAATATTACGTTAACGAAAAGATAATCACATTGAATTAATATTTTTTTTAGTGTACAGCTTAACAGAAAATCTACAGTAAGTTGTGTTTAGTTGTGGTATAGGTTCTCCCAAAAACTTTCAGTTTTCATTTTTTTTACCTGTAGCTTTTTTTTTAATTAATATTATTATTATAATTATTATTAATATTTTAATTATGTTATTAAATCACGCAGGGTTTTTGTTATTATTATAATTATTATTAATATTTTAATTATGTTATTAAATCACGCAGGGTTTTTGTTATCAATCACTTGAAAAATGATTCAATAGCATTTTACTTGAATTTGTTAGAAAAATTTACTATTTATTTTTATAATTTCACTAAATAAACTGTGTATATTTTCACTAATTGAACTTAAATAGGTATCACTATTTTAATTATATTTACTTTCTTAATGTTACACTTGTAATTGACATTGAATTATTGATTCACTTTTATGTCGGTTTTTATTTAATTTATTAAAGCCTTTACCATTTCATTTCTTTGTTGTATATACAGTTTTTGTTTTCTTTATAAACTACTTTTTATAAAATAAAATTTGTTTTTTTTTTACACAAAAAAAGTTGGTCCACAACATTGAAAAGAGTCTCTAGTCATAATCATCGAGAGTATGATGATTTTTCTGGTCCTTTTGTTAATAATCCTTGTTACTTTAAAGCCGCAGTTTAGTTTTGTTGTAATTGGTTCCTTTTTTATTTGAAAAAATAAGCTAAAGATGCATTGCAATTTATAATTTGTAATTAAAAAGTGGTCCTGAAAAATAGAAATTAAATTTATTTAGAGTGTGTATGGTTGCATATGATACGTCCCTTGAAACGAATCCAAATTTGTTTTGCACATAGCAGTTCGATGTAGAGACGATTTTTATTGAAGTAAGTATGAGTTATGAGTTTCTGTCATATGATTTCATTTGTAATTATTTTTGTTTTTTATACTAAAACTTAACTTGAGAATATGCTTTTATTTATTTCCCAAAACTTTTCACTACTTTTCAGCTTACCGCATTCCTTTCGACTAATCCAACATTCTTAATACAGACTACAGTTAATTTATCCTTGATTTGTACTCTATACCTGCGGTACTATCCATTTCATATTTCCGAAAATAGTTGTGTATTTATGTAGCCTGCCTCCAGAACTTTCTTAAAAATTCGGCGGCGGTTCACTATACTATGTCCAACATAGGCTTCGCTAACACACTGGTGTTCAATGTAATACAGTAAACCGCGGCCGCAAAGTCGATGTTGGACATTTTAAAGGATATAAGCCATTGTATACTAAAATTTTCTTAGGCTAAACTGGTTCATCCTAAAATTTTTCGAATGAACTAGTTTGGCCTATGAAAACTAGTTTATCCTAAAAACTAGTTTGGCCGGTAACATAAACAAATGATATGTATTTTTTCAGTCCCGCATTTGCATATTAAATTCTTTGAATAAATCTGCCCAAGTTCCATTACAATTACAATTTCACGAGTATTTATGTAATGAAGGAAGTGCAAGCAGGTACTCAATAGCCACTTAAATAAAATTGAATAGGCTGAAAAAATACCTGAACAAAAATTATTGTCTCCCGTTTGGTTTTCGATATATTGTTGTTCAAAGTTTCAGTCTCTCAAAAATTTGTCATGTGAATAAAGGCAGTAAGACAGGTTCTAACGTTTAGAAGGAGGCGTGACGATTGTACTAAAGTATAATTATTCTTGATAAGCGTAAGCTCAGTTAGTCTTTCTGTTGTTTCATTTTGACAGTGGGATAAAATGGGAAAAATCAATTCACGGACACGCTTATCGCCCATATAAATAATACCTTTACAACGCTATAATGAGAGATTTAATAAAGGCATTTCAAGAACCTATACGATTTTTAGGATTTTGCGAGCCACCTCTTGACAAAAAAGTGGGCGTGACACGGCATATGTGCTTCATTAACGGAGTTATTTAAGGTGATACCACAAAATTTCGCAAAAATACAAGCAATGCTTTGGAGAAGCTCTCAACAATAAAATGAATGTGTTTTGACGAAAAAGGCGTGAGTGGCTACATCTATGCAACCAAAAAGGTTTAGAGCTTTATACTGAAAGTATTTCTGCGATTATCCACCAAAATTTGAATAAATACTAGAAATGATTCAAACAAGCACTAGATAAAAAGATTTCGAGAAAAGGCAGTTAAACCTCCCACAGAAACGAAAACTAAAAGGCACTGCATCATAGCTATTTCGAAAAATATTGTCAAATTTAATAATGAAACGGCGAAATCAACCTCTGCAAGCAGAAGATCTGGTGCTAAACAAACAACAGCATTGAAAGACTAGTAAGAATAATATAAATCCCTATTGCCAATGGACAGGAGAATATAGAAATAAATCTAAGCTGTCGAATATCTATCTGCGGATAGCCTGTTGTTCAGTGCTATTTCAAATTATTAGGTGAGTTTTATATTGAAAGCGAGTACCCGTCAGCGATGCCAGAAAAGCTTTGCCACTTTGAGCTTCTACACACTTTAGGAATAGGTATTGCTGGCAAAAGTAATATTACTCGTATTTATAACACTGAAGTATGGCTACTACAACTATTAGCCGTCTTAGCTATTTAGCTTAAAGCTTTAAGTCAATGAATATTAATAAAAAAATTATAATTTTTAATTTTTTATGTATTTATAATATTGTCTTAGTTTTTAGCCGCTCATATATGTTGTTATCAAGGTTTCTGAGGGCCGTAAGAATTGAAAAACTTCTGAAAAAGCCGGGAATAGGATGATTTTTATTACATGAACTTTACAATTTTTTCGTAACGAGCCAAAAATAAAAAGGTCATTAATTTTTTTTTTCCACAGAAATATTTTTTTTTACGATTAAATTAAATATTTTTTAATAATGCCGATCAAAAAAAAATTCATCAACGTTTTTTTCAAAACGAAATTTTAATCCATTTTAAAGAAAAATTATTTTATTTTGGGAAGACCGGGAACTCTCTCTTTTCAACTTGGCTACCCTTGTTATCATATCGGTCATTCTTTGAAATTTTTGAGACGGAATATCTCAAAAACTATAGGAAATAGAATAAAATACTTACTGTTTAACATTCCAAGAAAAAAATCAAAATTAACTTTTAAGAAACTTGTTTAAACATTAATTGCTATATGTATCAAAAAATTTCTCAAAAAATCTTTGACAATTAATTTTTGTTTTGATTATATTATGTTATTCTTCAATCAATCTAAAAAACAGATCTGTTTTTATATCGAAATTCACAACATAGCTTTGGAAAATATAACTTTTTTGTTGTTGTGATTGTTCGATACTTTCCGGCAATTGAATATCTTATCCCTTCTCATGTCATTGAGATTGATAAGTATAACGTATCACTTTTAATACCACGGTCAAACAATATACATTAAAAATAAAAATTAAAAATGTTAAACAAAATTTTTGAAATTGTTTAACAATTTAATGAAGGCTCTGTAAATTGATGCCACTCTGAGTTCTCTAAGATTTTTCAACGCCACTGATTCTATGGTGTCCTTAAAATCAATGAAGTAGTTAATGAACGAAATTCATTTATTACTAAGAAATTTATGATTTATTTTGATAGACCAAGGCACTTTTAAGCATCAGTTTATCACCTTTTTATTTTCTTTTATCAGGACACAGCGAAATGGCCAACGGCTGCCTGAACGATTTTATTCTTTTAAGTTTCCCCAGTTTACTCAATTATTTTCCATTAGATTGATTAAGCATTTACACACAAATCAACTCTTGATGATGAAATGCAAACAAAAATTTAAGATCTTAAGGTGAACGAAATCAAACCAATTGAATTCTGTTACAAATATAAACTGAAGCATCCCCCAGGCAGTCGGCCTAATAAACAAAATTTAACACTTTACACAATTTACAGCTCAGCGCCTCCTGGTAATGACCAAAATTTATACAAGAAATATATATATAGCTTGAAGGTAAACGCATACCTTCAAACCTGAGAAGAGAGAGAGAAAGTATAAATTTTACCTCAGGATGAATCTCACACCAGAGCCAATAAAAGTTGGTAGAACAAGAAGAACATTACCAAACAGAGAATGAAAGCAATAAGAGGAAAAACTTTGCCAGGACAAGAAACTGAAAAGTCAGTTTGTTGTTCAATGAATGACTGTTAATTGAATAACGGAGAAGAAGAAGAAGAATAAGGAGAAGCTGAGCTACAATACTACATCCTAATAGAAGATAAGGAAGATATAAATAAGAAGCTTTGAGAGCAATTACAGAGATAACTTTATTTTAATCAAATTAAGATGGATTAAATTAACACCCAAATGACATACTGTGGTGGCTATTTCGACTGGATGGACTTCTTGTGTGTTGCCATAGTTGTGGTGAAAATTAATTTTCATAGAAAATAAACAAGTTAGTGTATGTAGTCTTTACATTAAAGTATATATACATGAAAATTACTTCCACTTTATGGATTAAAAGATCAAAACTTTAAAGGTAGATACTTGAATAGTAAATTTTAAATTCTTACTTTTTTATGATAAAATTGCAATAGAACCTCCGGTTGTTTTTTCATAGAATCTATAGATGGGCAAAATTTTGGAAACAGGAGCTACTTACAACAAAATCTACAAAAACAACAATTACAACAATAGAAAAAAACGTTACCATAGTTTCGATTTCGATGGCAGAAAAAATGTTCTGCAATAAACAAAAAGCCAATTTCAAGAATCAAACAGGAACAACATGAGTGTAAAATAAAACAATAGTAAACTGATCAAACGAAATAAGATCAGCTGTCCCCAATGTGCATTGTTGGTTTCTTGCTTGCTCGCTTCGGTTTTTTTTTTTTTGTTTTTTCTCATTGATGCAACAATAACAATAATACAAATCACTATGCACGTATAAAAAAAAAACACAACGATAAAAATGTTCGAAGCAGTGCTGAGTGCTTGTGTCTATTGTTTGGATATTTCTGAGGAAGGACAACTTGTTTATTGTAAAGAGCTAAAATTGGCTCATTAATCCCAGTTTGCCCATCGCTGATGTAGATCACGTGACTTTGAAAATACATAACTTGAAGGAAATGAGTATTTTTAAATCAATAAAAAAGTGCACAAGCTATTTGGAAAATATATCAATAATGGACTGAACTTTCTGCATTGTTAGTCTTTTCATCACGAAAATTTAGTCGTACTTAACCCATATAGTCCCAGCGGTCAATATTTCGCCCAACAACTTACGCATTTTGTCCAGGTGATTCAGAAATTAGTATCGCCTAAGGGCTTAGCTAATATGTTCGATACATTCTTTTTGGTTTGGCATGATTCGAAGCGGAGGCATTTCCGAGAAATGTAAATGCAAAGTTCTGTAAAAATTTCTTCATTTGGGTAAAATAATTTCTCTCATTTTCAACTGCTATTAATAGTATATTTGATGTTAAAAATACAACGGATGGCAATTCTACATTTTTCCCACGAGCCGTGTACACGCAAAAGTGAGTGGTCGATTTTTCGAACACTGGGCACAAACGATATCAAAAAATGCAATATTTTCTGAAATGAACGAAAAAGGTTTTTGTATGGCAAAATATGCTTTATTGAATATTAGTATACTGATCAGAATCGATTCATTTCATTCGTGGACAACTCGATTTTGAAAATTATGAAATATGCTGAAGCATTTTGGACACAATTGTAAAGGGTGTTTTTTTTAGAGGTATAGAGCTTCGAATTGAAATAAAACACAAGAAAATCGTTTTAATGTCCATCAATTTGACTTTATTGGAAGGATAATTTTATGCCATTAATGTTTAATATGATTTCGGGCATGTGGCCGCCGTGGCTGGCTCGAATAAAGCCAATTCTACAGGTCCAATTTTGAACCACTTTTTCGAGCATATGGGGCCGTATGTCGGCAATAACGCCACGAATGTTGGCTTCCAAGTCCCCTAACGTTTTTGGTTTGTTGGCGTAGACGAGCGACTTCACATATTCCCAAAGAAAATAATCCAATGGTGTCAAATCACACGATCTTGGTGGCCAATTGACAGGTCCATTCCGCGAAATTATGCGCTCATCGAATGTTTCCTTCAATAAATCGATTGTGACGTGCGCTGTGTGGCATGTAGCGCCGTCTTGTTGGAACCACAACTCATCCACATTCATGCCATCCAATTCGGGAACAAAATAGTCGGTTATCATGGCTCTATACCGGTCTCCATTAACGGTAACTGACTCTCCAGCATTATTTCGGAACAAGTATGGCCAAATGACTCCACCAGCCCATAGAGCACACCAAACAGTCAGTTTTTGTGGATGTAATGGCGTCTCAAGGGTCTCATGTGGATTCTCTTCACTCCAAATGCGGCAATTTTGCTTGTTGACGTAGCCATTCAACCAAAAATGAGCCTCATCACTGAACAAAATTTTGCGATGAAAATCAGCATCGAGATCAATCTTATTTTCGGCCCATACACCAAAATCACGACGCATTGCATGGTCTCGCGGCTTTAATTCTTGCAGAAGCTAGATCTTGTAAGGTCGCAAGCCAAGATCTTTGCGCAAAATCTTCCATAAAGTTGATGGACAAAGCTCCAATTGCTGTGCACGGTGGCGAATCGATTCATTCGGGTCCTCTTCAACATTTTGCTCTACAGCGGCAATTGTTTCTTCGGTGCGCACTGTTCGACGTCTCTGCGGATGCGTATTATCACATAGAGTAAACGTAGTGCGAAAACGATCCATGGTTAACCGAATTAATTGCTCTGATGGACGATTATGTCGACCATAAAATGGACGAAGCTTGCGGTAAACTTCGCGAACTGAACCATTATTTTCGAAATAAATTCGCACGATTTGCAAGCGTTGTTCTTTTGTCAACCTGTTCATGATGAAATGGCAAACCAAACTAAACATAAATGACATTAGAGTTGCCAGATTTGACCATAAAATGCCAGTTTTATCTCTATTCGAAAAACAAACATCTAAAAAAAACACCCTTTACATCGCATTTACTGCATTGCCATGGTACATGCTTCTGAAAAACGTTGCAAGCACATGTCTTAACGATCTTCAAGATTCCATGTTCTTTTTTAAAAGTACGTATATCTAACAAGACGATGGTTTTGGTCAAACTGGATGCTTTGCCGATATGGTTTGAGCATTCTTTTGATCAGTTAAGCTGTTTCATAGGGCACAATCATTCCAAGCGATTTACTATGTCCTCATATTTGATCTGTCTGTGCGGTTTGTGGGCCAGCGGCATCATTGGATCGTACTTTTTCAAAAATAATGAAAAGTCCAACGTTAGAGTCACTAGAGCAAGGTACCGTGCGATTATTAGCGACTTTTTTTACCCAAAATGGAAGAATTAGACTTGGTTGATAAGTGGTTTCAACAAGATGGTGCCACATGTCACACGGCACGAAATACCATGGACCTATTGAGAGGCGAGTTTGGTGAGCAATTAATCTCACGTTTTGGAGCAGTTCATTGGGCGCCAAGATCAAGCGATTTCACCCCACTAGACAATTTTTTGTGGGGCTACGTGAAGTCTTTCGTATACAGAAACAAAACAGCCACAATCATAGCCCTAGAAGACAAAATTACAGCTGCCATTGGTGAGATACCGGACGAAATGCTGGAAAAAGCATGCCGAAATTGAAGCTTGCGGGGCAACATTTACATGAAATAATCCTTAAAAAGTAAATGCAAAGAATCGATATATCGCTTCAAATAAATATTTCAATCACTATTGCAAATTTTCTGTTTTTTCTTTTTTTTTTGTCAAAAACCAAACGCTTAAGAAATCACCCCTTATAATAAAATGTCATCATTAGTAATCTGTAGCGATATCAGTGGGAAACAATCAACACAAAAAAGCTGCAAAATGTAAACGTTTCGCTTTGATCGCCTACTGCTCACATAATTATTGTATTCTATAAAATGTCAGCTATTGTTGGTTTAAAAAACAAACAACTTAATCTTACGTTGGATTTAAATGAAATTAAACCGTTTGAAAGTCTACAATCTGATTAAATTTGTTTTTCACAACTTGGTGAAAAAATGTAACAACTGAATCCAAAATTTACTCAAGTCTCTTAATGAACTGGCTCACCACCATCGTATCTTAATTCCATTTATCTTTCTAACAGCATTAAAAATTGAGCCGGTAGGCCAATTAATGGATTCAATTGTGACTGCGACGTTCAAAAAATAAAATAACCAGAAAAATCGCTTCCATAAAACTTTACGAAGGAAACTTCACTCAGAGAGAAATGATTTCGAGGGAAAAACGATAATGTGAGTGTCATTATGTCTGTTATTTTGGGCTATTAATTTTGATGCTCTCTTTCATAGCCAAATAAACCGCTGCATAATTTTCAGCGTTTTATCATATGTCGCACACTCGCGCCCTATTCGTAATGTAATTTGGCAGCATTTTATACTTTCAGGTTTTTAATGTGCTTTTTTTTATTTCTTTAATTTGACGACAATCTCTCACTCATTAAATATCGATTAAGATTTTTTCTTCAAGTTATACTGTGAAAATCATATGCTAAGTCTTTCAAATTTTCCTGACACTGAAACAAAGTCCAAAATGTGTGGGAAACCCAATGTATTTCATTATATAATTTTTCATTACTGGATCAAACTAAAACTACTAAGCTTACTATAGATGAATGGAGTGGAAGTAAATAGTGGCGAACGTGGAAATCTGAACTTACACTTTCAGCGAGCATCTAGAAGATCTCACTTATGCCAGTGACATGTGCCTCCTTGCCAACAAGCAGTCAAACAAGCAGGAAATTTTACTGCCGTCGGATCTTTTTCTGAAGAATGAGGTCTAAAAATCGATATAAATTAAACATAAAGCAAGCAAAGTCTATTTGCCCAACCAGCCACATAGGCAAGCTAATCCAGTTATCTGGCAAAACTCATTTATGGGCGTGACACAACGTACAATATTTATAAAAGTTGTAACAAGAGAACCAACAACGTAATCGTTATGAAATTTAAGCTTTGAAATTATATGGAATTGGACGAAATTGCCTCAGTGGGCCTGTCACGTCCCATATTAACAAAAAGTTGTAAGCGCTATTTTGCAGCAATTTGTATGAAATTTAATGACCTTACTTTCTATAAAGTTCATCTGAATCAAAAGCGAGCGAAATAGCACGAGTGGGCGTGATACCTCCCATGCAATTAAAACACCCTCAGTAGCATATCTATCGAAATACGTGTGCCATCGTACTAAACTTTGGTGTAAGAGTGTTGTTTATAGAAAGCTACTTTTAGATCAAAATCGGGCTGGATTGTACAAGTGGGTGTGTCACCATCAAATTTTAAGACGGTATCGCAAACTATACAAGCTACTGTGCCAATATTTGGTATGGTGATCACGAATATATTTTATTGAACCAAAAGTAGGCGGAGAAGTGGGCGTTTGTTTTGAACATTTTTCAATACTCTTTTGACTTTTTCACCTTTTTCCAACTATCCAACTATATGTACTTGTTAGTCTTTTTCAACCGCTTTCAACTTTTTTCATTAATTTCTTTATATTTTCGACTTTTTTAGTGTTGTGGAATTATTTCAAAATCTTTCAACTTTTTTCTGCATTTTCCATATTTTTTCGAGTTTTAAATTTCTTTCAACTTTCTTCAATGGTTCCATGTGTTTTCTACTTTTTCAGTCAACTGATTCAATCTCTTTCAACCTTTTTTACATTTTTTTCGACTTATTTAACCTCTTCAGCCTTTTGAACATTTATTTACAATATACTTTCGGGACAGTGTATGATATGTGAGCTTCGGCCTGGCCAAAGATAATACCTCAACTGGTTTATTTTAAAATCGTTTAGAAATCTGCTTCAAATATCTTTAAAAAGCATAGATCGAAAAATTGGAGAGGGACCCAAGACATCGTTATAACAATGCTGTTATTGTCCACGGTTTCATCATGGGCCATTGAGCAGCGATTATATAACTGTAAATTGCTTCGAAGCCGTCTAACTTCGAAAGTTTAAAAAAATTTTGGTAAATTTTTGCAAATTTGTGGTTCCCTATCTTTACATTTTACGGCTTAGCGACAAATCTTTACTCATTTAAATGAATGCTTCATATCAACTGGTTTCCATCTATAAGGCTCATAGGTTATCTTGAATATACAGAAGATAAAAAAAATCTCCCACATGATACACTGAAATATTTGCTGTCATCCTATCACTTAGTTTCATAAATTCTTGCTATTTTTAAACCATTCGCATATATGCAGCACATAAATCAGCCTCCGCAATCGATGTTTTCCCATTTGTCAAAATATTTAGTGACATTTTTAGTTGATTTTGCTGAGCTAACAAAGCTTTTCATACCAAATCCTCATATGTATTGTTCTTCTTCACTTCTGGTTCTGCATTGATAAATTTTCATTTAGAATAAAAAAATAATTGGGTCAAACCTCAAGTGAGTTCAACTGTGAAAATGTCAATTTGCTCAAGTTCTTCACTCCAGCAGCAGCTTAAGCCAACAATTAACAGAGATATAGCCATAAAAACTACAAAAACAATAGCAGCAGCAGTAACAACAACTACAAAAATGGCTATATAAAGTTCAACAACTAGCGAAAAATCCTCCTTCTTTCTATTCTGCTGGCATAATAAATAATTACAAAACCAAAAAGAAAAACATTTTCACATTTTCTCCCACTGTGAAGGCTGTACCACTACAGGGCTGGAGATTGCATTCATCGATTCAAAGGGGTCAGTAGATACTTGGAAATGGGAAAGGAAGGACAAAGTAGCAGCAAAACTGAAACGGAAGCGGAAAAGAAAAACAAAAAAATACAAAAAAGCAACACTAAATACGGGAGATGCTCTTCACTGAGCGCGCATAAAGCAAGTGGGTGGGGGGTTGGGTTTTTCAAGTTTGGTGGTCCAGTAAGTTCAAGTGCCCGTAAAGAACTGAAGACAAACAAACAGGTAGTGGGGTGTTTTGAACTGGTGTGGTCACTGGGATTTACACAATCGGTTGCTTTATCTCACAGGCGCCAATCTCTTTTCAGAACGGAACGATGGCCAAAAATGTTTTATGGCGCTATGGCTATAATTTTGCAAGAAAGTGTAAAAGAGAAGCATGGCAGTATACTAAACAGTAAGACGTTAACCTTTAAGGGTAGAATACGGAATGTTGGTTCCGGTGCAAGTTGTGAAAATTACTTTACTTTATTAATTCTTTCAAAAATTTAAAGGATTAAGGACATCTATTTTCTTGAAAATGTTTTTGCTTACAGGCTGATACTTTAGAGTGCCGTACTTTCCAATAGGAATTAAACGTCAAAATGTTCACTCATATATCAATACTGGTGTCATTGATGCGCTGTAAAACTTGCAATTTTACTACGTAAAGAGTTAAACCGCAGCAACTTTTACAAGTTGTAGAAATTTATTAAGTTCCCAAAAATTTCAATTCACTTAAATTTCACATGACTTCTTGAAAATATTAAATTTACCGCCAAGATTGCTTGATTTGACACCTCTGGATTATATATTGTGTAAATTTTTCGCTATAAGCAGACAAGTCACTTAAGAAGCTAAAGTTGCCGAGATACGGTCCACAAAGTGGACAACTGTACAGCGTGGTAGTACGACCCTAAAGTTTACCAAAAATGATGGCGAAATTGAATTCATAAAAGCAAAACATAAGAAACCATGAAAATTGAAATCGGGACACATCGTTTGCCGACTCAATGTCTAGGGTTATCAATTCTCCCAAATCTCATTTCGGAAATTTTGTGTTCTTAAGTTATAAAAGCGATATTCACGCAAGGTATGAATTTTGTGCCATTTGTTCGGTATATTGAAAAATAGACAGCGACAGTTCAGGGTTATTAAAAATGGAGCGAAAGGGTTTTTGTTGTTAAGAAAGAGAGTTTTATTTCCATACTTACAAAGTTCAATTGACTCAAGAACTTAAGTCTACTGACCACAGGCATCAAAGAGAGTTCGTTGAATGGATTGCGAAACATCAAGGTTTTACTGATTTTTCGAACAAAATCATCTGCAGCGATGAGGCTCATTTTCATCTTGATGGCTAAACATCGAAATTGTCGCATTTGTAGTTTAGCAAATCCTCGACTGGTTATTGACAAACAAATGCATTCACAATGTTCTATTTTGGGCTGGAGCTATAATCGGTTTATACCTCTTCAAAACGCTTTCGCTCATGCTGCGTCTATATTCAAAATGATACCCAATTTTAACAATGCAATTTCCTGAATTATAGAAGGAAACGTTTTTGTCAACGTCTCACAAACATCCCCACCACGATTTTGACGAGCAACACTTATTTCGCTTAGTCATCATATTTAAACTATTGATTACAAAAAGATTCACAGAAAAATTCTAATTAGTGGCTTATTCCAATTATTTGAACTAAACATTTCTACCTGATGTGTCTCTAGTAATCTTCTGAAGTACAGAAGTTGAGACTCACTTACTTTAGTGGACTAAATCAGCGATGGCCAAAATATGCAAAATGAGTCAATTTGAGATCTTTACAACAGACACGTTGATTTTCTTAAGAAATATAAACAAAACAACAATCACATGCACTCACCACTGCCGAGCTATGCGCGATTGTTATATCATTCACACAAAAAAAAAAAAGCCAAAGCGAGCGAAGAAGGAAACAACAATGCGAACATTGAGGTCTGCTTCTCTCGTTTCGTATGATCAGTGTTACTTTTATTTCTGCGCTCATGTTGCTCTTGCTTGATTTTTGGAATTGGCTTTTGGTTTTGGAGTATTCAGATCGGATTTATGGTAGGATGTTTTTTCTGTTGTTGTAATTGCGAATTTTGCTGGTGTTTTTGTAAGTAGCATCGGCATCAAACATTTTGCCCATCTAAGGACTAGATGGTATTCATGTTCTTATCCTTAGATCATGTTCAGATGAGCTTGCTGACCAAGTACCTTGTTCATTTCATGTTTCGTTGAAAATTTCATGATTTTGATTTGCGGAAAAATTTGAACCCCTACTACTATCACGGAAAGAAAAAATAAATGGTTTGAAATATTTACGGGCCTTGTCTGGAGCGGTTCTATAACCTTAGTAAGATTTCTGCTATTTCTATTTAAAACTAGAGGTTGCGAGTTTACTTTTAAATGTTTTTGTAAATGTTTATTGTCTTTTAGTGCTTGTAAGATCAAACGAAATGATGGCTTACTCACTGACTATTTTTGTTGATGTTTTTTTTGAATTTGTACCATTTTTTGTATTAATTGCCATTAATCATTCAGAAAAATTGAAAACAAAAATCTTTTTTTTTTTTCGACCTAAAAATAGTGAAAAAATATGTTATTTTTCTTCCGTGGGCTTTTAAAGTATATTCAAATACAAAGTCTACAATCAAAAAAAAAAATGTATTTATATGTATATATTGTGTTATTAATCATTTTTCAGAGAACAACCTATGAAAAAAAATATATTTTCGCCCAAAGACTGTTGAAAAATAATTTTTATTTGAAATAGAATTAACTTTTTACAAATTGCAGAGGTGTTTCTAATCTAAGTGCTTAGGAATCTGAGCTATTGAAAACATTCATTATGGCTCAACTTGTCTCTTATGTCCAATCAGTTATTACTTCTCCTAAATAAAGGGTGTTTTTTTAGATGTTTGTTTTTCGAATAGAGATAAAACTGGCATTTTATGGTCAAATCTGGCAACTCTAATGTCATTTATGTTTAATTTGGTTTGCCATTTCATCATGAACAGGTTGACAAAAGAACAACGCTTGCAAATCGTGCGAATTTATTTCGAAAATAATGGTTCAGTTCGCGAAGTTTACCGCAAGCTCCGTCCATTTTATGGTCGACATAATCGTCCATCAGAGCAATTTATTCGGTTAACCATGGATCGTTTTCGCACTACGTTTACTCTATGTGATAATACGCATCCGCAGAGACGTCGAACAGTGCGCACCGAAGAAACAATTGCCGCTGTAGAGCAAAATGTTGAAGAGGACCCGAATGAATCGATTCGCCACCGTGCACAGCAATTGGAGCTTTGTCCATCAACTTTATGGAAGATTTTGCGCAAAGATCTTGGCTTGCGACCTTACAAGATCCAGCTTGTGCAAGAATTAAAGCCGCGAGACCATGCAATGCGTCGTGATTTTGGTGTATGGGCCGAAAATGAGATTGATCTCGATGCTGATTTTCATCGCAAAATTTTGTTCAGTGATGAGGCTCATTTTTGGTTGAATGGCTACGTCAACAAGCAAAATTGCCGCATTTGGAGTGAAGAGAATCCACATGAGACCCTTGAGACGCCATTACATCCACAAAAACTGACTGTTTGGTGTGCTCTATGGGCTGGTGGAGTCATTGGGCCATACTTCTTCCGAAATAATGCTGGAGAGTCAGTTACCGTTAATGGAGACCGGTATAGAGCCATGATAACCGACTATTTTGTTCCCGAATTGGACGGCATGAATGTGGATGAGTTGTGGTTCCAACAAGACGGCGCTACTTGCCTGTAGCGCCGTACTTTTGTCTGGGAAGTCTACTATGCCAAATCAGCTTCGCACATTTTTTCCAGGTTTGCTGGTAAACACCCAGCCGATAAAATTTTTATAGATTTTTCAAAAACTTTTGCTGTTGTTGATCACGAACTACTCATGCTAAAGCTTAAATTACATGGATTTTCCTCAAAACTCTTACTCTAGCTGTCATCATACGTTTCTGGCAAAATACCGAGCTGTCAACTTTCAATAAATCAAAAGCTGAGTAATCCGATTGTCTTTCTATATAAATTATTACGGATTTACCTAAAATCTTTGCGCATGATTGTTAGTTGAATTAAAAATAATTTCAAATTGTAATCAATCACCAGCTGCTAAAGAATAAAGCAGCTTGAAATCCATCGCTGTTATAAATTAAATTATGACAACAAAGTGATGCTGTTTTGTTCATCTGTCGTTCAGCATGTATATTAAATAGTTAGGAATCTACACTGACAATATTAAGAGCATATGTCAGAAGTTGAAAATCATGAAGTTTTAAGTTATATAAATAATAGAGTAAGAGGGACATATATGGACCACCAATCTTTCTTTTTGAAATAAATCTCAAAATACATGAAACAAAACACTTCATTTTATTTATGTAATTAAATAAAAGAAACAATTTGTTATTATTTTAATTTACTTTGATATATATAAGTTAACAGAATAAAAAAAAAAAAATTATGTTCACTAATAATACTCAAAATGAAGAGCAAAAAAAGTGGAGTGTTATATGGACCAGATAGTCCATATTACTACAAATATTCATTTGGTACAGAAATCAATTGTTAAAAACTGCTTGCCGTGAACCATAGCCTATACAAGCCGTGTATAAGCAAACTTAAGGCAATGCTGACTGTTATAACAAACGGGGGTAATATGGAACACTAGTTCATAATGTACTTCACATTTTTAGTACATATTGCCCTCTGCAAGCGTTGGTGAAATAAATGAATTTTTTATCTAAAACACTTAATCGTAACAAACTCATTTGTGCTTATGAATCAAAAATGGGATTTACTGGCTCTATTTAAAAAATCATTTGTTTTAAAACAAGAGGATTTAAAGGTCAAATAATAAAATTTACACACAGAAAAAAATTTTCACTTTTTTACAAAAAACAACTTCACAAAATCATGCGTCTTCACCCAACGCTAAAAATGCACTGACATAGCTTAAAGGAGTTGGCGTCAAGATTGAGCATGAATAACGGGAAATAACATGTATTTAATGGAAAATAACCGAACGGTCCATATTACCCGCATAGTCCATATTACCTTTCCTTATCCTACAAACAATCTCTGCTATTGCGTTGTCTCTTGATTATCAATTTGGAAGGTTTTAAAACTGTTAATAAAAGGTACCACAAAGGTTTTCAGTAATCTCGCTTTTGAGCATAAAAGTCCACCAACAAACAATAACATTTTGAATCTCGTTTTCTAAAAAATCGGTTTTGTTTCTACGAAATCCGGCAAAACTACATCAAAACGTTCATCTTAAAATAAAGAAAATTTAAGTTAGCAAAACGACAAAACCAGCAACAACAAAACTAAATCTAAAAGCAATGTAGCTCAAGTCAATCAAAAAACGAATCAGACAGAGCGCGATAAAGCTGGTGTGAAAGCAATTTTTGAAAACGAGATACAAAACCAAAATAAAATAAAAAGCGGTTACGTATATGTCAATTTTCAATACTCAATTACTGATTTCGATTTGTCTTCGTATATATACATCTTAAGCTAATAACATAAAAGCTTTAAATTAAGTTTTGATTTAACGTATTTCACAAATTGCATTATCTACGAATACTGATTTTACTATAGAGCATTCAAATAAATTAGTAACAATAAAAATACTTTGAGATTCCACGTAAAGGTTAAGAAGAAAGAAATATTATACGTTCATGACTCATACATTCAAACATGTGGTGAATATTATACGAGTATGTTAACTGACCAAATGCACTTGACAGGATCTAAATAATGTTCTATGCGTAAATAAAAGAAAACTCAACAGTAGATAAATTTGTAAGAGAAATGAAAGTATATTAGATGGTATCGAATGAAGAAAGCTTTTGTTGTTTCCTTTTAGTTATGCAAAAACAACTGTTGTTTGAATTTATTCAAATAAAATTTTTACATTTAAAAGGCAACAATTTAAATTTTCTGCTATTCATGTGAAGCAAAATCAAAGACAAATTCTGTGGAAACTCAATTAAATGGGTTAATGTTGTTCATTCAGAAGATTGAAAATTGAGTTACATGATTTCTTTTTTGCTTAGTTAAAATGTAAATTATGTTTACTAGCAAAGTATGCTGGGACGATGAAGTATGGTGATATTCTATAGTTTGGAGTATGCTGGCATAGTAAGGGCGTCCTCACATATTGGGTACTTGGGCCTCTATAAGAATATTTATTATAATAAAATTGTGTAAAAATTCTGAAATGTTTTTTTCTGTGATAAAAAATTAATATTTATGAAGAGTCCATGGGCAGATATATAACAAATATATAATCATGGCATAGACGTTTGCAAAAAAATATCCACACTTTTGATTTTGTAAATAATAAAGATTTAAAAGAGAAAGCTAATAAATAGATATATATGAGAAACAGTTTAACAAAACTTTATTTTGGAGACCCCGTAAAGCAGGTACCCAAAGGCAATCAAACAAACAAATTTTCTTTGTTTATAACTTATTTTCATGTCCGTAACTTTCACGGAATTTATTTTAAAGCATCTGCAGCCTGTTGTTCATAATCCTTACAATTAGCTAACAGACTGGCACAGGCCAAACCGTTAACTTCAACTTTCTTGTGGATTTATTAGCAACTTAGCAATCTATTAATACTAAAATTTTCGGTTTAGTTCTAAAATTTCTAAAGCTAAAAGTTTGACATAGTAAAAATTCCATTTTTCCAATTTCATTTTTCTCCACTTTTGGTTTTATGGAGTTAATCGATTTGGAATGTGAACAGCTTGCGTATAAATGTATTAAAGTATTTTTTTTTTTAAGATAATTTAGAGTTTACATAAAGCTAAGATATTTGACTTAAGCAGACAAACTATATGTTATACCCTCCAATTTTAGTAGACATCACATCTTGTACTTTCTAGTATTCAAAATAAGCTCAATTCTGCACCATTCTCATATGCACATCCCAAAAGTTATTTAAACTTCGATTCTATGAGGTAATGATTGTTGATAAGAACTTAACCGATATCAAATGTTCACAGTAAAATTGAAAAGATCCAATAAACGAAAGATTAAATCATAGCTAATATCTAAAGGAGAATGTTATGTTGCTTTGAAATCATCAAAAAGGCGTTACATTTAAAAAACTTTAAAAGGTCTAAGACAGCCAATCAAAGAGAGAGTGTTAAACAGTCCTGAAAAACTCTAAAAGCCTGCAAAAGTTCATTGTAGAAACAGTAGCGTAGCTAGGGAAAGCAAAACGGGCCTTCGCCTCATGCATAGAGGCTTGGGGGCGCCAAAATGGCACTAGGTTTTCATTAAGATTTGCAAATACCAATAATAAATATTTGTATTGAACAGAAATTATATTCAATTTTATCTTCTATTTTGAAAATGCTTTTTTTATATAAAATGGAATATTTTTTAACGACAAATGTTCACGCTACGCCACTCCGTAGAAGATTTACCACTGAAATCTTAAAGGTGAATGGAATAAGTTTCTTTAACCTATCGTTAATAAGGTTCGGAAATGTAACACGGTAAATGACTTGGGGTGTGATATACCCCAAACATTTTTAACTAAGTACATATGTTGTGACAAATGTGGCTATTCAAGTTTGTTTATATTTATTTTGAAGTTTGATGATTTGTACTGAACTAATTATATAATATATAACCTTCAACAAAATATATAGTTGAATTAATTTAATTCAAAATGTTCGTAGCGCTCTTATTAAAGCCAAGTAAAGAAAACAGTTCGGCAAAATTCAGATTACTGAATACAATTAAAAATTTTTAAGAAAATTTTACTTCCAATACATAAAAACTACACAAAATAATAATCTTATAAGGATATTAAGTGCGGATTATAGTAAGGATTTATATGAAAGTTCATTAAACTTCATTGAAGACGGGTTAAATGACGTTTTAATGCGACTGTTTTTGCTATAGACTTAACTTGCTGGCCTATCTATAAGCTCTACCAATCTTGGTTTATAAACTACTTATTAGCATTCATTTAACCACTTTTTAAGAACTTAAGTTGTTCTTTAACAAATATTAAACGTAATATCGTTCATAAACGTCACGTCTGTCAGGAACATACTTGCAGCATTCTAGAACTATTAATAAGTGTCATCGCCCAGAGATATAAAAAAATAGAATAAAACAAACAAAAGGGTGTTTCAGTTTTAATATGAAAGTTGTGTTAAAATGTTGATATTTTTATTAAGATTTCATGTCAAAACATTAACACACAAGATGGGTAATAATGTCTGCCAAATGGCCGCAACGAAAAGCATTGCATACTCTTGTAATTTTGATGAAATCTTTCATTTCATTTCATCATAAGTTTTGAAGTAGTCCACGAATAACACCACGAATATTGTACTACAACTCAACTCAACTCGTTTTGAGATAATGGTTTGCTATATCTGACACTACAGGAAAAAGTACACAGGCGTGATATCACACTTTAATTATACTGTGTGCAAAAATGAGGCGTCCTCTACGAATTTTTTATTTCAAGCCTAAGAGGTTCGGTTTCTGATTCAAAGTTGTTTCTCATGAAAAGACAACAATTTTTTCCATTCCAACAACCCACACAACACAACTACTTAGCCCATTTATAGAGCATTAATAAGTAATTGGTTTGTTTTTCAAAATATTTTTCATCTCTGTAAATATTAACGGTATGAAAAAAGTTTTTCGATCATAAAATATGATGATGTTCCAAAAAAATTTATTTGTTCCGAAATTATCTACGTGAGTTGAAAACTTGTCGAAAATTCAGAAAAAAAGAAAGGTACCGAGATCCCAATTCAGATTTGATGAACTTGTATTCGTCTTCCATTCTCCAAAATTGGCTATTTTAGGTTTCAATTTAATTAAAAATGTTTTTGTTCTTCATTTCCAAACCTTTTAAAATTATTTAAAATTTTTCAGAGCATAACATAATTTTGATATTCGCAGCACTTAAAGAGACACAAATTTAATTACCAACTATTTTTAAAGCTGAATTTTGCAAACAAACACTGATGCTGGTACCATACTAATTGCATGGTCATGGCCTGTGGGATGAAGGAAACGAAAAGAGCAAGTCCAGAACAATATTATTCGTTAACGTTACTGCCAGTTCCATGGACAAAATAAGTGGAATTTATGTGTCCAATTAAGTGCGAAATATGCACAGAGCTCAACAATTAGGAGTCAAATGTTGGTATTAGCAAGAAAAATGATCCGAGCAGTAGAACAAATTGTAACAATTGTCGCTATTGTAGTGCAATGGCGGCTGTGACTGCAACCAGGGGTGGAGGTGTCATTGAATATGAATACTCCATGAAATTCTGCATTCTGGTGTACGTACCAGTAAACTCGCAATTGAATTAAAAGTCAACTGAAACGTTTTCGTTTCCAGATTTTCAAATATTAAATAAATTATTTAGCTGCAACAATTGGCATACAAATGAACCAGCATTTCAGTACAGTTGTGTATGCTAAATCACAAAAGTTTCAACACGTCACTAGCGCATTTGGTTTGAAATTCCACTTCAGGACCATTAATGATGCCTGGCGTTAACAAAGTGATGGCGAGAGTATGCAAGGAAGCAGAATCTTTACAGTTGAACTAAAAATAAATAAACTTGGTATATTTATATGGAAATGCTAAAAAAAGGTCATATGCTCAAGTTGCATTGACGAAAATAATTTTTGCATACAGCGACTTGTGTATTTTTAGCTTGGATGACATAAAGTGATGCATATGAAAAACATTGCTATGATTTATTGACAACTTTTATGGTAAACAAGATATTGGCTGAAGTTGGTTTCAAGTTTCTGATAAAAGTCAGAATTGATTGGTTCATTTTTATGCCATTTACTGGTAAAAGTCTCCACAGTATAGAAAATATGTTTCATTTTGCACTAGAGGTATAGAAATAAAGTGAGAATAACCTAAGCAATATAAGTATATAAATAAATTAGTAGGGCGAAACTGACATGCCCTACATTTAAAAAGTCAAAAAAGTAAATGAAATGTCGGCTTAAGTTTTAATAAAGTGAGAAATATACCTATGGAATATATTGGGAAAAGTTAAAAGGTTGAAAAAGTCAAAAGAATATGGAAAACGTTGAAAAAATAGAATAGAAATGAAAAATCCTAAATTTTCCACGCCCACTTCTCCAATTCCGCACACTTTGGGATCAAAAAATTATATACGTAATTTTAAAGTTCAAGCACAATAGCTTGTAAAGTTTGCGTTATTTGCCGTAATTAGTGTTAAATTTTAGGGCGGTGACACTTGTACTGGTACAATTCAAGTTGAATAAAATCTAAAATTTTCCTGCATTTTAAATAATAAATGTGACGTGCAGACGTATACATTAAAGCGGATACTTAATCGGAAGAAAATCATCTATCAAAATGTGTATGATATTTTTTGTTTTTTCTATGCCTTTAAAGTCTTTAAAGATTTTTGAAATAAGTCAAATTGGTTGACTCCACTTTGTGGTGGGCCAAACTATGACCCGAGCGTCCGAAAAATTCTGGTGGCCAAGAAAACCCCTTAAATATCGCACAATCTCTCATGCGACCATATAAAAACATTTTGCTTTTTAACGTATTCTTCAGCGCTGAAAATTTTTTAATCAAAGTGGACGATGATTGGAATTTTTCCACGAAATGCAAATGTGCCACAGTGAGATCAAACACTTTTTGTAGCGTTTAAATCATCATTTTGATTTCCTTTTGTTTTTGTTCGCTTTACGGTTTCAAAGAATATATCCTTCAACAAAAGTTTTGAGTGTTCACCAAACATTTTTTCGCATAAATTTAATGAATGGATGGGGACTCAACGGAAATTTAATACCAGAAAAATAGCAAAAAAAATCTTCTGTTTTTCCAAGAAATTTGGCACAACAGAAAGAATAAAAAGATGTATGTAACATGCATACATATGTAATTAAAGAAGCCATATCCAGAAGCATGTTAGTGGATTGAATATTTTTTATTAGACTTCATAGAAGATGCAACAAAAACAAAACTCTTTCTTTTCTGGATGTAAGAAAAATGCAGAAGCCTTAGCCCGGTCTTGTAAATTCTCTCATCTAATGCAGTAGTGTTTCACTTTTATTTTAATTTTTAAGTTTTGCAATTTATTACAATAAGGACTTAGCTTATAGCATTCATAATTAATAATTGAAAGGCTGTGTTTGATGTGTAATTTAACAGAAAAAAATCAAGATTTTCATATCTTTACAGTCATATTCATAAAAAATTAATGTTATAAGTATTAATATTTACAAATTTTCAGTTTTAACTTTTTGAAGAACTAGAAAACTAGCTAAACTATTTTTTAACTACTTGGATGTGAAGCTCCGCTCCACATTGACAGTAAATTGTTGCATCCTAAACGGTCTGTTTTACTTCAGGTCCACTTCTAAACATCGATCTTCTATATTTTTTATCAAAAAATTTTTGTTTGTATTTTGGAAAAACATGAAATGATACCGATATTAATGAAAAACTCCCAACGATATGTGATAACGAAGATGCCTAACTCATATTTAATAACCCGAAATTTATATTCCGCATATAGCCTGATCTGAGTGAACAAGGACAAACTTAGTGAATTCTCAAACCATTTCATGTTATTCTAATGGGAACCGAGTTACCTAATCTGAAATTTCAGTATCCGTTTCGCCTTCTCAGTCTTTGTTTTTTTTTTTTGCGCAGTGATTAAAACCAAAGATCCGATGACATGAAATCCATACAAAAACGACATATTCTACTCCAAAATGAGACAAGTTTGTAAGGATATTATAAAGCAAATGTCACAGACAAACATTTCCTACATAATAACTTTTCTTAAAAACCAACTTTTTCGATATTTTCAAGGTGATACCGACGTTATTTAAGTAAAAACAACTTGAGAGCTTATCAGTGGTGATCGTTCAGGGCGTCCAAAAGAGTTCTCCACACTTAAAATGATCGATAAAATTCATGGTATGATAACACAGGCCGACAACAAAAATTTTGTTGCTCTGTAGTTTGGATGCCAATATTTGCTATTTCCATGTATTCTTTGAAAGAAGAAGACTTGTACTTTATGATTTCACACATATTTTTAAGAGTAAAAATTCGCCGTGCTACAGAACCTCGAAAATCAGTGTTTTTAGCACTTTAAGTTAGAATATCTCAAAAACTTGATGTGCTAGAGCAGTTCTGACCGCAGAATCGGTTTTAGCGGGAAAAAGTACAATATCATATTGGCATCCAAGCTACCGAACAAAAAAGTTTTTTGTGGGAATGAAAGCCTAGAAGATTACTGAGACTGTTGCCAACACATATTTAATGGGTGGTGAATGTATTGGATGAATATTTAAGAGTGTGGAACTTGCTCTCATTTGACAATAAACACAAATGTGTAACGATTTCAAAGGAATGCTTGGCGATCATCAACAGTGAGCAGCAGGACTTATATGCCATTTCATGCACAGCCAATATTTGGTATCAAATTTCAAGAAATTGCTCAATGGCAAGAGGTTTTGGTCATATAAAGAAGATATTCTTCGAACAGAGAATTTCTTCGAGTACAAATCGTACCATGTGGAAAGCATTAAAAAATTGGAGTATCTTTGGAAGTTGAGCTTAAAAGAGTTATGCTCAGATAAAAACTGAATATTGATCGAAAAAGTAGTGTTTCTCTCCTAAGCCGATTACTTTTCAGTGTATCCTTGTCTGTAAATAATCCTCTATCATCAAATAATCTTGTGGGTAATTATTTTTTTTTTTACTGGATTCCCGTAGCCTATACCCACGGAAGCGCATCGTATAAATATTTTAAATTTAATAGCGACATGAACATTTCACTTTATACCTTTAAATTTAATAATGCACTTACGTTTTTTTTTTTGTCCATAAAATGCGCACGAAGCGAAGCAACAGTAAAAGTTGATAATCGCCAAATGAATAAAAAAGAAGAAGAAAAAAAAATATTAAAATGGCAACAACGTCCATATGTGTATGTGTCACTGTCACTGATTCGTTGGTATTCGTATTGACAGCGATGTGTACAAATAAACTTCAATGCTGTCCAAACATGGAAAATGTTAGCAAACCATAATCCACTCCGGCGATGGCATTGTAACTGCAACAGCAGCTGAAATGTTAAACGAACTTGAAGCACACAAATTCCCTGTTACTCAACCTCCTTTTATTTGCGTCATGTTGGCAACTTTGAAATGTTCGCTGCTTCTTCGTTGTTGTTGTTTTTATTGTTGTAGTCACTACTGGTTTCCGTTTCCTTCTCACGTTCTGTCATTTTATTTTATGTCAACTTTGAGTATATAAAAAATCGTACATTTTCAAGCAAAATGAATATGGATGGCAAAAGAAAGGAAGGAAGGAAGGGAGAATGAGCATTTAAATAGATAAACATTTCCTCATTTGTGCTCTGGTTCCTCTCTCTCTCTCTCCATTTTCAATGTATGGTCTGCATTTTCGCTTGGGAACAGTATCAGCTCGAATATTTGAATTTTCTATTTGAATTAAATGCTGGCACCTGGCCTTGACTTAACATTTCTCACAATCAAGTGAGAAATTACGTTTTTATTATAAAATATTTGTTGAAGGCGTGCAATTAAATGTGTATTGATTCATATATACAACACATATAAACGCGTAGGAGGACACATTTCTTGATGCATAAAATATAAAAAGATATCCTGATAAGTTTTAGCAGAATTTGAAACAAATAATTAAGTTTTTTCGAAAAATGTTTGTACTTTATCATAAAAACTATATATTCCAGTCAGCTTGCTGTTGATGCTAAAATCCTAATTAAAAATTCAAGTTTTAAACCTAGTGGAAGGTCTGGATTTTCGCTCATTTCAGACAAAGGTTGACTCTATAAAATTTGTTGACAAAAATCTATCAGTTATGAAGGATTCGAATTCGTAAATTCAAATGTCCTAGATCATTTCTCAAATTCAATGTGGAGGACGTCATTCTCAAGAAAAAGAAATGTATAGCTATGTTTTGCAGAAATGTTTCAAACTTCATATATTTATATTGATTTATACTCTTTTTTTCAAAAATATCTGCTATGAAAAATCGTATATTTTTTGGAGTAAAGGTCGAAGCAGAACGTTTATGATAATCTCATGCTTTTATTCACTGAAATAGTTGAAATTCTTCTAATAGTTTACGCATCACACATATGATTGCAGTGGTTCAATATAGTCCCAATAATATATGGTATGATGACGATGATGACTTTTATATTTAGTGTTGAAGAAAGTAAAAAATTTGTTTTTAAAGAATAACAATTGAGTATTTTTCATAGGTATAACGATAGGAATAGGAAAGGGGAAAGAACAACGTCTACCGTGTCAGCTAGTTACTTATAAACATCGCTTCAAAAAAATGTGTTATAAGTGGAAAAAGTGAAAAAAGAATAGAATAAGCAGAAATCAACATATCAATTAGTACAAGCGTTTCATTGAATATGGATACATAGAGAAAACTGCAAGGTGGAATTCATGTGCTTAGCACAAATCATCCGTCAGCTGTCAAATTGACTATCACTAGAAACAGTGCTGCCAATTTGAATGCCAATATTTTCATAAAGATCCTATACTTGGGTTGTCGAAAAAGTCTTTTCGTATTTTGTCAATAGATGTCGTTGGAGTCGGCTATCTCCAGTGCTACCAATCACATTGTGTCATGTTATATGGTGTTGGAAAGGTGACATTTTAAGCTTCATTTAAGCAAAAAAAAATAAATTCGGAGAAGTTGAAAAGAACTTACAGCTGTTCAAAAATGAGTGAAAAGAATGAAGAAATTCGCTATATTTTGAAATTTTTGTATAAAAAAGTGAAGAATGCCACGCAAGCCACCAATGAAATTTGTGAAGTTTACGGAGACGATGCTGTATCAGTTCGTGTAGCACAACAATGGTTCGCTCGCTTGCGTTCTGGAAATTTCGATGTGAAAGATGCATCTCGCTCTGGTCGACCTATCGTTGAAAAAGTGAATGAAATTATGGAAAAGATTGACCAGGACCAGGACATAAGCAGCCATGACATCGCCAAGGAACTAAACATTCATCATCAAACGGTTTTCAACAATTTAAAAAAGGCTGGCTACAAAAAGAAGCTCGATGTTTGGGTACCACATGAATTGTCTGTGAAAAATTTAATGAACCGAATTAACATCTGCGATTCTTTGCTGAAACGAAATAAAATCGAACCATTTCTGAAGCGAATGGTAACAGGAGACAAAAAGTGGATCAAATACGACAATAATGTGCGAAAAAGATCATGGTGCAAGCGTGGTGAAGCTCAACAAATGGTCGCAAAGCCAGGATTGACGCCTCGAAAGGTTATGCTGAGTGTTTGGTGGGATTGGAAAGGAATCATCCACTATGAGCTGCTCCAGCCTGGTCGAACGATTGATTCTACACTTTACTTTCAACAACTGATGAGATTGAAGCAAGCAATCGAAAAAAAACGGCCAGAACTGATCAACAGAAAGGGCATCGTCTTCCATCACAATAACGCTAGCCCACACACATCTTTGATGACTCGGCAAAAACTGGGAGAGCTTGGATGGGAAGTTTTGATGCATCCATCATATAGCCCTGACCTTGCACCATTGGACTACTATTTGTTTCGGTCAATGCAGAACTTTCTTAATGGAGTAAAGTTGGCTTCAAGAGAAGCCTGTGAAAATTACTTGTTGCAGTATTTCGCCGAGAAACTACAAAAGTTTTACACTGATGGAATAATGTCTCTAACGGAAAAATGGCAAAAGATGGTCGACCAAAATGGTATATATTTGCTTCAATAAAGTTCACTATAAATATAAAAAAAATTAGTTGAAGTTTGATTAGAAATACGAACAGACTTTTTCGACAACCATTATATATATAAAAATGTATATATATTGCGTAATACGAGCGTCATTATATCATTAATTGCACTTTAGAACATAGATAAGCCAAATTTTCGAAGCATTAGCCACGTGCAACCAAAGCAACAAAAACAACAATTATAACAATAGAAGAAACACCAACATAACTTTGATCTTGATACCAAAAAAAAATTCTGCAAAGAGTCTTAGGAACGTTTCCGATCTTTATGTGACCTTTGCTGAGCTATTTTTCAAGAAACTAATATATGAAATCGGTTTTCCTGAGTAAACTCTTATTAATTCCATTTTTGAAAACGCTGTTTATCGTTTTGCTTCATTTTTTTTTGTTAGAAACAACGCTGTTTGTATCACCAAATTTGAGCACAATTCTCGAGGGCACACTGTAACTGCAGTAAAATGTTACAGCTATATATTTCTGCTGCAAATACCTAAATGTTGCATACGACAATTTATAATTTATTCATGTGAATTTAAACGAGATAAACGTAAAGCGTAGGAGTAATCAGCTGAATTATTCAATTTTCCCATTTTTTTTTTTTCTTCATTTTTCTCATGATTTACAGCGAGAGTTTATTTTCGTAACAAAAACAACACACGTAACAACAGTGACATTCCATTTCAACATTTCAATTTTGCAAGTGTTGCAATTTCTTTTATTAATCAATTTTATGAAATCAGAATGATGTTAAGCGCATTGTGGATTTACAATGTTCCACAGAGCTGAGAGAGAGTTTATTGGCATAAATATATGGTGGCGCAAAATGACCTATGTACGTATGTTGTTCAAATTTGCATTTCGGAGTAAATCATAATTTTATTTTCAGTGTAATATATGAATGGAGAATGCTATTGACGCAAAGCGTGAAAGATTACGTCTTGCACATTCGTGACACATTTTCCACAATCTCTCGTAAAATTTCACGTGTTCTACGACGAATTTTATTGCGACTGTTGCTTTTTCGTAGTTTGAATGCATTTTCCAAGTTTTGCTGACAGACTCTAAAAAATACTAAGCGATCTCGAGCCTTTTTGCGCCACCCTGTATCACAGCTTAAGCATCATTTATACATAAGTAGAGTTCATGTGAATAAATTAATTTTTTTTTTTGCTGTTTTTATGCAAAATGCAAGTGGGATATAAAAAAGCGATGAATTATTACTCCTTTTTATGAAGACGCATCCATGACTCAAGCGGATATAAATTGTCTTAGTCGATTTTTCTTAAATATTTATTATTTATCATGCTAATGACAGCAAGCCTGTTCAATATGTGGGCCGCATTTGGTCTAGGTAACATGCCAAGCAAATCCGTGCGCTAATTTGATTTTTATCCAGGCAACTACTAAGCCAATTTGTTCAAAGCTTCCGCCAACTTTCAATGGCTACAATTTGAATAGATATAAAATCCAAGAACGTGCTGCGGACTTTAGTGCAGTACAGCAGCAACGAAATCAACGCGACATCCAAATCATCGAACACGTAAAGTGCATTCTTCCTTTTTTTCTTGAATTGTACCGAAGGTCACGTTTTGCTCACTTGAAAGTATATTCCGTTAAGCTTTGGGAATTTAATATATTTATTGCATAAACTATAATTTTATGCAAATAATATTGTAGATTTTTAGAATACCAAATATCATGTGATTTGTTGTTGACATTTTTGTGCAAATCAAATGCAATTGACATTGAAGAAATAAAGTCAAATCAAAGTCAAAACCATCCCTATTAATTCTTAAAAAGTTCTTAAAGTAGAATATCTAAGATTTTTTGATTGATTAAAAAACTACAAATTATTACTCAAGTCCAGCAATTGCTGCACGAAGCGTAATAAATTTTCAAGCTTAGTTAGGTATATGAGCAATGTCCTATTTCCATTTGATCTATGAAAATCATGGAGTGTGTTGTGGTTTATGCTGTCACTGCGCTTTAAATGATCAAAAACCAAAAGCCCAGCAAGACGTATGCACTATAGCTTTGTCATCAACACTCGTCAACGAGCATCATAGTATATGTACTTGATGCTATATATCCCGTTAGGAAATACGAGCATTTTCGAATAAAACAAAAAAGATTTATAATCTGCTGTGTTCATCTACACTATTTTTATAAAATTGCTTGTAAGGCAATGGTTTGTAACGCTTTGGCACAAAATATATTGAACAGAATTTAATAATTTCTTTTTTAAAACTACATATTTGTGCTAAAGAAGGTTCTTGCAAACTTATTTTTTTGGTTTTTAAAGTTAAATATCCCTTTTTCTAGGGCTAAGTTTTTGCAAAACCGCACTCAAAAATTATCGTTTAATTTTTCGTTGCTTATGCTGCTTCTTGGAAACTGTGTTGATATTTTTTTTTTTTCTTCTTATTGTACCATTTGTATATGGCTCCGAAGTTCAAAGAACAAACTCTCTTTCAATTGTTTTTTGTGCGAAATAAGAAACTTGACAGTTTTAAAACATAAGTTCGAAAAAAATTAAAGAACCAAATACATATTAGATGCATTTGTGCAATTTTTTTAGTTATCATTGAGTTACTCGTAATGTAGCCCTAAAAAAAGACGTAAAGATTGAAGCGTTTTTAATGAGTACTACTAGGTTTTTTCAAAAAGTTTGCGGAACGGAAATGAAAATGCTCAATTTATAGTTGTTAAACTGAAATATTCTCCGTAAGCTTCACAACATTTATTTCAACTATAATCCAATATATAAATAGATTTCAACACTGTAATGGTTTTCCGAAAGATCTGGAAAATACTTCTTTATGGCACCAATTACTTCTTTGTTTGATGAAAATCGTTTTCCACAAAATATCTTTTTGAAAAGAGCCATAAGTCTGAGAGAGCTAAGTCTGGTGAATAGGTTGGATGATGTAACATTTCGTAATTTAATTCACTAATTTTAGCAATAATTTTTCGAATCGCATTCGAATGTGTTTTTGTTGCATTGATACGAAATGCGGCACTCAGTTTTTTGAAACCCAAAACTACACTTAAAATATTGATCACGTTCCTATTGAAATACCAAGAGCTTGTACTAAAGTTCTCTAAGTCAATTGACGATTTTCCAAAACCATATCTTTTCTGGTGTTGATGCAGTTTTGTAAGTCCTTTTTGAACAACCTTTTACTTTAAAGGAACTTAGCTAAGCACTCTGTAACTCAGAAGGTGTTCAAAATCCAAACTTCTCAAACAATTTTTACACACAATAAGCCAGGAAACCGAATATTAGAGTATGGCTGATTAGAACTGGACCACCCTGCATATATATATATATATATATATATATATATATACATATATGGGACGAAGGATATCAAACTTACTTAAATTCTATGTGTGCTTCACAAGGCATATTAAGAAAAGAAATAAAATCAAATGAATAATTTTCATAAAATTAATATGCCCCAAAATACCAATCATTTTCCAAAAAGAAGAGCGAGAAAATCGCCAACATCAAAGCTTTAACAACAACCCAAAAACGCTCCAATAGTTGGCCCAAATATTGAACTGTGTTTTTATTAGAAGTAAAGTACCAGACTGTTTATAGAAAAGTCAAAAAAAAGCCGTTATTATTACGAAACAATTAATTTTAGTTTAATTGCAAAAATGTGAAAACTATCGAAAAAGCAGAAAATAATACAGCATTGAGTGTTCCTAAAAGATTTCAATGCGTTGAGTTCAAATCTGATCCAGATTTGCTCTGTGATGTCTAGTTTTATGAAATATACGCGTGGAAAAGTGTGAAAATTATAAATTTGGACTGCTTGGTAACGATTTTGCATGCAATAAAATTATCTCTCAGTGAAAAAAAAATATATCGTCCATACACGAGATTTTATAGATCATTCCTTTGGGTAATTTTTCCTTGGTCTTAATTTCCCTTACGTTTCTATGTGGTTTTTCATATAAATTTAGGACGCAACATTTCTCAAAAGCAAATTTTCATATACAACAAACATTACAGTCATAAAGTGTACATTTTCCAACTGGGTAGTTGTTTCTCCACTAAACACAACCACAGGCTCAGCTCAACTGTTTGCATTCAGTGTCAACGCATGAGAGTGTACTACACTTGAATCGTAAGCAAAGGGCATGTTTGTATGTATGTAACTGCCGTTGATATTGTTTTTGACACGAAAAGGATTGCTCACAGGATGTAGGTTAGGTAGGGTCAGCTAAAAAAAAAGTGATGCCAAATAACGTCGCACATTTCCTTGTCAACAAAAGTGGAAGGAATACAAGTGCTTTATTTTAAATTTTGATTTGAAAAAAAAAAAAAAACTCAGATGAGTTCAAATGTTCAGAAAAGTTTATTCTTGGAATTTTGTAAATGTCACTGAAACCGTTAGGGTTAATTGATAAGAATGTTTTGCAGAGTGTTTTATAGATAACAAGAAAATTTACTTACAAATAGAATCCATACTAATAAAAAATTGTATTTAGCAAAACAACTAACCACCGACACAAAACAACGGTTCAAAAGAAAGTTTTTTCACATTACCAGCCATTGTTTGCTTATGAGCAAACAAGTTCATCACTAATAAAATACGGGTTTTTAGAAAAAACAGTGGGGCCAGAGAAAATATTCATTTCTTCAGTCAAAAATTTTATAAAGTGATATTTAAATCTCTAAGTCTCTTTGAAAGAATTCGAAACAAAGCACTTGTCTTTTTCAAAGTCTTTGTATGGTGTCTTTTAAAGGCTTCAAAAAGATACCTTAGTGAGTCTTTTCAAAGACAACGCACATGAGAACATGTCTTTTAATTGCATAGGCCAAATGACTTTTATATGTTCTTATAAAGAATTTATAAATATAATATGTTGTCTTGCTACTTGTCTAGAAAACGTCTTTAAAGAAAGTATGTTCTTACAAACAATTTAAAAGTAATACATCTAGCAACAGTAAATTTTACAGTGTAAAACAAAAGTACGATAACGAAGCCATATTGAAAAAAGGACATTGACTCTTTCATCGATGCAGAGAAATAAATAGGGAACGATGATAGAGCTTAGAAACCTTAAGGGCAACCTTTTCATTTTATTTAGCAACTGCTGTTGTTGACAACAAAGATACGCAACAGTACAACTGCATAAGTTAAATTAAGAAAATACTTAAAGCGACTCATTTCCCATCCCGCTGCACTACACAGCTCTAATAGTGGCAGTAACCAAACGATTTCGCAATTTTTCCACTACTGTTTTCTTTTATTTTTGCGCACAAAAATAATACAAATTGCTCCCATTTTGCTCGTAAATAAATGACGCAAAGCGAAATTCTAAAAAACTTTAACAAATTTGCTCTAATAACACAATGGCAACACTGACAATGCAACACGCAGGCACAGACAGACAAGAAAAAAAATCATTGTCGTTTGCTCAAATGTTTTTGCACAAATAACAACAAAAACACAAAAATGCATTAAATATTTAAATGATAAAATACTGAGAAGTTGACTCATTCCCAACAATGCACCACTAAAGAGCAATTTAAAATAGCAACTAAGATAAGGATCAAGTGTCCTTTGAATGGAGTATTAAAAGTTTGTCAACGAAAATGTTCTGTTTTTTTTTTGTTTTGTCTTTGATTTTCATTTTTCTTTTCTCATTAAAATAAAAACGATGTTAAAAAGATATCATTTGGGCAATGTTGTAAAAACTTAGGAAGTTAAGATAACACTTGGATAAGTTTGATCATGATGACAACCACTTACAAGTAAATGCAATAAAGATATTGTCAACGAAGCCATATCAAATAAACGAAAGAGCAGCAAATTGATTTCTTTGACTTTGACTTTTTGTATACTGACATCAATCATTTAGTAATGAATCTGTCCGGCGCAGCATTAATGTTCGCAAAAGTTGTTGGCTGGATATAGAATCGATTAACAACAAATAGTAGATGCAAATCACTTCTTTACAAATTTAATAATTTGATTTTCCACGAATGGTCTACATAATACTCGCAAAGTACATTTCCTTTCTATCAATATTTTTCTACTCCTGTGACATTATCGTAAGGCGAATAAATTTTATCATAGCCCTTATATTTAAGCACATTCCGAACTCTATTTTATCGCAATACAAATTATCCTCTTTGAATTTAATCCCAATATTTGAAAAAAAATTTCCCAAATATAGTTGGTTTATTTACCAATTCAATTTCTTTGTATTTTTACTCTTTTGAATTGAATAAAAATAAATTTGAATATTTTATGAATCACGATGTGGCAATTTGTATACACCCCATAGGATCGTATAAAAAAAACCAGAATATTCTAAAATGCAACATCAGCAGCAGCGACTTTGTATGTATAATCATATGTTCCTCATTTGCATGTCATTTTCAGAAAATTTCAAAAAGGATTAACAAATATTCATAGCAGAAAAAGAAAATGTATGCAGAGAAACATATAAATAGGATAGTTTGCTTTCCAGCATCATTTCGGATGGTAAGCTGAAAGTGAGTGAGTGTAATATATTTCACTTCTGTAACAAAATAAAACTCATTAAAATTATTCTTCTTAATAATATGCACCTCATATTTACTTTCAAGTCCAAGCGGATGCTTTTGGTAGCACCAGTTGACATATTTGAGAATAAAAAAATTTTTGACTAGATGTTTAAATAGCCTTTCCTGCTCCAAAAAAACGCATCTTCAAAATATATGATATGTTGTATAAGAGATACGGTCACATAATAAAAAATAGGGTAGTCTTAGCTTTAATTTTCTACAAATAAAGCGACTTGATTTTATTGTCAAACTAAAGTAAAATTTGCTTACTAAAATTTATTTTTACAAAACTTTTCAGCCTGTTTGAAATATAAAAAAGTACACCATCTCTTATGGAAAAAATTTCTCATATTTCGGTTTCGAGATATTATCAAATATTAGATTTTAAAATATTCATGGAAGAAGTAATTCTGCTTGAGTAAGGCTTCAGTTTATCCATTATGGTTAAAGTGATTTATAAAGAAAGACGATACGGTAATTCGAAAATTATCGTATCGTGCTCATAGTGGGGCCAAGCTTATCGCCTCGTACGAGAAATTTTTTATCTGTATCGTTCTCGTCTCGATCTCGTTTCGTTCTCGTCTCGTTATCGCCGATGTTTCTTGGTTACTATCGTTCACAATTTTATACACATAATACTAGCTGGATCAGCGATTTTCGCGCGCACTGTCCGTTGTGCAACCGCATCTACATTTAATGCAGTCTTTACTGCAGACAATTCTGTCCATGTACGAAATTTCAGAACCTGGTGTAAGTTTCAAGAATAGCAATGTAAGGGTTTTTGTTAAATTGAATGGGCTATGACTCTTTATCCAACCCTGTTCACATTTAGCGTGTTGCTTGGCACAAGGTTCACAACTGTAGCTACGATATATGCCAAGATATGGCTTTTAAAGTACTTGCATTATAACTGAAAGTTTTGAAATTTTGAAATTCCTTTATATATAAAAGGACTAGCCGCAAAAAAATGAATACCACAATAGCAATGGCGTCACTTCACCAAAACCTTGGGGAGCCATATTTATAATTCCACCACTATTAGATTATTTTATTGAATTGATGAACTAGTATCAGTCCCTAGAGGGGGAGAGGCAATGCGCTCCTTAGCCCTACTAAATTGACGCCAATGCACAATAGGTGAAGATAACAACAGATTATAGCCCAATTTTTAAAAGAGAAAACAAAAGAAATTTTCCCGAGTTTTGGTTAAGAATAGCGAGCTATTTCAATATTGATAAACAGTTTCCCGAAACTTGTTGAAAACAGCATTAAAAGAACGAATCTCTGTTGGTCCACATATTAAGAAAGTGTTTAATGATAGTCTCAGTTACATATTGCTGGATATTCCAACACAACTCAAGAATTCTAAAACCCTAAAAACAGCGCGAGATCCACATGGTTACAAATCTTATGTTCAGATGCCTGCTCATTTTCCAAACAGTATTCACATGTATTGTACGCAACGAGACCAATTTTTTACAATGCGTCCTTCCAGGGTTACCAAGTCGTACCAAGTTTAAAAATTTAAGTTTTTGTGTGGGAAAAACTTAAACTTAATCTTACAAAATTTTTTTTTGCTCATCAAACACAAAATGCATGTCCAAGGAAATGTCCATTCCCAGCTATTTCAGAAATTTTTCGATGATGATACCAAGCCCTCGGCCTTGCCATGAAATTCCGAGCTTTATGCGATTTTCGAATTTTTTTTATGTCTCGCATTTTTTTCCACACTTTGTCTTGAAACGCCCACTTTTTCCACAACAAAAAATGTAACATATTTCCATTTCCTCCAACTCACTTTGGCATACTTTTACTTTTACTTAAATTGTTCTAACATTAAGTTTTTCGAACGAATGTGGTCAAATGAGACAAAAACAACGATTCTGACCACTGTCATGCTTTTGTATCAAAGACACCAACTTTTAAAGAAAAGTTCTCTGCTTAGCTTTGCTGTAGCAAATCATAAAAAAAAATTGGAGCTGTTGATACTTAAATGTTCATAAACGGTATTTTCACACATTTGACCAAATATATTTCAAACATCTGCTGTGATGAATATAAATCATGTTAAGATTCGGCGTTAATATATCGCTTGAAATGACAAAAAAATTATGAAAATAGATATAACGAAATTCACTATTAGCAAGGTACAGATACAAAACATAAAAGGCATCAAGAACTGAAATTCATCTGTTTTTCAAATGCGACCTTCTTTTATGAAAACATCTTTGAATGATGATGTGTGATAATGTGATGAGCCGGTTAAATTCGTAAATTTGTTATGATGGCAACCATATTGGGCCCAGTTGGAAAATCCACACAAGCTTAGTGGCTTCAGTTGTCACAGTTTGTCAAATGTGAAATTAATCAATTCGTAAATGATTTGCAGTTTTCATGCATTACCTACAACACCGTACTGTGTCCTTTGCTGGATTGTCAACTATGCCATCCTATTGATTTGTCTGTCTTTCAGCGTCAAATAATTTATTGATGAAGTGCCACATTAAACTCCACATTAGGCACGATATATAGCGTACTGCATTTAATGGGCTTGTTATCAAACACTTTCATACTCTCAATTTCACATCTTAAAGTTATGTCCCATTTTAGTTGTAATTTTTTGAAAAATATTAAATTTGAGGACATTAACATCGCATGAAAATTTGAATCTTCAAGGATAATTAAGTATTTGAATAAATTGAATGAGTTGCGAGCTTTTAAGTGATTTTCTGGGCAGAAAGAAGCGGGCACTAAATTATGTATATTGCACAATAAGCGTATTTGGGGATGAACACAAGCTCGCAGCGACAGTTTGGTTGGATAGATGAATAGCTTCTCCACAAAACGCAAAGAAAGAACCCGCAGTCATCAATTTACGAAGAAAACACTTTAAAATTTGATGTTGCCGACGCGAGAATATTTAAATTTTTAAGTTTCGTGTGAAAAAAAATCAAACGTCACAGCATAAACTCTCGCTAAATGTGGTGGGATAATTGGACCCAACTCCAGTCGAAAAGCACTTGCAACGCAAGATGGTGTTTGTGTGTCAATTTGCGCTTAAATGCCACAACGAAAGACAGCAGAAAAAGCAAAAGTGGCGTAAAATGAATTTACTCAAATTTCGTTCTAATTTTTTTTTTGCTGTTGCAAAATTCCTGAGCTTGAATCGAAGAAAATCTCCGTTTTGCGAGATTAAGTAAAATCTTCAAAATTCATATAATGTAATGTGTATAAAAAAAAAATTAAGTGATTGACTTACTCTAAAGGTCCTTGGCAGCCTAGTAGTGTGTTTATGTATGCGAATTAATGCGGCACCTGTTTAAGCATTTAAATTAGGGATTACTATTTGATGCTAGTTAATGCTCAACATTTTTTTTTTATCGTAATGATGTTGTCTATTATCGTAAATGAAGAAACGTACATTTTTCCAGGTTTTAAGGATGAATAACAATGTAAGTATTCATGGAAAAACATATCATAGTAGCTAAGGATACACACTGGCGGAGTGTATCGCATTGAACTTCTAAGAAACATATTTGCTCCAATGTTACTTTACATTTTAGTTACATTTTTGCTGCAAGACTTTCTTGTACATAATTTATTTAACTTAATTTAAGTCATCTCTCAGCTAATGCCTGTGATGGGAATTAAAAAGGCGCAGAGCAAAAATTTCATGAAATTGACGAGTTGAACAAAGTAATTAAGAATTGTGTTATGGGTATTTATTAACTTGAAGCTTACAAGTTTTATGATATGCAATTCATGAAAATTAATTATTTTAATTAAGCTGTGGAGTCTGAAATAATTGGAAAATTTGATTAAAGGCAGACAGCACTTTACATTGCACGATGCATTGGATTTGATCAGAGGTCTCATCAACTGAGTTAGGTTCAAAGATCAGTGGTGGATCAATAATGGGTTTTTGAATTTTCAAAAATGTACTGGACTTAGAATCGGAATATATTTTTTGAATTGCGAATAAATTTTTGCCATATACGCCAAAAAAAATTGGAATTTTATAAAAATACTTCAAAACATATTGTTTGGGGGTGTTCGAATTTTATTTGTAGATGTTTCGACAATAAAACAAAATTATTATAGGAAAAAGTACAAGTATATCGAAAATGCGCTTGATGAACTAAAATTTCATTCGTTGTACAGGATTTTCTAAAAATCAGTCAAATGTTCCGCAATCTGGATATGGTGAATCATAGTGACCACAACAAATATTTGCAAAAATCTAACAAAAATTATATCCGACTGTAAGATTAAATGTAAATTGGTAAAAGTTCTTTGGGTTTTATTTGCTTAGATAAATATAATCAAAGTATTTAACACTCTCGAATCTACAGATACAGTGGCATAGCAAATTATTTGGGGTCCTTTCTCCTCGAAACTCAAGAAATAGGCCTTCTTTTGCATATCGAACGTAACGACAAATGTCACAATGCAATAAAGCTACACACAGAGAGATATTTTGTGGGAGCTGCTCTTCAGGCAGTGCACCAACTTCCCCCGCTGCTAAGCAAGCTTACAGATGCACCGATGACCTTATTATGAGGTTCAGCCTATCTCAATGAAATTGGCTGCTTTCATGATTGATTTACAAGGATTTTAAGTTCTGCTCATAGCCGAGAGTTAAAAATGAAAATCTAATGTTTTAGTTGAAAGGTAACAATCGCCATATAAATCAAACAATTTCAAACCTGAAAGAAAAATATTTAATATGATCAATCCTGTCCTTAGGGTAAAATACAGATTATACTGAACATTGTTTTAATGTACAACATTTGCGTTTATATGGTACGTCACTTGCTGAAATTGGTACACTTTTTATTAAAGGGCACAAAATGTCAGTAAATGATACATATTTGAAAAAAAAAGTTAAAGGTTTCATAAACGTAAGATGCCAAAAGGGAATCAAACAGTGTCGAAGTCCTGTAAAGGGAGGACATATTTGTTCATCAATTCACTTGAAGGATAACACCCTGAATTTTTCAATAAGGACGTAAAAAACATATCTACAACATTATGCAGTGGCAATTTTCACACGTGACGAAATCAGCGTTTCCCCTAAGCTTTGGAAATTATATTTGTTTTTTGTTGACCGATTGTTATTAATTAATTGAACTGAATTTGATCAAATTGTACAGTCATTAGCAGAAACCGAAATTCATGTAAACTCAGACAAATCGGTCAAGAATTTTTAAACATTACAAAGACAACAAATGGAAGAGTTTAACTTGGTAATTGGGGAGATATGTTTCGGCTATTGCCACATATATACATGCTCATATACATATATACATAGCCTGATCAGACCAATTTTGTTTAATTTGTACAAGGACTTGAACTCCTACCATTTCGTGAATTATATTTGGACAGCCACTCTTAACACCTGCGCAATGAGGGGTTCTCCCCATGATCAAGCGATTTCTACGTGTCACTATTGTATACTTAGTTCCTATAAAGCACATTTCATCGATTTTTGTGGTGGCCGCACATGATCTTGAACCATGAACTTCATTTGGCTAACAAGCACACTTCTATCGCAATAAATATTATGATGAGAGGAATGTGGATAGGCAATACTATCTGGAAAAGTACAACAGAAACTTTCTGATCTGCACTTTTGTAGAATGCTCACGATGATAGATGTAGAGGAATATTAAGAACTTTATGAAGAACAGAATATTTCGAAAATAGAAATGAACTAGCAGGGCATAAGACCACAAACTTATGATCGAAATACAGCTATATTTTCACCAAATCTTTAACGACTTTTTGGAAATTATTATTTTTACAAATGTTTTTGTTTAAAATATTACCAGATATTTTTTTGTATTTGAACCTGGTATACAACAAACAACAATTTATCAGAGATGGTATTTTCAGTACATTTGCGCTGTGATAAATTCTTAAGTACTTTGAAATAATTTTTAGTACATTCTGAGCTATATTTTCGCCGTACAAATAATACATAAGTATAACGTTCCAATTTTCAGAAAATTCGGACTATTTATAATAGCTGCTTAAGCATACTGGATTAAGCATATGTAAAGAAACCCGAATGACCTTATTTAAAAAAAAAAATTCTGTGTATTTGACAAAAAGTACGTTTGTCATCCAAAACATTCATTCCGAGTTTAAATTCAGATATTTCTCAGAAACCCTAATGCCATCTCACTGAGCTATATTTTAGTAATAACTTTAGCATTTATTTTTTTAAATATAACATAACGTAACATCCTTAAGGCAAAATATTTAAAATACACTTTTGACCTCCTTTAGTCTAGCGATAAATTCTGAAGTTTGTTTGGTAGTGAATTTATTTCAATTATTTTTCTTAGTCTAAATCCTTGAAGACTGAAGTTTTTTTTAAAAATCAATTTCACCACGGAGAATGGACTAGGCAGCCATCAAATGTTACAATTTAAATCTCACCAAAATATGAAACAGTTTTCCATTTTTCTATTGCTGATAGGCCTTAGCTCGTAATATCTTTGATGAAATTCATCAACAATATTCTAAGGGAAGCATATACCAAAATGATAGCTATACT
This sequence comes from Meiosimyza decipiens, assembly GCA_963680825.1. NCBI lineage: Eukaryota > Metazoa > Arthropoda > Insecta > Diptera > Lauxaniidae > Meiosimyza > Meiosimyza decipiens. Next base: position 50,346,448 of record OY804261.1, on the reverse strand, counting down.
ATTACATATATAAATTTACTTACATATGTGAAAATGGTTTGTAACGCTTTGGCGCAAAATATACTCAACCGATTTTAATAATATATTTTTTAAAACCACATGTTTGTGCTAAAAAAGAATATTGCATACATATTTTTTTAGTTTTTCAAACTTAAATATCCTTTTTTTTGGATTAATATTTTGCCAAACCTCACACGAAAAATTTCGTTTGATTTTCAATGCTTCTTGAATGCTGTGTTGTCATTCTGGTTTTTTCGTCTCATTTTTACCGTTTGTCTTTGGCTTCAAAGCTCAAAGGATAAGCACAGTTTCAATTGTTTTTTTTTTATTAGTATTTTTAAATAGAGGAAAAGGAATGAGATGTTAAAAGAGTAATTTCATAATATAGAAAAAAGCAACGGGACGTGCACGTGCAAAGCCGCGGGTATCACTAGCATTGTATACTGTTGCTGTTATTTATAGGTTAAGCCAAAGACTTTTCATTTCAAGTGTATGGGCAGCATTGTGGTTGTCTATTCATTTTATAGCGATAAAATAAAGAAGAACAAATTTGTAATTTTACTAAACGTACTTGCATATTTACGAACCTACGAGTTGCCAATCGAATAACTTTTTGATTTCATTTATCATAAATAAAAAAAGATCTACTGAATTGGAGCATTTCATAATTGAAATTGTTATTTTCCTTAAACTCATAACAATACATCATGAGAAAAATAGCAATCAACTGGACAAGTTTAATATCAGAAATTATTTTTTTCTTTTTCCTCAGCAAGTTCTTTTCATGTTCTCAAACGCTGTTGTACAATACACACACACGTTAACGTCGACTACGATTACAAAAATAGCCTTTATCTTCATATTATAAATTTCAATTATCCGTAAGCTGAAAAATCGTATCCTTTTGAAATTAATTTAATCTTCTTCCATTGGGATTCGAGTGAACAATCCACAAACTACGTTATACTTCCTTGCGAAAAAAAAGGACAATGCAAGACAAAACAAAATCCAGCGCTACGGAAGACTTTGGAATACACAGCGGAAGTAAATTTGTAACAAAACTATTAAAGGGAACCGGAAATTGAAATAAAACTAAAGCCGGAGAGAGATTTCTTCTAACTGGTACGGCAGCAAAGACAAAAGCAAAGCAGTGGAATGAGTTCCAAATAAGAAGGATTGGATAGAAAAGAGACAAACAATGGAATCAAGTAACAAAAAAAAAAGACATGCGAGTGTGTGCTTGAGTGACGGTTGACATGAGGAATATAAATGACATTTGCTATATCACGTGGCATTTTTGGAAATGACAAAAATTACCAAAGTAAAAACTTCAGGAATTTGAAAGTTACAGAGCAAAAAAATAATAACTTAACTTCAATTGCGCTGTTGAATTTGCACACAGGATGAATGTGAACAAAAAAATGTCAAATGAAAGAAGAATGACGTCAACCACAACATTTTATTCAGGAACACCGCAAAAAAAAATATTAGGACTTCCTAAGTGTGCGATTTGTACGTTAAGGAAAACAAAGTGGTGCATAGTGAGACAAAAGTAGATAAATGCTAGAAAAATAATAAATGCTTATGATGGATGGTTGCATTGAGGATGCTTTTTGTTGAAATAAATAATTTTTTTTGTTACTTAACTAACGTCATAGCAGAACAAAGTCTGACAAATTCGATTTACAAAAATCTCTGCAATTATTTCTATTGGCCATTGTTTTTATTGAATTTTACCCACTGTAGCTCATATGTTAAAGTTTTCACATACAAAGCATATACGCAAGTGTGTGTGTGACCGCGCAACTTTTGTCCTAATGAAGAGGAATTCAAAATAAAGCAAAAATCATATAACAACACCTACAACAACAGCAATACCATTTTTTGGCATAATATTAGCAAATGAATTTCATTAAGGACTTATGATGATAATGATTGTTTTTTGTTGTAATGGCTGCTTTTGTGTTACCACACTCCTCTCTTCATAATCATAAGCACAATCCAACAGCAGATTGATAAATTAAAGGCTTAAATATAATAGGGTTGCCATCTGCGCGGTTTTGTTTTTCTTTGTGTTTTCTTTCTTGTTGATTCGTTTATTATTACATAAAATAAATTACCATCACATTTGCTGTCTACGATGCAGCCGCTATCGTTAGTTGCCTGTTGCGTGCACAGTGAAAAATTCCAAATGTTTATTGGTACTTAATGAAAATCTATGAAAAATAATTTTCTTTTAATGGTACCTTGCAATGAAAAGCAACGATACACTATACTCCTGGAACCTAGCCCCTGATATGAGCTAGCGTCTTTCTAGCATCCTTACAAAATTGTTAGCCCTCCACCTCAGTCCATATTAGTCCAAATAAATAAGTTTTAGGTATGAATAGTACCATCTGACAGAACTACAATTAGCCCAATTTTTGGCCCTGTCGGACATTTTTTTATAACCTGGGCATACATAACGGTTTTGCTCACAAGTCAAAAGAACATAAGTCAAGCGCATAAGCATAGGATTCATGGAATTTGTCTGTATAGTTAGCTACACTTGCATCTAGTGATTTTTAATTGTCAACCATACGTTGCTTTGCTTTGTAAGCAAAGATGTAGTTAGTAAGTTTTGCCTCTAAGCCAATACTATGTACATACGACAGTTTGCTGTTTGTATAAAAAATAAATAAAATTTATCATAAGTTTTCTTGTCCTATGTCCCTAAACATTTGAAAAGCTTTTACTGTGTTTTGCCAACATTTTAAAATGAGACAACAGCCGTTTGCTTTGTGGTGTAATTTTTGTGTTAGTTTTTATTGCTTAGATGATTTCTCTCCGCTTGATTTCACCGATTACATAAATTTAACTAAATTATTATCATCACCGCAATAAACAGTAAAATGTGTTCATCGTCCTGTAGAGGACCCTGAATGAGAAAGGATTGCCTCGTAAGTCAAATTGCCTACCTTAGCGTAAACTAGTTAGAGTGTTATTTTTGATATGCCCAAAAATTTATACCATACATTATGCATTCGCAGTAAGAGCGCAAAAGTCTCAGGTTTCCATTAAAAGAAGCATTTTTACCGGTGCTCTGTCGTGCTATGCATAAAGGCATCCACAACTGGTTAGTTTCTTATCGGAATTTATTAAATAGTTTCGTGTGCTTTAATGCCAAGAACTCATTGTTTTAAAGATTTGTTATAAGCGTCTTAAAGATATTTAAAAATGTTTTAAAAATAAAACTGTTATTCATTCATCACAAATTCTGATATATAACTCATAACTTTAATTTTATATAAATAGGCAATCACATTTTTCCTTCCATCACTGGAATAAAATATTTCTGAAAAATTACTTTAGGTTTAAATTTTTTTTTTTTTTCGTTTTAATAGGCGATTTTAGACGAAATTAACTTTTTTCCACACGAATTCAAAGTCAAACCATATTATTTCGAATGTTGATATCAGTCAGTGTATGGCATTCTGCCTCCTATGTGTATGTATACTCGTTGTCTACGCAGCGAAATACGATTCGGCAACCCAGCTGGCAATTGAACGAGGCCTTCCCCGGAGAAGGCCTGCTAGCACTGCTCCAATTGTAAGAGGCCTTCTCAAAACTAAATTTTCATACAAATAAAAACATGCATGCTCATTTTTTTATTTTTGTTTTTATTATGATTTTTGTTTTTATTTACAATCCAATTTACAATAAATTTTATAAGTAGTGAAATTTTAATTAGCAGAATAGTTACACTCCATTGAGTGTATACTCATGAAATGCTATTATGCCTTACCACAGCAGGCGTGCTATTATGCCTTCCCACTGCAGCAGTGCTATAAGGCCTGATATTAGAAGGCAAATAAGAAGGACTTCACGTATTTTTTTATATTCATGTATTGCAATGTTTTATGATTCCACATTACTTTTTTGTCATTGGATTGTACTTATACGACATCAAAAGTAGATAAATGGTTAGAAGCAAGGAACGGTGTGCATGTTGCTAGGCTGATCTTCTGTTTCATGTTATGTTAAAATGGCAGAGTGTTGTGTATTCAATATCAAATTAAGAAAACGTCACAAAAAATAAACATTAAAAATATCAACGGGAACGGAGGTTGACGCGGATAAAAAGAAAAACATTTAACTAAGAGTCCCACGACGTATTAAGATTTAATTTTTTCAAAGTACTTCAGTGACCCCTTCTGCGGTAAGCAGTCTTAGAAGGGCACTTGATGTAAGCGATGTAGGAAGATCTGCTTGAAGAGTATTTCTAACAGGCCTGCTAAAGAAGGCCTGTTTTATCTGGGCGTTTCATATAAAAAAGAAAGTAAGTTTGAAAGGAGGTGGCAAGGCCTTAATCTTACCAAGGAAGGGCTGCTAGAAGGCCTGATAGCTCCTGCTCTTGCTTACTTGGAAGACTCGATTACATTCGGCGCAGACATCGACATGCATCTGTGTAAGTTTGCCTCAAACTGATTTAATTTTTTTTTCTTTTTGCCCGAATTCTGGTACTATTGTGAATTTATATTCAGGGCTGTTCAATTTCCCACTTATGTCAAAAAATGCATTATCGAACAGCTGTTAAGTCAAAGGAATAAAGACAAGCAAAGGAATCTCAAAGCTATGCAAGCATTTATTTGATAAAGAGTAGTCTAATCTATTAAAATGCCAAACAAAAAGGAATAAGATGATGTTAAACGAAAAGGAGCTAAAACCAAGTGTTGTCAAATGAAAGAAAGCTAGTGTAGCGAAATAGCTTCAAAGTCAGTGTGAAAGATACCGCTTAAATTAAGAAACAAAGTCAATATAAAAGAAAATCGCTATTTACAATTACTATTTATAAACTCGAACAACTCGATTCGGTCAACTCAACTCATATTCATTCGTTCGTTGGAACTCATATGTTTCGAGCTACTGGTTTGTTCGAATTACGATATTTTACCCACTGTACGAACAGGAGCAAATAGCGAGATGTGAGCTTTCACATCGAACTAAACGAACTGAGTTGAACCGATTTAAACCAATTTAATTCTGTGCTAAAATTTTGTGAAAAGCTTGTGAGTCTCGAATTTGTTCGAACGAGCTGGAACTGAGAACATCTTCTTCATTAACTCTGCACTTTTAGAGAGCCATAAACTATTTAAAAAATTACATCAACCGTTGCTTTATATGTAAAAAATCGGCTTTATTTTCCTCATCTTAAGCAAGGAAATCGGATTTACTTTCTTTATGTACAGTACATACATAAACTTGAAGAAATAAAAATTTCCAAAAGAAAAGAAAAAAAATGAATACAAGAGGATGTTGAAAATAAAAATTTTACATTGGCGCACGACGCTGACGTGTTAACACGTTTCAACTTTGAACTCATAAAATGGATTTTCACATTACATTTGCTTCGAAAACCCGTACGTTGCAACGACACTATCATTTTAAGAATTTTATAACTGCCCCAGATGGAGGACTTGTTGGCTTGTGTTTCAACCCGAACACCCATTCTCCCAAGCCATAAATTATGCAGTGATACCTTTTTACTTGTGAATGACCAACACGTGAGAGGCCTTGAGGAAATTTTGAATGCGATGGCAAAGGTACACCCTCGACTCTCCTATTCAGCTATACCAACAAACAACGCATAAAAAAGTTCACATCGTTGAATTTTTTATTGAATTTATTAATATCGTGTTTTTGCGCTACTGACCTGAACTGAATAAATTATGTACAAGGATAAGTGTTTATACATAAAATACAATAAAAAAAATGAAGCGTACATGTTTTTGAAAGGAAAAAGTCATAGTATTTACTTTTTTGTCACTTGTCGTATGCAAAATATTGGAGTGCTTAAATTTTTCCAATTAAAAGTAGTGATTTAAACAGAATTCTACTTAAAAATTAATGATTTATTGCAAAAATAATGAAATTTAACAGAAAAATAGCACAACGTTTTCACAAGGTAATCACAACACAGTAGCCACTTCTGATTTATCGACAAAATTAAGTATTGTCTTTGAAATATACGCAATATTAGTCGTTTATTGAGGAAACGCCACCTTAAAGCTTAGAATAATTTCTCATTTTGTGAGTTGGCATCTCTTTATTTACAAAAAAAAAGTCCTAGCATATTCATATAACTATTAATATGAACTGAGTCTCCCATTGCAAATTATTGTTCAAATCACTCGCAATCATAATATGTGCCTTAGAGTGGGTCGATTTTTTTTTTCAATCGGCTGGATCTTGAAATCGTAGATATCATTATTCTGAACATCACTATTTTTTCTAAAGCTATCATATAGCGAACGTGAACATCCCAAAACTGTTAATTTTCGGTCCTTTTTTTCATATAATCGATGCTGGCACATATCTGTATGGATAGATCTGGATTTTTATTTTGAGTGCCCATATACATACTCTTTCGATAGGCTATATGAAGGACAACTTTGCACTTGTTATCTGAGTCCTAGAATTAATTTAATATTGTATAGTGTTCAGTGTTTTATAAATATAGTGCAATTTTAGAGCACTCACGCTCCCTCTATGATCGCTTTTAAAAAATTTTAGCTACATAGTTTTGTTAAGAAAGACGATAACTACAATTTAAAGACTCGATTGAAGAAAACTATTTCGACCCATTCCAGTTTACATGAAATACAGAATAATATACAAAAACATAAATTTAAATAAGCTCTTCCACTCAGCTAAAGAGTACAAAGTTGACCTTCATGTAGTCTATCGAAAGGCTATATATGTGGGCATTCAAAATAAAAATATGAGTCAGATCTATCAGTTACGTGCCAGCATCAATTATATGAAAAAAGAACCGAAAATATGAAACACTATGATCGCTTAAAAAAAATGGAACTACACAGTGATGTTCAGAATTTCAAGTCTCAGCCGATTGAAAAAAAAATTTCGTTGCACCCCAATGTGCAAGACATAGAGATATGCACTCACTTATGTTATGTCCACATAGGATTTGGTCTATATAAAATATCACACCAGAATTTCATTCAGATATCACAGCAGATAAGACATACTCGAGCTCAGGTATACCAGCACATTTTACAGCATATGGCGTATCTCATCAAAAGTTTTGTTGCAAACACTTCAGTGCTTTAGAGCAATTAATTTCCTTAATAGATTAATTTGACACGGTATTCCTTCAGTAATTATAAACTTCCTGAAATCATGGGTCATGTAGACACTTTTATATTAAGCCTGTGGAAACAGTTTTCAATGAGAACTTGTTTAACTATCAGTATTACCGCTATGATGTTAAGTACATTATAGGCATACAGCCCTTTCTACTAGCTCAATTTAAAGATCTCAAACTACAGTCTACTCAGCAGCAATTCAATATGGCACAATCGTCACCTCTATATGTTGTCGAGCATGTAATTTTGATTTTAATAAGCCGATACTGCTGTTTCCTTAGAACATTACAGTAAAGAACATCAAGGTGTGTGCAAATTGTAAATGTTTGCTGTGCGCTGGATACTAATTGCAGGCATTACAAAACTGAACTAAATGAAAACAGCAATATATACGGCAATGCTGATATCATAAAGATTTATATCTACAAAAGCATCGAAGTATTTTTAGTAATCAAACTTAAGCAACGTGAAAGTCTGACACCGAATTCTGCTTAAAGTGAATCTGAACAGATAAAAGAACATAATTTTGTAAAATAGCTACCGTGTATGCCAAATCATTAGCTACTATGATATTTTTAAGGCAAACTGTGGCAAGTCAATTTCGGTTAAAAAACGATAAATTTTAAGGATTAAATATTAGAATTTTCATAAAAAAAATATTTTCAAATTGAATTACATTAAAAAGAAATTATTTGTCTCTCATTCATTTCTTAGTTATATTTAAACACATCTACATAACTCTAACGCTTTAATTATAGTTAAATTTTTTCTATGTTAACTTGAATCATTTCAGCATTGTTTGCTTTAAATATATTCGCAGTGCTTTTTTTTTTTTGTTTTGATTAAATCCCTTACATCATTTTCTATTCCTCTTTGGCTATCTATTATTTTATCGATTTTCTGAAACATATAAACATACATATATATGTCAACGATATGTCAGCATAGTCCTCAAAATATTAGCTGCGTTTTATTCGCCATCCACTGCGAGTTATCTATAGCTAAGAAATATATTATTATATAGGAAATACAAACCAAAATCGCAAACTTAACGAGTAAAATTATAGTTGCTATATCAACAAGTGACTTATATGGCTACACTATTTAAACATAAGAGACATGTGGTCTCTTTATCATGACTTTATATCTTGTTCAAACAAGACATTATAAAACCAAATCTCACTACAAAGGCGAATTTTCTTATTAATTTTGTTACAAAGCTATTTTAAAGACCACAATGCTCAGTTAGCTGGATTTTTGTCTTCATAACTTCCCCTGATGTATTCATGTTGCTCCCAATCTAAATTAAAGGTGAAACTTTTATTAACTTAAGAGTAATATATATGTATAGCTCATAAGTAGGTTTCTTGAGGTAGGTTTCCTTGTCCATATTCCAGTCCTCTTTTTCACCTAAACTTTTTTACTCGAAACTTCTTGTACCATCTTACACTCCATGTTTTTATAATATTTTTGGATCATTTTAATAGCAATTTGTAAACCATAAGCTTTGGGAAATTAAAAAAGACCTTAATTAAAATGACTTGCTTACAATTTTTGATTTGTGAACAATTCTACTGGGGGTGGGAAAAAAAAAATCTTTGCTAGAGTGAATTGGATGAGAAGTAATGCTCATATATTTGGTTATACATCATCTTACGGCCTTTTTTTACATATATTGACTTCTTCAGTTTCTAACGACCTATCATAATCTTTTGAGTAAATTAAAATTTTCATATGTTTCAACATTTTTCGACATTTTTGAAACTGTTTGATGTTTTTCGACACTTCAATAGTTTTCAACTTTTTTTGAACTTTGTTATCATCAGTCGACCTTTTATGATGTTCTTCGACTTTTTCAACAATTTTCAAATTTTCAACAGTGATTATGTGATATCAAAAAAAGTTTACAACCAAAAAGTTAATTTATGTCAATAATTGTCTATCAAAAAGTCCAGATATGTCTTATGGACTTTTGATTTTTGGTCTATCAAAAATTCCAGATATGTCTTATGTACTTTTTGATAGACATTTTTTGACATAAATCAACTTTTTGATGTAAACAAAAATTTTCCAACTATTTGATATATTTTTAGCATCAAGCTTCAATACAAATATTTAGTTGAAGGTATAGAAATTCCTGCACTGAATAAAGAAATTGCATAGTAAATAGTGTTAAAGCAGAAATGCAAACTTATTTACCCCCTCCTACACATAAGGTAGGAATTTCTGCAATGAATAAAACTTTTTAAATACAAATAAAAAGGACGAATAACAAACGCAGTCAAAGTGTTCATAAGAAAGGACTTCATGTGACAAGTAGCACAGCACTTGGCAAACAATTTTTTTTCTCGAACTTTCTGCACTTGTATTCTTTCTATTCGTCCTTTGTCAAGTATTTTTATTGCTAAGAGCAATTCCTTCAATTTAAGGAACAACTCTTTGCAGCAACTTTACTAAAATTAAATCAGAAACTTTCAGAACAAAAACAAAAAAAGGTTTTGCTGCAATTTTTCAATTTATCGCACTATGTGACTGCACTTTCCGCCCAACGGGAGGATGCTTGGAGTTAGCGACAGAGATAGAGATAACAACTGCGTGGAATTGCGAGTAATGATAAGTGGCAATTGTGGGTGTAGAATAGAAGAAAAAGGAAACTACAAAAGTGTCAACATAAATGCGGGAGGAAATTCGTATGTTGGAGTGCAATTGAAAAAAAATTCATTGGAAAGCAAAAAAGAAAGCAAACGAGAACAAAATCTGGTAAGCATGATTGACAAGCAGCGATATCCTGCAAAGATACTACAACATAGTAATAGGATGACAAACCAACTAACAGACAAAGTGAAAATCACTTCAATGCATACATTGACTTACCAACTAACTGGGTTGCCAGATAAGTTGGAATGACATAAGTAGTACATACATTGATGATAGTTCTTTAAGGCTGAATTCAGTTTGTTTGTTTAGAAATTTCACGTGTTTTCACGAAACTCTACCAAAACTAATCTTAAAATTTTTTTAAATAATTTTTCAAAAAAAAAGGTTTCATAAATTAACACTGCTCGACAGAACGAAACAAGTTGAGAAGTTCAAGTTGACTTTCTCTCTAAAAATCATGAAACTGAAAGTTGTTTACTGGGATAGTGCAAATGTAGCCCACAATTTTGCAATCTACAAAGACTGTATCTAGGATCCGAGGGCCTCTAGGCTGAACATGTGGTGCGGTTAAAAGATGAAAGGAAATTTTTATGAACAATAAAGAAATAATTATAATTCTTCTGATCAAAATAAACAAAATAAAATGTTATCAACCCCTTAAGGCGCGGACCCTTAGACTGTAGCTTATGCTTAACCACAGCACTTTTACCTACACATAGCTGCTCCAACAGTAATTAAACCGAACAGAGTGTAAGTTTACATTGCGTCACAGTCAGTATTTTTTTTATAATAAAATATATTTCATATTTAAATATCATTGATATTTATATTAAAACATCATTTCTTTTGTATGACTATGATATTATTTACACGGTTGTCAAATAAAAAGATATCTTTTAACACTACTTTTGGAATATATAATGTTTATGTAAAATTTCATACATGGGAATGGTTTGTAACGCTTTGAAACAAAGTTTACTGCTCCGATTTGAAATTTTTTTTATTCAAAACAACATATCAATGCATGAGAAGGTTATGACATACTTTTATTGTTTATTATAAGATAAATATGCTTTTTTTTAGAAATAAGTTCTTGCGAAACTTCACACAAAAAATGTCGTTTGATTTTTCGACGACTATGATATATGAAAAGTTGCGCTCTAATTAGACAGTTTTATTTAATGAGCGTGTAGTTTTCCAATAAAACATTTAACAACTGCTTAAAGCTTCTAAATTGTTGAATTGTAAAACGGAAATTCATTGCACTATACACTGTCAATAGATTTCACTTCATAGAATGGCGACTCAACTTTTTGATTTCCATAACATAAGAAATATTGTCCTCTGTCTATTTCATTCCAAGAATCAAAATTTAGAATTGAATAGAAGTTTGATTTTTTAAGGAATTTGGAAAATCAATTTCCTAAAACTAATGTTTTCAATATTTGATGAGAGAATGATGTACAGTAGTTAAGTTGAAAGCAAATTTTTCACATCATGATGTCTTGTTTTAAGAAAAGTATCTAATCCTTAATTTGCAATGTATGAAGGTGTGAATCTGATTTTACTTAATTTTTTAACTCAGTTCAGCAATGTAGACTCGAGTGGATTATTGTTAAGGTTTTTTTTGTATGCAAATGTTTCATGCTGCATATTAAACTGCTTAAATTTAGCTGACTGAAATACCCCAGTAATGATTTTCTTCTTAATAAAAATATGATAGTGGGAACTTTTATTATTTTATCTTACAACTTCTACCCCGGAATAATTCATATACATATTCTATAATATACATTCTCCCTCTTCCCAATAAATTAGCTGCTCATACCGAAGTTAATCTACCGGGCCTGAACAGAGCGCTGTTTCCATTTGGTAACCCTACTCAAATTCATATAAAGTTTTTTCTTGCAATTTATACGATGCCATGGCAGGAGACACAGTTTTCTGCAGGCAATGAAGTCAACGCAACTTTCGCACTAAAAAATCTTCAATAATGTTGCAATTTTTTTTTCACACACCCAAGGATGCTGTTGTCGCTCCGAGTTGTGAGATGTCTAAAAGTACGGAAAAACGAACAAAAAAAATGGGGAAACTACAGTTGCATTAGAGCTGCCAAATAGGGTTAAGTGCTTGGGTATAGTGCACAAGAAGTCGTGAAACCCAATATGTGAAAGTTGCTCTAAGACTGGGTTGCAATGAAATCACATTAATTATGTTTTCGTTAACGCTTTAAAATTCATAAAATGCAGTTTTTACACTCGAAACTTGAATTCTTATGTTCACGCCCAGTGAAGCAATAACCCAAAGGAAACTTTTTCTCAGTTTAATATTCATTATGCTAGTGCCAGGGTTTTCGGTTACATTAGCAACTTACAGTTTTAATGTAAACTAATCTAAAGTTAACAAGTTCTCTACCAACGTCTTCTGATAACGTGGATCATTAAAATCCTACTTAATCCTTCCACTCACCCCTCAAGCAGCGCATCCAAAGCGAAATGAAATGTTGACTGGCTGGCGTCTAAGTGTAATCAAAACCACTAATAAGAGAGGGCATTAAAAACTTTTCATAAATACTTAAGTGAGTTTCTTAAGCTCCGTGCAAAATGTAGTCATAACTTTTCTCATAAAACCAGGATTCACAGTGTTAACACAAAATTGTAAGCAAATGTGCGAATACTCGTGCAAACATGGACTTTTTTCATCCATCAGACTTCAGCCTTTAGACACCCAGAGCGCATCACTTGTAGGCCGCAGTCTATGCCACATAGATATTGTTATATTGAGTTGTCTAACAACAAAACGCCAAGTGCAGATGGCGCTGAGGTTGTTTGAGTTTCTTGAGATGCTCAGTGCGCCTTGACGTATGTTGGCACTAACATACGCAGTTGAGTCTTAGATTGGCAACAGTACCAAAGTCAAGAGAAGATGGAAGGTGGGAAGGAAGGAAACACAAGTAAAAATCTTCATTAAAGCTGCAACTTTGTGAAGGACTGATGTTGGTGCAATATTGTGGTGTTTTAAAGTGACCTAGTGTAATTTGTTAAGTTCGGAAAATATTTGCGTCTTCATTTTTAGGTAAAGAAATTATTCCGCAAAAATACAATATACTAGCTGTTGCCTGCGACTTCGTCCACGTACTATTAAGCGTAAAAAAAATTAGTTTATTGAATGACATCGCTTGATGGTAAAAATTATCGAAAAAGTCGATTAAATTCGAATAGCGTCAAAAAGAATCGAAAACAATGGAACAGTGTCGGAAAACACCAACAAAGAAAGTTGAATGGTACTGAAAACAAAATTAAAAGATCGCAGTCGATTATAGTCGAATTGTATCGAAAAATATTGAGAAAGTCATTTAAAGTCGAAATGTAACCAGCAAGTCGACAATTCTCGAAAAAACATAGAAAAATTGAAAGATCCAAAAAAGTCGAACAATATCGAAAATATAAAGAAGCCAAAGAGTATTGAAATAACCAGCAACTACCAAATTGTATCGAAGCAGTCGATAGAAATCGAGAAGAATTGAATCGTTAGCAAAATTATCGGTAACTCAATAAAAATGGACAGTATCGAATATATATTCGATATATACCAAAAACTCTATGAAATTTTGAAAGTGTGGAATAGTAAGGGAAAACATCTAGAGAACATCTAAAAAATTTGTATTAAAATCCTAAAGTGAACTCCAAAGATATTTGCAATAAATAAAGTTTTTTTTTTATCAATTGGATGTGTTACGCCTCTTTGCCTAGTCTCCTTCACTTTACATCAGAGCTATATATGTTCATATGGGTCTATTTTGCAGGACATGCAGCGGCAATTCCACCTTACAGCAAGTGATAACCGAGTACCAATACTTGACTTCGACACTGGCTACAACATCAAATTTCCAACAGGAGGAGTATAGAACTCTGGCACTGTCCTAGAAGGAAGAGATCTAACAATCTTCACGGATGGATCTATGATTTAGTTTAACGCAAGAGCGGGTGTTTACTCGGATAATATGAGTATGGAGAAATCTTTAAGACTACTCAACTATTGCATCGTTTTTCAAGCTGAAATCTATACCATAGACCAAGCCATACAGGTGATAAGGAACAGGGAGCTTATTCCCTCCATCCTAACCATATGTGTGGAAAATCGGACACCGATCACAGCTCTGAACGCAGCAATCATAAAGTCTACGTATCTAAAGCACTGCAGGCAATCACTTCGTTCATTCTGACTGCATACTATAGAGCTTTGCTGGATGAGCGGTAATAAGGGTATTTCCAGAAATGAGAAAACTGACGAATGTGGCAAATAGTAGCAGAACAACTGAAGAATCGACAAGTGGTAGACCTCAGGATACCGCTGGCGCACCTATACCATCGGATGGAGGGCATAACCAATAAACAAACAGAAGGTGATGCAAAACGTCTTGAAACATGTGGCCTTAAGTGAACTTTGGAAGGAGACAAACTTTCTTAAGGGGTGCTGGCGCGGCACTGTGATATTGGCTCTATGACCGCCAGATATGGTGCCCCTTTACTGCATGCGTTGTGGAGACGAAAAAGAGGATAAGACGATTAAATATCTACTCTGCGAATGCCCGGGGCTAATGAGGAAACAAACCAAATATTTTGGTTCTGTGTTCTTTGTTGGTCTTGAGGAACTACTTAGTTCAGATGGAACTCACCAGCATCCTCAACTACAACAAGGCTTCTGGGTGGTTCGCGCCCATTTAATGAGATAATTTAAGAAGAAACGAGGGGACTTTATATATGTAGGGTATCGGAATGGGCAAACTACCTACAAGTGAAACCAGCTATATGCACGTGACCCTTTTAACCTAACCTGTGTTCATATGTCTTTATTGATTTATACAAAGTTTCATTACATTCTATTGGAAAATACCATAGATATGAAATCTAAAAGTTTTCCTTATGTACATACATATATGCAATGTAGCTTAGATATAATCTTTTCGCAACCACTTTCAGCCCAGCGTATACTTATATCACTTATCTACAATGTACCAAGTTTTACAGTAGTCTGTACAGCTTCTGATTAAAGACGAATTAATATTTAACGGGAGGTGGTCTATCCCTTTTATTTTATATAATCTTGGATCAGAATCGTGGGCTCAGAGTATAATATATTTAGCTTGATCTTGACGATTATACAGATTGAATTTATCAGAAAAAGAACTTGTTTTTCGTATGAAAAATTTTAAGCCTGAAATTTATGGGTTATAGCTCTTACAATTTGAATTTTGAGATATTCTACCTCAAAATTAATGAATAATTTCGAATACCTTGGAACTTCAAGCAGTAATTTGAAACTGTATGCGATTGAATTGAAGGTAAAAAATTATATTTTTAATACTTTTCGAATTCAAAATGAATTTAAATGTTGTTTGTCTTAAAAATTAACGCAAAAAAGGACACTTTTACAATTTTCAACTTTAAAACTTACGACTCAAAGTTAAAAAAAATATTTTAAAATTTCCAATGCAATTTTGCCGTATGTATAGATAAGAAATATATGAAGCATTTAAAGACAGAGCAGACCACTCAACATTAAAAAACTATCCTAAGCGTAAAAAAAAATTATTTATCAAAGTTTGAATTTTGCATATTTTTCAACATTTAAAAAATTATGAAATTCATTGCTGTATCCATTATCCGTTGTCATTGCAACATTCACCTATAAATTTTAGTGTTTATATATGAAAAAAACAACGTGAGAAAACTACTTTCTCCCCATCACTGTTGTCACAAACTGTCACACTTTTTGAAACGTGTCAGTTATGTCAAAAAGCGATCAAATGCAAATACGATAACGCGAATATTCTACATTATATGAGCCAACAATAACAACGCAAAATATATAAAATTGCGAAACGCACATATTTTTTTCTCACTTTTGTGTGAAATATCAAATATCAAAGATGACGATGATGACAGCGATGAAGTTTAGAGAGAGCAGGAGGGTGGTTACGTTGGTGATTAAATGAAAAACAATAAAAGTAGTAGAGATATAATTGGTAATGATGCTGATTAAACAACGATTTGTTACGGTTTTCAACGCATAACATAAAAAATATTCCATAATAATGAGCAACAAAAATGTGCGATATAATCAATTAAAGAAAATTCTCGTCAATACTCACACACGGATGGATGTCATAAAGTTAATTTTCCATAACCCTAGATAGGAATTTCTTTGGTGCTATATCATACCAAGTTCAAAGTTTTTGAATCAAGCAACATATGGCACCATATAAAGCTCAGTGAATCTTAAGCTGGAACATAGGACTTAGCCTGTGTTTCATAGAACTCTGCGGGCGGCACCTTCTCTTTATGAGTGATGCCCTTCTCCTTTATTTAGGAAAGATCAAGGACTTCGAAGCGTGATATAAATGATTTATCATTAATAACTTACTTTGGACTGGGCTGAGTTAGGGTAGTGTGGCATTTAAATAGCTACACTGGTACTCTCATTGTGGCATAATCCCAGTCGTCAATAAGGTGGGGATGTGACAGTCCAAAGAAGATTGCAAACAGCAACAAACCGTAAATGACAATTACAACTAGTAAAGCAAGCACGGTTAGTCGAGCGAGCGGATCATATTGATGGTCACAGCCCACATCACTGCCTGCGGTGTAAGGAAACCGGTGGAAGTTTTGAAGAAACTTCCGAGGAATTGCAAAATAATGCAATCAGAATACAATAGAAATTTTCATGGGCATACTGAAATCGCATGCAGAGAAACAAAATTATCCACTTTTTTTCAAGGATTTGGCCGCATGTCCTCAATAACAAGAATAATATTGGGTTCCGATGTGTCGATTGATATTTGTTTGTCAGCGTAGACTACCGACTTTATGGATCCTCAAAGAAAATATTAAAGAGGCGTTAAGTCACTAGATCTTGGAGATCAGTTTACAGATTCATTACGCGAAATTATGCATTCATCGAATATTTCCTTCAATAAGATGATTGTTTCGTTTGCTATATGACACGCAGCTCCCATCTTGCTGGAACCACATCTCTTCCACATTCATGCCATGCAATCGCGTAACGAAAACGTCATTATTTATGGCTAGTGCTTCACCGAAACGAGAACGATACGATAATTCAAAAATTATCGTATCGTCCTCGTAGTTTCGCCAAACTTATCGTTTCGTACTCGTTCTCGTACGAGAAATTTTTAATCTGTATCGTTATCGTCTCGTTCTCGTCTCGTTATCGCCGATAATTCTCGGTTATTCTCGTTCACATTTTTATATACATACATATGCAAAACCAGCTTAACCAGCGGCTTTCCTACGCACTGTACAACCACGTCTACATTTTACGCAGTCTTTACTGCAGACAATTGGGTTCGTGTACCGAATTTCACAAGTTGGTATAAGTACCAAGAATAGCAATATAAAGGGTTTTGCTGTATGGGAAGGGCTAAGACCCATTATCAAACACCGTTCTCATTTAACGAGTTGCTTGGCACAAAAAGTTTACATTTACGTGTCAGGTTTCACAATTGTAGCTGCAACATATGCCAAGATATAGCGATATATGTATTTTTTTCGTATAAAGGTGCCACGACCCCTTGTCCAAAAAAAGTTATAGCTATATTCTAAGCCTTTCGACACTAAATTACCTATAGCTTGTAAATTTGAGAGCTAAGTTTGCTCAGTAGTTTCCAGGTATATAGCAAACTTACAGAAAGACATGAATTTTTAAATATTTGTATTTTATGGGGACGGCAAAAAAATATGTAATATTTATTATTTGATTAGTTTACTATTTTGTTTTCTGTTAATAATGTTAAGAACAAAACTTAAATTCGTTATTTACTGATTTATTCAATTCATTTTACATATTAACAAGAATCAAATACATACATACATACATTTAATTATAACTTTAAATAATAAAAACCATAGTATCAAAAATTAAAAAATAAATTCGCATATTTCTTCAACTAAATCACTTTTGCTCCAAGAGCTTGTGCAAAGAATTGCGCCAATTACATTATCTTTCATTGATTGTCTTCTAGCATTTACGATTAGTGACGCATTTGAGAAAAGTCTTCCTAGCGGTACTTATATTTTTTCCAAGTAAAAATCATGGCACACTAAGATTTTGAATTTTAAAGAGGAAATATAAAATACATAGTACAATTATCTAGGTAGAACTAAGTTGTCAAAATGAAATTAAATGCAACCGTGAATAGTGGCTCCATCGCTGGCAAGAGCACACAAAACAAAAATAAAACATGCTTATTTTGACAGGTAAGGTAGCTCTAAAAATTTAGAGGAAGGAGCACTATTTTGAGTTGCTGCTACCATGGTGGAATGTGATGTAAGTCCTCACATTTTGTATTGTTTTTTTTTGTTTGTTTTCAGGATAAAAAATATTATCGTCGGTGAATGCGCGTATACGTGTGTATGTACATATGTATGTATGTGTTTATTAAAAAAGTAGTGGAACATTTTTTTAAGCAAAAGTGTATTGTATATGCGCGTTCAATGTTCTAAATGTTTATCGTTCGAAAAACAAGTGTTGATCGTACGATAAAAATTACATTATCGCCGAGAACGAGATATCGGCCATACCATTCTCGTTCTCGCCCTCGGTCATGCGTTTCGTTATCGTTCTCGGTCACGATAACGATAACGAGAACGATATTTATCGGTTCTCGGTGAAGCACAATTTATGGCTCTATAGTAAATACCGTTGACTGTAATACACTGCTATTCCTTATTTTTAAAAGAATAAGTTCAATGGCTCCATCAAAATGAGCCGAAAATGAGCCTCATCGCTAAGCAACAACGTATTTTTATTAGAACACCAGATCCAATAATTTTGAGCCCATTAAGTGCAATTTCGACGTAAACGATGGTCATTCGGCTTCAATTATTGCACAATCTGGACTTTGTGAGCCTTCAATTCAAGATACTTGCGTATACTTTTCCACGGACAGAGACCAAGCTGATGTGAACAACAAAAAATCGATACCATTGGAACTTCTTCAACACTCTCCTGAACGGATGCAATAATCTTATGCGTCTCGGTGCCACTGCAACTTACAAAGAAAATTTTTTGCGAAAACGGCCATGTGCTATAAGTTTGGGGCAATTTTTTTAATTTTATGTTCAAAACTTTATGCTGAAGTGACAATTGGTTTTACATGGAAAATTTCGCATAGTCTGGAGTCTATATTTATTTAAAGTTAATTTCTCTGACTTCAATGTGAAAAAATTCAGGTGCATAAAAAGTTAAGACTTCAAAGATAAAAAAACACCTTTAATTGTAGATATTTAAAAAAAAAGCAATACCACAAAGATGCCACCACTCACATGCGTACGCATATGAAAAGAATCTAAAACCCGCAGGAATTTAAAGAAAACACAACAATAAAAGCCCACATTTCATATTTTTGGGCTAATTTGAATGGCGTTTCATACATAAAATTTAATTAAATGATGGATGGCTGATTGCGAAGTCAAACGAAACGACATGGAATGAAATTCAATTGAATCTCAAACACGACAGGAAAACTTTCAAAATATTTTGTGTCAAAACCTACATACAATAGTACATATGCATGTATGCGAGCTTACATTGACAGGCAGACAATCATAGGTACGCATACGTTTGCATTGGAGTGTACCTTGTTGTAAAATGTTTAAGGAAAAAATTATTTTTCTTTGAAAATTTAAAGTAAACCTTAACAAATAACAAACTTAAAATATACTGAAAATGTACATGTATAGTTTAAGTGTCAATTGAGAATTGCATACCTCTTAAGATTTTTAAGGTTCACCCCAGTGTGAACGCACCCCAGAGATGAGCAATGTTTAAAATCGCATTAATTCCAAATGAAAATATTTAATGGCGTCATTTCCGCCGCGGGGTATATTTACACCACCCAAGCATAAGCACATGTAAGCAAACACACACACACACGTACAAAGATACAACAGGCACATGCATACACACACATGACAACGTTGGCTGACCCCTGGTCTCTTATGCGCAGTGTACATCAGGCGTAAATCCGCTGATTATGTTGTGCGAGCGTTGTCCACAACATTTTCACGAACGCACATAACACCACTAGAGGGCGTTTAGTTAATGCCATGTGGGCGAATACCTTAACTTGCAACCCGATAATTGTCACGCTGTATGAACTCATTTCGGTATCCTTGTCAATGTTACGTGTCAATCGATTTGGTTTGATTTTCATCACCGCAACAAAAATGATACAATTTTATGTATTTGGCGGAATGGGACAAAATTTTAAAAAATTAGATAAAATATCAGATCTCTGCACATAATTATTCGTTTGGAGTTTGTGAATTTTTCGTGGACGTTCTTGATATGGAAGAAAGTTTATTATGTGGAAGTTTTATATTATCGCTATACGGTTTATTAACCCTGCCATTTAATTAGAGTTTAGTATGCCGGATTTGACCGCTTAAAGAGACACAAAAATAGTTTTTTATTTTTAGCTCGAAAATAAAGGATCAATCAAACTTAAATGGGCAAAAATTTGTAAACACAGCGATTTATTTCCCGAATGCTCCACATTTTTCGAATATAAATTGATATTATCGCGAAAAATTCAGCTTTTTCTTAAAAAAGATAAAAAACAGCACAGTGATTCTCTGAACATTATTTTGGCATTATTTTTATGATAAATGCCAGTATTTGGGAAATGAATAAGGTATGTGAGGATAGTGTTCATATCTAAGCTAGAAATTGACGACTACACTCTTCCTAATCGCTCCAAGTCCATAAAATGTTCATCTTTTTCTAATTTGAGAGCCTGAAGCGTAGAGCTGGAGAAATCACTAAGTCTGGGTTGCTGATGGTCGCTCATGTGAAACAGCTCAACATCATCGTTCGATTGTGATTGAAATTTTGATGCAAGAATATTTACAATGGGATTTTTTGATGAACCATGGTGCTTTTAACACAGCAACTTGTTATTTCATTTGAGCTTCTTGCATATAACATAGAATTGACAAAACTGTTAAAACAATATGGACATATCCTTTGTTGAGCGTCGATGGTGAGTTCATTATAGTACAGGTGAAGAGGCTTTGTCTTCAAGTGAGCGTGTTTCTTCTATAGATGCAGTGCTTGGATTTCCATTTGCAATTCATTCACTGGCTTCATAACTGGAACACTATACAAAGACCTTCCACAAAGTCACAAATGTTTACAGGAAAACATGGACAGGAAAGCTTACAGCTTCTTATTAAAAGTTAGCTATTTCAAGTTTACCATGAAACGGAATCTTTTTGAAAGTCACACAACACACAGGATACCAGGAAATCTTTACCAATGTCGTAAAGTTTTGAGCAAGATAACAGCCTTTATCCACCTGTGACATACTAGCAACTGATGCATATAACACTTGTGAGATTTATTATCACATAAGTCTAAGCATACCAACTCTTGGTTACACAAAATGGAATTTCAAAAATTTTAAAATCTTTACTTTCAATAGAAAGTTTTTCTGAATCAGAAAAAATGAAGTTAATAATGAAATGTTGTTTATATTTGAAAATCGCTTTCAAAGTTAAGGTTTTGAACATCTGAAAATAATAGGAAAAACTAAGTTTGCTGTTCTACCGCGAAAATATAGCCACAAATTGATTTACTTCGAAAAGAATTCAAAAGAAGGTCGAAAAATATTAGATAGTACAGCCATTTTTACGAAACCGTAAAAAGTTTCCGATACTAGCAATCTTATTTGAAATGTGTAATTAAGGAGCTGGTGGTATAAATTTTTAAATAATATTATCGTCTGGTAGAGGTTGAAGCTCTAAGTAATATAAATAGTATGAATAATCTCTGCGGTTACGTTGTCTATGCATTATTATTTGAGAAACTTTTAAAACTGTTAAGCAATTAGGTGCTATAAATAATTTAATCGGGTCTACCAGATAAATAAAAAGGCAGACGTTTTTGTTGCTACATTTAAGAATAATTAAATTTGCTTTTTTATTAAATTTTTTGATGTGGTTTTATCATCAGGCAGATTACAATAATCATAAGGATTGTGTCATAAAAAAAACAAGAGGCACGACCTCTGCCAATTAGTTATGAATGCAGTTAAAAATTGCAGTAATTACGAGCATTTCAAAGTTGTAAATAAAAATTGAGCAATTAATCATTTTATCACGTCTACTTGTTGGCAAACTGATTTTTTTACTTATAAAAAATCATAAAAAAAAGAGAAAATAGATGATTCAATCACTGATTTTTCGAATACAGATGTTTTTGAGCGTAAAGATGCATACTATTAAAGGTGCCTATCTGAAAATGCTTACTTAGGAATGGTTTGTAACGCTTTGGAGCAAAATATAATAAGCCGATTCAAATAGTTTCTTCTAAGAAAAACAGATTTACGCTAAAAAAGGTTATAGGTGTACTTTTGATTTTAATTTTTTTAAGTTAAATATCCTTTTTTAAGGATTAAGTTTTTGCACAACTTTTACAAAAATTACCATTTTATTTTCGTTGCTTGAGCATATTTTTCTGCTTTTTGAATTCTGTGTTGATATTGTTGCTTTTTTCTCTCGTTTGTAACGTTTATATTTGGCTTCGAAGCTCAAAGACCAAATTCCCTTCTAACTTTTTTTTGTTTCTTTTGATGAGAGAAGATAAAATGAGATGTTTGGAGGGTAATTTTATCATGAATAAACCAACGGCACGTGCGCGTGCTAAGCCGCGGCTATCACTAGTATCTATATAAAACTAATACTGTTTAAATTTTGTTAAGAAAAATATACTATTCTATTTCTTCGGTCATTTATATTATTTTACTGGCAGCGTAATATATGGGTCATTCCACGCGAAATCAAACACCATATTGCATTCGCATCTCTGATTCTTTTGAATTTTTTTTTTTATTACTAGGAACTGGTTTTGCATGCTGGGATCTACTTTTCCCGAATTTTTGATTTTTCTGTTTTTAACAGCACAGTTTTAGTTTCTTTTCTTTCTCAAAGACCACCATGAAATCGAAATGCTAATTGAAAATCCTTCACGCATGTAAATTTTTTTCATTTTTCACTTCCGACCCATAGTCTTTAGGTATGAGTGTATTAAGGAATTTTGTTTAGTGAGAAACATGCGAGCAAGCGTGTGTTCTTTGACGCCGAACCATGAGGGTTGACAGTAAAACTTGTTTGCCAGCGACGCGTTTTTATGTCTGAGTCTCTCATTTGTCGATGACATTTTAAAAGTTCCAGTGTTTCTCGTGTTTTATATAATTTGTGTATTTTCTTTTGTCTTAATTTTTTTTTATTTTCGATATTTTTAGACTCATGCGGTCAAGGTTGACGGAAATTTTCTTAAATATTTTTCCTACGTTTACCTAAAATGCAAGATTTTTTTTCCCCAATCGTCCTATTGCTATGTTCAATATATAAGTTTGCGTATAAATGCGCTATTCTTATGGAGTGAGTCCATTATTACACTTGCATAGTCGTCTGCTCAATTAGAATTAATTGTATTATTTAGCCATAATTTTGGGAAACTTTTATTTATGAGTTGCCGCAGATCGATAGCGTTGAATAACAATAGTGACAATCAACATCGTCAATGTCACAACGGTAATGAAGGCAAAAACAACAAAAAGTAACATAAGAGAAATTGATTAATGAATTAGTGTTTGTTGGGAACTTAATTATATTGTTCGCGACATGTGAATGTGTGTATTTTGGGACAGTATCAGCTGGGACATTAAAATGGCTAAAAGCTTTCAAAGTCGACCAGGAACATATGTGCATTGCATTAACCCAATTTATGGACTCATAGCGGAATTATTTATGTATATAATAATGTATGGTTTAAATTGAACCGATAGTAAAACATAAATATAATTTGGTTTGCGCTAATCTATATTAATCCTAATTCAAATATTTCCTTTTACAAATAAACACATGTTGCAAACACAATCGTTAAATAGGCGTGACGTTAATAGCAACATCGCTCATATAAATAAAGTCGGAGTACAGAAATCTTCAGCTGCTTAAAATAATGCAGGCACGTGCTCGGCGAATTTAACGTCGAGGAAATGTTGTACATCTGTAAACTAAATGACTGACTGTGAAGAGTGAATTGGTATGGTTGGCACGAAACCTGTCCTCGAATAAAGCTAATCTTCGTTTAATAATATCAGCTATGGAAAACTGGTTAAATTAAATAATTCCGAAGGAAATGAAACGACCAAATCAAATGAATAGATTTATTTGAGATAAAAATGAAAAAATGTGGACAACAATTTAAGCCACGGTAATTACATTTCGATTTCAGTTCTATTTATGAAATATATCTTTTGAAGTTGAAAATTCCAAAATTTCGAATATATTCAACGTACTTATTTCCTTGTAAAATAAGTTTTTGCAAAGAAAATAAAAATAAGTACTTACTTCTGAAAATGTACTTCTGAAAGCTACGGGCCCGCGAAGGACGCTCCCGGACACATCATTTATTGGTGCGCAACTAAGTTCTTGCGGTTTTTTGTTAGAAAATGAAACTTTATTGTTAAAAAACAGTTACAGATGAATCAATCATCTATTCATCCATTGCTAGATACCACTTTTCCTCAACTTTCTGGTAGAGCTCGAATGCCATCACGGTAGAAGTGTTCGTCTCTTTAGGCTATCCACGAATAAAGCCATTTTTTGAGGTCTTTATAGGAGTTGAAATGCTGATCAGCCAGACCATATGCCATTGAACGGAACAAGTAGTAGTCTGATACTACTGGGGAAAACGGCGGGTGGGGTAGGACTTCCCTTTTGAGAGTTTCCAGGAATGTGTTCACTGGTTTAGCAACGTGAGGCCTAGCGTTGTTATGCAATAGGATGACTTTATCGTGCCTCTGTTCGTATTGGGGCCGTTTTTCACTCATGCAAACGCTTGGAAATGGCTTGTCGGGTAACTCCCAATACGGAAGCAAGCTCTTCTTGCGTTTGGGTAGAATCCTCATCGAGCAATGTCTCCAATTCCGTATCATTGAAGGTTTTTGGCTTTCCTTCACGTGGTCAATCGTCGATGTTGAAATCATGGTCTTAAAAGCAACGAAACCAATCTCGGCACGTTGTTTCGCTTAGAACACCATCTCCGTAAACTTTTTGGAGCTCTCGATGCGCGTCAGCTGCCGTTTTCTACGATTGAAAGAAGAAAATCAACACCTCCCGCAAATGACGATTATTTGGCACAAAATCAGTAATTTTCGAGCAACCACAAACAGAGTATGAAAACACAAAATCTTAAAAGTGTCAAATCGGTTTGTTTACCATATGCTTAGGCTAGATTCACAACGTTTCGACCAACTCTTACCACTAGCGCCATCTATTGATAAACAGCGAGAACTTAGTTGCGCACCTAACATAATTTCTGGCAACACTACCCTTACGCAAGAGACTGACTGAGAAATAGAATCAACGCGATTGTTAAAATTAGAATTGAGTTTCGTGTGCCTTCCCTTACACATTTTAATCTATGCTTTTCTTACAAGTTTGCTTACATGGAAATTGTTTGTAACGCTTTGGCGCAAAATATACTGAACCGGCTTTAATAATTTCTTTTTTAAAGCAACATTTTTGTGCTACAGAAAGATATTGCATACTTACGTTTTTATTTTTTTTAGTTAGATATACTTTCTTTTAAGATTAAGTTTGTGCAAAAGCTTAAACAAAACTGTCATTTGAATTTTCGTTGCCGACAGGAACCACGTGAAGAGATTGGACAATCAAACGCTATTTCGACTTGTTAATTTTATGCTGGATTTCTAAGTATGTTGGGAAAAAACTTTTAACGCTCGAATTGCATGCTTAAAATATTAAATGTATATATCAGGTTGATGAACTCATTCAGGTTGTAATAACAATAATAACTCTACGTCGAGTGCAAAAGGTCAATAAAGTAAGTGAGTGAAATGAACAGAGATTTGAGTTTGAAAGAGTTGTTCGCTATCAGATTTTGGGAATTTTGAACATTTAACCTGCTTTTCACATAATACAGAAAGGCTCAACTTTGGTAGTTTTTGACAAGGATACCAAAAAAATTATTTTTAAGAAATATTTTCCAAGCCTTTTCCATCACTCTATGGATATAAAAAAAGGACATACGAGAATAAAAATTTCACATAACTAATGCGAATTCATTCGTATTCTAAGACAAATACTTCCTTGAAATGACTGCCAACTATCACCTAAGTAGAACAATGCATAGTTGGTTCACACAAAACTCCAAATAATTATTTAATTTCTACGCAATGAAACCAATTAGACACTTGATGTATAGCAACATACGGATAAATATTCTAGTTAAGAACTTAACATTAAAAAATCTAGGTGATAATATTTATATAGTACGCATTTGACTTATGATGCTAGCGGTATTTAATAATTTGAAATGCAATACTAATGCGAAAACCGCTAAAACTTTGTTATACTTTGTAAATGTCAAACAAAAATTCAAGAAGTGGTTTTCTTTCCTATGGTTCAACTTTAAACCACAGGTTAAAAGATTTTAATCTTTGCTAGACACACACAGCCACACATATCAGTTTATGACAAAGTGAACACACATGTGTTATGTAAAAAACAACCTTTAAAAGTTTCGTATAAATAATTAATATTTATAGAAATACTTTTACAGCTAAAAAAAAAAACCCTGTAGGAAAAGTCAGTGGAAATACACTTTCATCAGAATAGGGTTGTAGTCGTATCAATAATTTAACCATTTCAAAATAGGACATTAAATTATTTCTTATATATCAGGCTTGCAAATTCTTACTAATCGGCTTAAAAGCCACTGATAAGTCAGCTCAGCAACGGATGAAACTGATATGACCAGCTTTAGCCCCTTTACTGTGTTAAATAATTCTTTGTTTTGTGAAATTTTTTACTGTTGACATACACAGTACTGAACAGTAAGCTCAGTAAAATAATTATTTTTTATTAAAGGGTGTTTTTTTTTAGAGGTATAGAGCTTCGAATTAAAATAAAACATAAGAAAATCGTTTTAATGTCCATCAATTTGGCTTTATTGGAAGGATAATTTTATGCCATTAATGTTTAAATATGATTTCGGGCATGTGGCCGCCGCGGCTGGCTCGAATAAAGCCAATTCCACAGGTCCAATTTTGAACCACTTTTTCGAGCATATGGGGCCGTATGTCGGCAATAACGCCACGAATGTTGGCTTCCAAGTCCCCTAACGTTTCTGGTTTGTTGGCGTAGACGAGCGACTTCACATATCCCCAAAGAAAATAATCCAATGGTGTCAAATCACACGATCTTGGTGGCCAATTGACAGGTCCATTCCGCGAAATTATGCGCTCATCGAATGTTTCCTTCAATAAATCGATTGTGACGTGCGCTGTGTGGCATGTAGCGCCGTCTTGTTGGAACCACAACTCATCCACATTCATGCCATCCAATTCGGGAACAAAATAGTCGGTTATCATGGCTCTATACCGGTCTCCATTAACGGTAACTGACTCTCCAGCATTATTTCGGAAGAAGTATGGCCCAATGACTCCACCAGCCCATAGAGCACACCAAACAGCCAGTTTTTGTGGATGTAATGGCGTCTCAAGGGTCTCATGTGGATTCTCTTCACTCCAAATGCGGCAATTTTGCTTGTTGACGTAGCCATTCAACCAAAAATGAGCCTCATCACTGAACAAAATTTTGCGATGAAAATCAGCATCGAGATCAATCTCATTTTCGGCCCATACACCAAAATCACGACGCATTGCATGGTCTCGCGGCTTTAATTCTTGCACAAGCTGAATCTTGTAAGGTCGCAAGCCAAGATCTTTGCGCAAAATCTTCCATAAAGTTGATGGACAAAGCTCCAATTGCTGTGCACGGTGGCGAATCGATTCATTCGGGTCCTCTTCAACATTTTGCTCTACAGCGGCAATTGTTTCTTCGGTGCGCACTGTTCGACGTCTCTGCGGATGCGTATTATCACATAGAGTAAACGTAGTGCGAAAACGATCCATGGTTAACCGCTTTAATTGCTCTGATGGACGATTATGTCGACCATAAAATGGACGGAGCTTGCGGTAAACTTCGCGAACTGAACCATTATTTTCGAAATAAATTTGCACGATTAGCAAGCGTTGTTCTTTTGTCAACCTGTTCATGATGAAATGGCAAACCAAACTGAACATAAATGACATTAGAGTTGCCAGATTTGACCATAAAATACCAATGCAATGTTTTATCTCTATTCGAAAAACAAACCTCTAAAAAAAACACCCTTTATGTTCACTGGCTGTGCAGTCATCATCAAGGGATCGAAAGGGCTTGGTTCAATCAGATATGTATTCAGTAATTTTATTTTTGTATGATTTTACTTAAGTTTAAAATATGAATATTATATCTATGCAAAAAGGGGAAAAATCATCCAAGGCCAATTTTCCACCTCTTCTGGACAAACTATCACTTTCATTTTTAGTCGCTATCTAAGTCTAGATAAATCTTAACAATTATTTTAAAGATATAGAGAAAATTTATTCCAAAGTTATAGATAAGTAAACATAAGTAGATTTTTCTAAAGTTGACTCAAGAAGTGTTTTTCGTTTTCACACTGATATGGTTCTTAAGATATTTAAGAAGATGCCTTAATTCACAAGAAAGTCATACTAACGAGCATATTGTCTTGACTTTATATTAGGTTAGGTTAGATTTTATGTATACAAAAAGATTCAAATAGGTTTTTGATAATTTTTGCTTCTCATTTACATTTTATAAGTAAAATTAACTTGTACAATAAGCTTGATTTGTATTTATAATAAGGAACATAAGGAAGGAACTCCAGTGAAATGCGCAATGTAAGATAAATATTACTTAAATCTTCTGCTTGGAATAAAATTTAAGGAACTTATGATAGTGAAGAATATGAAGATATTTAAAAAAAATGAATTTAATTATTAACCGATTTTTTTAGATGTCGATACTTAAAAATATATGAGGTTGTGATATGAGACTATATATTTTTCACAAGATAATTACTAACAATTGAATGCTTGACTCAGCAGCTGACGCCATTCAAGCACTAACTTTTATAAATGTAAGCTCGTTATTCATAATTCAGCACTAAAGTCTTATTTTCCTAACAGGTAAATTCTTAGGCTTATATCCTTTTACCATCTATGAACTTTCATGTAATATTGGATGTGTGTCCTTGTTGTTGATTACGTATTTACACAAATATTTAGTAGAGTTTCTTGAAAGACTTACATCAGCATATTCTGCGCTAAGACGCATTAAATTAAACAAATTTTTAGGCTTTGTTTGACATAAGCTATAGGGTAAATTGAAAAACGTATTTTCGTTGTTTCATACACAGATACTTGTACAGATACACATACACACACAACACTTATCTATTTATTCATGAATAAGCGATTAGCTCTCAGACTAAAATTATATTGTTTGCACAATATGACTTAAGGCGCTCTTGTACAATTTTTATACCTACATAAGGTTTATGTAATTTAACGCTATTTTTTTTTTGGAAAATTTATTTTAATAAGATTAAAGCTCCTTTCATTCACACGACTAAGTCAACTTAAGTTTATTTCAATAATTTTGAGGACAAGTCTTAGCCCAAAATTATGCTGAAAATTAACGGTTCACAATATTTATGGGATGTCCCTATAAATACAATGCACCTTGATGGGTTGTAAGAAGAAGATTTTTTGTATCTTTCAAATATGTTTATATTTACGATAAAATACAATTCGTAGTTGAACAACCATCTCAACAGCTTTACGTTGTAAGCGGTCCGTATGATGAACTTCTGTGATCATATCATTCAAAACAGTTTGCCTTAATTTTGTTGAAAAGATATTGAAAGTGGATTAAAAAAAATTAGTTCAGTTTGCACAACAAAATGGCTTGATTCTTGCAAATTTGTGGCCACAAGGAGCTTAGGTCGAACTGTGATCACAAGGCAAAGCCGCATATGATCAAAAGTCGATTAAGGTTGTTATTCCTTGTGGCTATAAAAACTTTTCGTCCTTAATATTTCTTTAGATGAATTAACGAGATTATAAGAATATATTGACAACAATGACACTTACAAACTGGAATATTTAAGAAAATAGATGCTTTCGATAGTCAGTCCAATTTTATTCCGTAACTTCTTCATACATTTCAGCTAACATTTCTATTACGGTAGTTAAATGAAGCTTAATATGGAACAATCTATTTACTTATTCCAAAAATGCTTCAAGTCGTGAATTTTATTATGTTGATATCGACAAATATAACATCTTCTATATATGTAAGTATACGAGAAAATAGGCAGTACACAAAATAATCGCATTATTTTTTTAGAGAGAGCAGTGCGGAATGTAATTCTATTCAAATAGTGGGCGCCCCTAGTAGTAAAATAAATTTTCAATTTCCATGGCCAACTTAGTGGACTGATTTAGATGAAAATAGATTGAAGGAACCCTAAGAAAAGTTATTGAAAACCAGAAAATGGAAAAAAACCCTATCGCATACGAGTAGTGCGATTTCGTTCTGTTCTGTGAGCGTTAACTTTTTCCATCTGCATTCCGTATTTCACTCATTGATTGAAACACTAACGCAAACCATATAGCAAGCGACAAGAGAGAGCGCAACAGAATGGCAACGTTCTGCTCTACGCAATAAAAACTTTATTCGATTTTTTGTGGTTTTGACTCGCGATTGCTATTCGAACCCGTACCAAATGTGGTCATCGTTTTTGTCATTAGATTCGTATGAGGGAAAGAAATTTTTTTTTTCTTTTTTCAAACGAAATGTAGCTGAAAAAAAAAATTTTGGACATCAGTAAGGGAGGCTCGGAACCCTGTAAAGAAGTGTTTTTGACCCGAAAATAGGTCCCCGGACTATGATACGCATTTTTAACTAAATACCAAAACATGGCATCACTGATCGAGTCAAAGCCACAACAGAGCGAAGAAAGCTTTTGTATGTAGGGCAGAACCTTACCATTCTGTTCCTCTCTTTTATTTCTGCTTACTATACTACGGGTTCGTGTTTGAATCAAAAAAAGAAAGTTTGCTATGTGCAATTTGAGCGTTACGATAAGGGGCGGTTTTCTTTCATTCCATGTTAATAACTTAAAGTTCTTTAAGGGGGCATAGCACCGCCCTTAATTGGTAGAAACGCTGTAACGACTGAGTTTCGACAGCAATCTTGATTAATTTTTGTATGGAGATAGAAAAAATTCTGAATATAGATATTTTTTTAAAGGGCAGTACCACGCCCCTAACAGGTAAAAACGTTTGCACTGCCGCACTAATGGACCAATTTCGATGAAATCTGGTACAAAAATATATTGAACCCAGGTGAATGGTATTTGTATAAAATTGAACGGTGACACGCCCCCAAAAGGAAACTATTTTTCACAGCTATGCTAATGGTTCGATTTTGATGATATTTGGTATTGAGAAGGATTGAAACTGGATTAGTTTTTAAGTGGGTGTTGCCACGCACCTTACAGGAAAATATCTTTTTAGCTAAATTAATTGACTGATTTTGATGAAACTTGATATGGAGATATGCTTCTTTAACTCTAAGGAGCGTTTACATGGTGTTACCAGTTGCACTACTTAAGAGGTCACCATTACGCATTCTTATTTTCATAAAATGTTTTAATTATAGAAGAGTATTTTCAAGGTGTCTCTTCTTAAAAACATTAAAAATTCGCTTGTTGACTACTTTATGCAGAAAACATTTTTTTGCTTTGCTTTGCTTTTTGGAGTAACTGTGTTTTCAAATATGCTCCTATACAAGCGAAAACTTTAGAGCTACACAAAAAGGTATGTAAGTTTTTGCCAAATTCAATCTTAGTACATTTAATCATACCAGCTAGCATATAGTCACAGAAATACCCTTTGAATAAAAATTCAAGACATTAAGTTAATGTTGGTGTAGGGTATATAATTTATGACGAGGCCAAAAATTGCTTTATAACTAGTTTTATTTTCTTTTTTGTGGTGTTTTCCAATCACAATAATCATAGCACATACAACTAAAAATAACTCGATTTGTTATTAAGAAGCCAAAAAAGAGTTATTTGACGTTGGTCACCAACACTCTTGCAAATTTTCTTACTTTGACTCATACAAAAATACACATTTTGCACTTAGTTTTAATAAAAACGCATATGTTTTTGATTTCTGAGTAACTAATTTCGGAAAAGTTAAAGAATTAATGTTATTGACATTTTAGTTTTGTAGAATATATAAGTCCTTTTTTCTATTTAGTGGCACGTTTTCAAGTTAAACGGCTAGCAAAATTTAAAACAAATCAATGAAAAAGTTTAATTTCAATTTATTTCACTCGTACCCGCATTACAGCCGCTTCAAATGGCATGGAAAGAAAAATCAATTATTATACAATGCAATTAAAGTCTCGTGTTTAATGAGGCGTTCATTAAATATTCATCAGTTGAAAGTAATTACTTTTTAAGAATGTTTGTGGAATCTCACTTTGGGAAAGTTTAATCTACTTTTGTATATTCAAATGGTTCTACCAGAGTTATTTTATAAAAATTCTTACATTTCGAAAAGTAATTTAGCAGTGAGTTAATTTGTAGAAGAATTTATTTAAACAAACTTTCGAAATGGAATTATCGTTTACAATTCGTTGTGACAACTTCAAGTTGTTTTACGAAGCATTTTTTACTACTTGATGTACTCTTATGTCTTCACAATCTCCCGATTTGGCTTGCTAGCAAAAATGCTTGGCTGGCCCTTGTCACATTATGTACTTTTCACACAAAAAAGATATCACTTTTTCGCTGCGATCTTTAATTTCGTAACGATGCATTGGAATAGCTTTGTAGGATTACTGAAATTTTAACCTTTTAATTAAAAACGATTGATCAAAAATTTATCGATCTTACATTAAAAAACTGAGCTTCCTTTACATTGATCTTTTTGTATGCAAATCTCATCAAATCAAGTCATGCTTTGTCCTATAAAAATTAAGAATGGAAAAGATTTTGAACTGAAATGCGAAATTAAATCGCGAGTAATACGTTTAATCATTTAATGAGAAGAATGTATTTTTGTGGACGATGCGGCCCCTCCCCCACCTCTCTATCATATGTCATGAACTATTGACGCAGATGAATGAGACTTGGAGGCCAACGCCTCCAATATGAGCAACATTTTCTATATCTCAGAAACTATTGGACGAAGTCGATAACGATTTTGTTCACATGTTTTTATGTTTTGTGGAAAAAGGATAGTTTGGCATGGAAAAAATTGGCGATCCGAACCTAAAATATATTCAAATTCATCATATCTCAAGAACTATTTGATGCAGATGAATGCGACTTGGTAAATATGTACATAAAAAGTATGAGCGAAAGTCAGTTTTAAAATATGGATTTATTCACCAATTAAATTGATTTCTTTTGGAAAATAATTTAAATATTTGATTTTATTAATTAGTGACATGGTGTTCTGAAGAAATAAATCTGATAAATTCTTGAAAAATTGAACTAAAAACTCTTAATGCGATACAACTTAAATTTAAAATTATAAAATTGAATGTTAAATAAACAATTTTTATGGTTTTATAAACGGAATCGTGGCATAAATTTCCGTAGATTGAATTCTGCAGCCAATTAATGTTGTAAGCTATTTTTTTTTTTTTGGAATTTCCAATTTCATTGAAAACAAGGCACATATTAATAAAAAGTTTTAATTTTCTTTTTATTTTTGTAGTCAGAGAAAGTTTAATTTAATTAAAAAACATTCGTATTCAAGTTAAATTTATGTATCTGTAGTAGGCACTTCAAAAAGAAAGAAAAAACATTTCATTCCATTTGGAAACTTAATTTATTTGCTTGGTGCAAGTGGAATCAGCACCATACAAGCGCCCAGGGCATGCTGCCACTAAATGCGAAACAATTCAAAAGGAGCGACGTTAAATATGGTACTGTTAGCGAATTCTTTTTCAATGATCTAATGACAAAGGTCCCCAGAGAAACTGGTTAATTCAAAATGAAACACTGTAACTTAAATTCCATTATATGACTGCTAAGCAGGGCAATATCCTTTTAACAAAAGAGTAAAAAATAGTAGCGTAAGTAGAGAAAAACCATTTGAAGTAGCAATTTTTCAGTACAACTTTTGCTTAAAGTTTGTTAGTTACACGGTTCTTGTGAGGTTATGCTGTTTTTGAAAATCAAAAATTATGAAATTTTTCCATAAAAACAACATTATAAATGAGATTTGACGTTAAGTCCAAGCAAAACAGTGAAACATTTGGTTGGGTCCTTGAAAATTGCAGCTGCGATTTTCAGCTAAAACCTTCGATAGCCGAAAGTAAACTGCATAGCTCAGCTCAATTAATATATGCAGATATTTTTCGAGTTAATTTTATTATTTTGAAAAAAAAAAAATATTAGGTGAGTCAGAGAAATTTATCAGATAGCTACTTAGCAAAAATTTTGATATAAAATATTCTGTTGCTGCACAGACACGCACCACATTCTAAAAGTTTTCTGAATTTTCAAGAGTTCTTCCAACGAAAATGTAGGTACCACTAATTCAACGAACATTGTAAGATCATTAGATCCGAAATTCATTATCCTTGAGCAAACAGGTTATCTTTAAGTATCGTTTTTTCACACTTATATTTTGAACGAGTGCTTTTATCAAAAAAAATTCCTTTGCGGTTTTTGTAGCATATATTGAAAAATGTCCTGAAATTGAAAGATGAGGTGCCAAACCGTTTCTTATTTGGTGTGCTAAAAACAATTCCGAGTCGAAATTACTTCATCACTTCAGGCCTTCAAGAAAGCCTAACCTAAGCATGCAATAAAAACAAGTTTTTCACTTTTTCACGTTATTACACTTTAAGGTTGGGGCACATCTTCGGATACATCAACGGAGCGCTCCTCAAAAAATGTGTAGTGTGAAAAGAGTTGCAAAAGCAATTGCATGTGAAGGTGGAAAGAATGTGGAGTTTTTGACGCACTGTGTTTATGGTTTTTGCTATGATTCTTAACTGGTCAATGCAGGAAATAAAATAAAGCGTGATTGCAGACTCTTAAACCTCAGCTAACAAAACTTACTGATGATAAGACGTAGCAGTCATTGAAACTAGTATAAGCAGCTGGTTGCATTATGATGCAATTCATACATTTTGCGCTTGTAATTTTCTTTGTTGTTTTTGCACTAAAAGTACTGAACATAAAGCTCAGTAAAATGCATATAAATTAATAAGTTCACTTCGTTAAAATCAATATATCTTGTTCCTTCTAAAACTACATTGGGAAAAAATTGATAAAAAAACGATTTTTGCCCGATTGTCAAAGTTTGGAAATTTTCCATTTTTAGCATTTTTCATTCTAAGTTTTGAAAAATCCGCACAATTAATATACAGGTGATAAAAGGAGAATTAAATGATTTTTACAGAGTGGAAACAATGCACTTTCCGCCAATATGTTACACTATAGCATTTTGTTTCAAACAAGTTAACTAGAGCGCTCGATCTAACAATTGCTTTTATAGAAAGTTTCATAGAACATTTTTGGTATACAAAGTTCATCTTTGAGCCCACTGCGTCACTAAACTCAATACAAATTTAAATTTTTAATTAAATTATATTCTGACGATTGTCTTAAAAAAATTTTCAATCCCTAGCACTTTCATTTTCTAGCTATTTATGGCCAAAATATTCCACTGTGCGTCGTAGACACAAAAGATCACTACGAGAGCTCAGTATATTAACGTACGCCCTATTACTTAAGTTCAATAATAAGAAAATATAAGTAATAAAATTTACTGAAACTTTTTTATTTAAATTGTGAATAATGATTGTATCTCATCAGTTTGGGGCTTTTTATGTTCCAAGAATTGATATTCAAAAAAAAATAACGAGCTATTGCCGAGTAAAGTTCTTCTTTTTTTTTCATTATATTATAAGAAATTTGTTTGTTATCGTAAGGAAAGAATGAATTGTTGTATGTTACACCCAGAAATGTTTAAATGTTTCTCCAAAACACATCATAACGGAAAGCACCCCTATAAAAAAAAATAACTAAAAATATAAAAGTTACGTATTGATATGTAAATATCTTTCAAACCATCTCAATTATTTTGGTTTTCTTGAAGCTTATTTGCTTTTTCAATTTATTTATATGAAAGTTGAACAAAAAATAAAACCCCCAGCATATCGCAGAACAAATTTGGATTCATTTTCGAGGGCACCTGTGTCTTATTTTGTGCAAAAAGGACACAAGTGCAATGGAAAGTTAGAAAGTGAACGAAAAAATTGTACTACTTACCGGTTTACATTGTTATCCTGTAATGCTGCATAAGGATGCTTTATAAAATATATGTTAATTTATAGGTTGTTATGTGTGTTGTTATAACTTTTATTTGCTTATTTTAGTACATATTTTTATGTGTTGAAGAAGACATGCTAAGTAATACACACACAAGCACACGCGTAATTTGTATTTATGTACATAAATTTATTTTTATAACTATTTATATGTATGTACAGTTATTCTACGAGGAACACGGGTGCACACACACATACCTGCACACGAACGTAAGTAAATCTTTAAGTTCAAAAAAGGGTCACAAATGTCGTCTCGGAAGAACGAATCACCTTTGCAAGCACTGTATACATCCTTCCAACTATAATTTGAGATTCTGGCAGGCGCTGAATGCCTTATGCCACCGACGACAATCCAAACATGCACACGAGTTTGAGTGGGTCAGTGAGTGCAATCTTACGGTGAGTATGCATGTAACCGCACACATACACATATGCATAGAAACGTAAGAATGTGACTTATGTGCGACGAATGGCTGTGTGTGCGTGCAGGCCTCTTTCGAAAAGAATAATAAAAATATTCACACTAGAAACAACAGAGTCCATAAATTATTATATTTCTCCTTTTTTATGTTGAGCCGCTCTGACGTTTGTTTGCTTTGTTAAATTCCTTCAAGATTTACTTTTTTTATGTTGCTACATAACTATTTTTAATTATTAAATTTTTCTATGTTTTGTTCAATAATTTAATAGATTTTATTAATTAATTTACTTTTTTGTACATAAAAATTTATTTGCTTTAATTTTTTTACGTTTTCCCTTTTTATTTGTTAAAATCTCAAATTTCACTTTAGAAATGGATATGTGGTTGATTTAGTGAGAACCATTTCATTTTTAAACCTTTTTTTGAACCAATATTAAATCAGAAGTTTTCGCTAACTTAAAACCGGGTTTTGACTAATTCTATGTTTTTCCTTTTATTTACATTGCTTTGTTTGATTTTTACACTTGTTTTTATTGATTTATTGAATTTCAGATTAATTTTCGTTATATCGTTACAAAAAACCGGTTACTTTTACAATTTGTATAATTAAATCAAATTAACATTTCGGACTCTTTCATTCTGTTCTTATTGCAAATCGTTCCTGTGTCGGAGCGCCGGCGCAACCGAAGACCGTTACGTACCGATTGAACACAACAAATAAAGAAAACAAACAGTTTTTCTGAAATAACCCCGAATTGTATCCAATTTAATTTCGTGTATATGAAAATTTAACTTTCCGCCGTCGATTTTTTTTCTTTTCTTTTCTTCTTTTTTTAATCCAACGAAAAAAAATATGCCAATATTTTCTGCCTGGGATACAAAATTAAATTAAAAATCCGTTAAAATACAAAACCACGTGCAAAGTGCACCACGTATAAAAACAAACTGATTTTGCATTTACAGAGAGCTTACAGTTCGGCAACTCACCGACGACTTCGTTGTCAATGTGCAGTTAACAGCGTCTGTTAACTGCCGACAGTTCACTTTGCATCCGGTTTGGTGAATAATGGAACGGAAGTCCATGAGAGAGCAACTTACAATCCAATTGTTTGAGTATGCACGTGCGTGTGTTTCCGGTTAGCGACTCATTTGTGTCACATCAGCTCATACAGCATATTTCCTCTGAAAAGCTTTGGTTTTCACCAGCAGTTCTCATTAAGAGAACGCACCTTATTATGCTCTCTTAAGGAGCGGAGCTTTGCTTTTTTCTTTTTTTTGTTTTTTTGTTGTTTTGACCTACAACAAGCCAAACAGTAAAGCGTACACACAGCTGTTGTGGCAAGCTATTGATAAGAGAAGAAAGTCCAAGGTAGTTGAACAATTTAATGATTAACCCATTGTGTAGTCGGATTCATTTTAAGCTTCCCAGCAATTTAGAGCATTATGCTGATGTTTACTCCCTTAAATCTCAAAAAATATGGTTTTTATATGATTTTTATTTTTTTGTATAACTAAGACTTTTAGTTTTTCTAAAAAAAAAAACCTTCAGCCTTTTGGCCTTCTTCAGCGCTTGCAAAGACATTTCTGTATAGTGATGGCATTTGGGTTTTGTTCAAATGTACTGAATAGAGACTTAAAATGTACATTTTTTGATGTCGAATGTATTTTTTCAACATAAACATGAAGTTATTTAAAATTATTAGAATTCATCAAAATTTTATCTAAAAAAGGTCAGCAAAATTTATTCCAGGCATATTTCCTGGTTAATTTACTAAAAAAATTGTAGCGATTTTACTGGATATGTATCGAAAATGTACTAATGACGAATTTTTACAATGCAAAAGTACTGAAAAATACCGTAAATGGCATCACTGCTTCTGCATACTCTTCAAATCTAAACTCGTTATCATTGTATTGTTTCGCGCTATAGATCTAATTTGTTAAAGCCACTCTGAACAATTGTGTCACCTCTTGAACTAAACTTTGCAAATATTCCATTCAAGATGTTCTTTTTAATAAGCGGTATGCAAAAGAGTTGATGGTGGATAAGCTACTGAGCTCCTAAGTTCAAAGCCCCTGAAAGCATTCGAGCAAGGATATCTTCTCCAAGACCACTTTTATTAAATGGATCAACACTCCACTGAATCATTCGAATTGCTTGGCGGAACTACCAAAATGATTTCAGTAAGTAAGGACTGTCCCAGAAAATACTAGCGCTTTTTATTTTTTGTATTATGCTCTACCTGGTAATCTTATATATCTAAAAAGACACAATATTTGTTCTACATTAAGTGATGTTTGATATGATGCATAACACTTGAAGATAGCACTTCAATCGACAAAGATGTCAAGTCCGCGAACTGCTTTTGTCCATATACCTGCAAAATCCAGAGTCAAAATATTCAGCCAT
This sequence comes from Meiosimyza decipiens, assembly GCA_963680825.1. NCBI lineage: Eukaryota > Metazoa > Arthropoda > Insecta > Diptera > Lauxaniidae > Meiosimyza > Meiosimyza decipiens. Next base: position 50,307,421 of record OY804261.1, on the reverse strand, counting down.
AGCAAAAATAGTTGATGCATCAAAAAAATCTGTCTTTACGGTTATTTTATAATTTATAAGAAGGGTCTATCTGTTTCACGAAAAAGGTTCAGGCAGAAAACCAGAATTTTCTAACCCAAAGGTAGCGACGAAGGTGAAGCGCCTTTTTAAGCAAAATCCCAACACCTCAGTGCGAGATATGACGAATAGAGCAGGTACATCAGAATCTACTGTACAAAGGGTAAAGGAGAAAAGTAAGATAAAGATATATAGAGTTCAAAAAGTACCAGATCGTTCTGATGAAAAGCAGTTGATGGTTCAGATGCGAGCCCGAAAATTGTATGAAAGGTAACTGACTAAATTTGATTACTGTGTTATGGACTACGAAACTTATGTCAAAGCAGATTTTAGGCAGCTACCTGGGCACGAATATTTTACATTACTGAAAAAGAGGCATGTGTCTAGTATATTTAAAGAAAAAAATAATTTCGAAATTTCCGAAGCAATATACGGTTTGGCAGGCCATATGCTTCTTTGTTACGCAAGGCACAATCAATTCCAAAGTTTATATAGACGAGTGCCTCGAAAAACGTCTTTTACCATTTATTCGTGCACATGAGAGTACCATGATGTCCTGGCCAGATTTAGCAAGCTCTCATTACTCTAAATGGTATGAAAGTAAAAAGATCAATTTCGAATTAAAAATAGCAAATCCGCCCAACTGCCCAGAGCTTCGCCCAACTGAAAGATATTGGGCTCTAATGAAATAAGATTTTCGAAGGAGTAGTAAGAATGCAAAAAATCCACAAGACTTCAGACTTAAGTGGAAAAACTCGTACCATACTGTCGATGAAACGACTGGACAAAATTTAATGAAGGGACTTACGAAAAAAGTAAGAAATTTTCATAAAATAAAAATTGTTACTTAGTTTTTAGTTATTTATATTCTGAACACTAGCCATTATTAATTAAAAATGAAAAAAGAGCAAAAAAATTACTGGGTATTTTTTATAACTAAAAAACAAATCGTTTTTTCTGGGACAGTCCTTATATACTGAACAACAATATGCTATTAGTTTTTTCATATCAGATCATAATTCCAAAATATCCTTGCTAGAAAATGCAAAAAAGATGCTGTTTTAAGGTACATTTGGAGTTATGCTTTTGGGAAAATTAGTTGCTCATTTCTGATAAATAGTAAGTAGTAACTCTTTTCAAACTTTAACAGCTTAACTTCTACGTTGCTTGTTTTTGGAGACATTGGCATTTTTTAACTTATGACAGAAATCTCGAAAAATAAGTATATCACTGGGAAGTATATGAGATAAAATAAGAAGGAAAAGATGAAGGAGAATATGATTTCTATCTGAGATTATAAATGGAGATCAGCTGAATAGTTTATTGTCATCATGAGATAACTCAATTATGCTGTATTTCCAACTACAAGCAAGAATATCTCAAAGTCCAGACATTATAAAATATGTCACCAAGCAGTAGATCATGCTTAGGTAGAAATATTAAAGATCTATGGCGAGAAAATTTTTGTAACAAATTTTGTATTATTATAACCTTGTTATTAGAGAAAGTAATTTATTAAAATTCTTCATTTAAGACACAAATTGTGTTTTCTACCTATTCAACAATCTGAAAGCTCTAGTGCTAATATCTTAATTAAGAATTATTACATTGAACTTGCAGACATTTCGCAAAGACCAATATGATCGTAAAATTTTTACTTAATTGATCAATGCTTTTTATTCAACAAACATGACAAAGATAACAAATGGAACAATATAACCTGGTAATTGGTGACATATGTTTCGGCTATTACCACATATGAGCGCCTAAGAAGCAAAGGGGCATAAGTGCAAAAAAGTTATTTTCGAGATATTTAAGTTTAAAGTTAACACGCTACATCAACATTGCATGTAAATAAATTTTTTTTTCAAACCTATTTTGTTCATTAGACTATAAAAAAGTAATCCTTAAGTGGAAAAACCTTTACAATATGTCATATCGGAGTACCAGCAAGCGGTAGGAAGGTATTTTTCACTTATGCCCCTTGGCTTCCAAATACTTTTGCACTTATGCCACAATTTTAGATCACTTATGCCCCTTGTCTTCCAAACTTGAAACACTTATGCCCCTTGGCTACCAAATTTTTTTTGAATCTATGGTACCGTTATCTTAACGAAGCGCGGTAAACACTGCGTTTCATGGAAAATTGATATTTGTGCAAATTGATTTGTTTGAGTCTTGAATACTGCAGCGACATCATACATACAAATAAAGGGACAAAATTATTGAAGAGGTTTGTAATTATTAATACAAAAATTAAATTGTAATTTATATGTGTTGGTAAATATTTATTTTAGTTCAATATGCCTCTTGGTGCCGCGAAGCAGTACAAATTTAATTTAAAACTACATTGCATAAATATCAATTTTCTATGAAATAAATTTTTATTTATTATTTCTATATATTAAAATGTGATTATTAAAGCCTTTATTAAAAAATATAAATCATAAGAAAAAAAACTTAGTGCTTACACTAAGTTTAAAAAATATATTGCGCAAATGTCAATTTTACTGAGGCATATCAAATAATTAAAGCAAATTAATTTTTTTTTATTAATGTTATTTACTTTAACAATTATTTAAATAAAGTGTGTTTTTTTTAGAGGTATAGAGCTTCGAATTGAAATAAAACACAAGAAAATCGTTTTAATGTCCATCAATTTGGTTTTATTGGAAGGATAATTTTATGCCATTAATGTTTAAATATGATTTCGGGCATGTGGCCGCCGCGGCTGGCTCGAATAAAGCCAATTCTACAGGTCCAATTTTGAACCACTTTTTCGAGCATATGGGGCCGTATGTCGGCAATAACGCCACGAATGTTGGCTTCCAAGTCCCCTAACGTTTCTGGTTTGTTGGCATAGACGAGCGACTTCACATATCTCCAAAGAAAATAATCCAATGGTGTCAAATCACACGATCTTGGTGGCCAATTGACAGGTCCATTCCGCGAAATTATGCGCTCATCGAATGTTTCCTTCAATAAATCGATTGTGACGTGCGCTGTGTGGCATGTAGCGCCGTCTTGTTGGAACCACAACTCATCCACATTCATGCCATCCAATTCGGGAACAAAATAGTCGGTATCATGGCTCTATACCGGTCTCCATTAACGGTAACTGACTCTCCAGCATTATTTCGGAAGAAGTATGGCCCAATGACTCCACCAGCCCATAGAGCACACCAAACAGTCAGTTTTTGTGGATGTAATGGCGTCTCAAGGGTCTCATGTGAATTCTCTTCACTCCAAATGCGGCAATTTTGCTTGTTGACGTAGCCATTCAACCAAAAATGAGCCTCATCACTGAACAAAATTTTGCGATGAAAATCAGCATCGAGATCAATCTCATTTTCGGCCCATACACCAAAATCACGACGCATTGCATGGTCTCGCGGCTTTAATTCTTGCACAAGCTGGATCTTGTAAGGTCGCAAGCCAAGATCTTTGCGCAAAATCTTCCATAAAGTTGATGGACAAAGCTCCAATTGCTGTGCACGGTGGCGAATCGATTCATTCGGGTCCTCTTCAACATTTTGCTCTACAGCGGCAATTGTTTCTTCGGTGCGCACTGTTCGACGTCTCTGCGTATGCGTATTATCACATAGAGTAAACGTAGTGCGAAAACGATCCATGGTTAACCGAATTAATTGCTCTGATGGACGATTATGTCGACCATAAAATGGATGGAGCTTGCGGTAAACTTCGCGAACTGAACCATTATTTTCGAAATAAATTTGCACGATTTGCAAGCGTTGTTCTTTTGTCAACCTGTTCATGATAAAATGGCAAACCAAACTGAACATAAATGACATTAGAATTGCCAGATTTGACCATAAAATGCCAGTTTTATCTCTATTCGAAAAACAAACCTCTAAAAAAAACACCCTTTATATACAGTTTATAATTATTGAAATAATGTGAAGCGTCACAGCTGTACAGTTCAGAGTAAACAGGTCTTTAGAACTTTGTTTGGAAGCCAAGGGGCATAAGTGCCACTTATGCCTCTTGGCTTCCAACGTAACCGCAACTTAAATTTTTTAACGTAATTTGAAAGCACGAGATGGCGCGAGGAGAGCTTAAAAGTTAATTTTCAGTAAATATACCTGTTTTCTACGGTTTTATGAGTACTTTGCACGGGCCAGCTCAAAATATTCAAAATGTGCACTTATGCCCCTTGGCTTCTGAGGCCCTCATATATACACATTCTCCTATGAATATACATAGCCTCATCAGACCAGTTTTTGGCATTGAAAAAAAAAATTTACGATCATATTGGTCTTTGCGAAATGACTGCAAGTTCAATGTAATAATTCTTAATATAATAAATTATCAATCGCTAAAACTAATATTCTTAAACATAAGGAGAACACGCCAATTTTCGCTAATATCTTAATATAGTAGTATGTAATTCTTGAATGTTTATGACATATATGTTATATAAAGGCTATCTCATTTAAAAGCTATTTTTGAGACACTAAACCTTATTAATGAAGTTATATCGCAACTTGTATACGAGCGGCTCTAAAGTTCAATAAAACTACGAAAACTTATCCAACAATATTTCCACAGACATATACTAAACCGTTTTACACAAAACCGTCGATTTGGTCTTTAAATATAAAACAATACTTAGAACACCTACGAGTAGCAAATGAAATACTTTGCTGGTAAAAGTTTCCAATAAGTAATTTTTCACGATTATAGCTACAGAGTACCATTCTGGCATTGATTTTTCAAACATATAAGGAAACTATTAAATATTTTTCAAATCAGATAAATATCATCGATACCTGAATCACTTTAGACATTTAAGTATAGGTCAGCTATTTATTTTCATTACGAAATCTAGTTGGTTCGACAAGAGGGTATAGTCAGACATCCTGTCGTATCACAATAGATCACATTTGGTCCAAATGAGTTGGTTTTCGTAACTGACTACCACTCCTATCTTAACTACATAAAACGTATTGTTGTATTTCGAATGGTCAATAGGAAATTCCTTGAAAAGGTACCTTTACAACTTTTTCTGAATAGTGTCATTTTTTACACAAGAAGAAAGTCACTAGTTTCTCAAAAAAGATTCAAGTAATACACAATTTCTGTGGATTTCGAAAAATATTTGGCGAAAACTTAGTAGACTTTACCGATTTCTATTAATTTTTTTGTATGGTTTATCAATATGGAAACTTAATCGCAGACGAGTGGCAGAATAAAAGTTCAATAATTTATTAATAAGATTGGAGAAAGATGGATCCTTGGACCACATGGACCAAATTTAACCTAAGCGAGTTGCAGGCAAAATTATTATCTATGTTCTGGTGGGGTGGTCTTACATGCATATGTCAGTTTAAGATGTTGATGAGTCGTTGCGTCTTAACTGTGTCACCTATAAATCCTAGCCCATTGGGAAGAGATATAGTCGTTAAATTGAAAGAGCTCTTTTGAAATTTGTGACAAAAAATAGGTCTGTCACATTCAAGTTCACAAAGTAAATGCTAAGATACAACAATGCACAGGCGACACATTATCAATATTAAAGAAATTTAATAAAATGCAATTTGAATTTATGCGTTTTTACTCGAGTGTCCATGTTTCCTGAGGTATACTAAATTTTCAGTTTTCACGAAAAATTCAAAATTTTTTCAATCATATTTTTCTCAAAAACGGCAGAATTTCGAGGTATTCTGTTCAAATCGCCAGCGATACAAATAAAGAAAATATGGTATTCTTGGTCTAAGTATCTTAAAATTCTAATGCAAGAGATTTGCCGGAATTAGTTTCAGCCAGGGTTTAAAATTATGCCAGCAGAATAGTAAAATTACATTATATATGAAAATTCTTTACTGCCAAAAACTAGCTGCAATAGCTGATTTGGCATGTGTTACCGAAAATCACAGTGAAACTAATTTTTCTACGATTGCTGAGGAATTGCTTTCACAGTTGAAATGTTTACTAAGTATTTTGTATGCTTTCCTTTTCATTTGACAAAAGTTTATGCGACTGCAACAGCAGAGTTGCATTACAGTGCATATAATTTTGGTTGGAATTAATTGCAAAGATAATCAATTCCAAAGAAATTTGAGCAATTCAAAAGATCAAAATATAATAATAATTCACAACAGTAATCATCTCCTTTTTTCACCCGTAGGGAATGATCTGATAACTGAATTTGTAATTAAATGAGTAATAATTTTCTTTATTATAATTTGAAGGCTGTAGCCGGCCAAAGGACTCAAGCTACCCGCTCCCCATGAAATTATGAGAAGCTCGCATAGTTCCTGCGAATTCCAGAATTTTCGAATAGATGTTATGATATGTTTCTAAAGGATGTCAATCGACAATGTGTCGTATTTTCTAAGACAACTTCTATTAAAGATTGTTCCTAACAAGAGGATGGTGTAGGAAGAGGCCCCTTCGTCTCTATGAAACAATATTTATTGAATGATATGACAGCATTCTACCTTTTGTTAAAGTATTCATGGTAGCTTAACTAAAATTTTGATCTCTATCACTCCGATAAACTGTGGAATTGAAGAAAAATGAATAAAGCTCGAATCTTTCTATAGATTTTAGCCTACACGACAGCGTTTCGAGATAACCGTCAATTTACGACTTTTTTTTATTTTAAGTCTGAGAGGTTTAGTGCCTGACACAAAGTTGATCCTTATTAAAAGACAAAAATGGTTTTTACTTCCAATTGAAATATATTAGGGTTTGCTATATATCCCTCATGAATGCTCATTTCTAACTCTTTCGAATTCTGTTTTGTGATTGCAGGTTTAAGATTTTTAAAGCCTTGTTTCAGCACACCCTAAAACATAAGAAAGTTACTTGTTTTCTACAACGCCATTGGAATAAAGTACTCACATCTTGTGTGCTTTGTTTTTGTAAACTTATCATTTATTATAATAACAATCATATCTTTTTTAAATATAGTGTGCTAATATCTAAGTAAAAAAGTCTATATTTACAAAACTAAATATCAAGCAGAACTAAAATGAATAAATCGCAACTGCAACTTGGGCTTGGACAGAACAAATTTTTCGCGCTGCATTAGAATTTTGGAGCTAACCTTATTACGCTCTAGCTAATGCAGAGTTGTAGAATAATAAAGTTCAATAATAGCTTATTTATTTGGAAAAAAATAATATACAACTAATATTAAAAATGTGTGAAAATAAGTTTTTTTTATAAATTTATTTTCAGACTTGTTAATTTATTATTATTATATTTATTACTAAAGATGGATGGATGAAAACATTTATGGCCACCCTATCAAATTTTGTTGTAGTAACTTGGAAATTGAAAAAACAAAGTTGAATAGTAGATACAATTTCACTTGAGCAGAGTTGCCAGGTTGAAAATGAGTATTTAACGGCCTTCTAAACAGGCGAAAAATTTTTTACAATATAAAAAAAATAATGACTTTTTTTAATATCAATTAATGCAGTACCTTATTTGTATGAGTTTGTTTGTTGCTTGTATAAAAATAATTTTACCTCCAATTAACAACTTTTACCTGCAATTAACGATTTTTACCTCCAATTAACGACTTTTCCCTGCAATTAACGGCTCTCACATGCAATTAACAGCCTCCCATTTTGTCATGCAACTAGCGGCCTGGCCACTTCAAAAGCGGCACTTGACAACCGTGTCATACTTAGATAATTTTTTGATTAAAAAATTGGCCAACTCATAAATATTTCTTGGAACAGAAATCTCATAAATGAGCTAAAAAAGCTAACTTATGTACTTTCTGCGTAAACGGAAAGAAATTAATGAAATTATACATCCGAAGAGCCCATGCAAATCAACTTGTCATCTTGCGCAGGAATTAAATGTTTCAAAAACCACATAAGGTCAAGTTTTAACAGAAGACTTCAGTAAACGCATACGAAATTTAGTAAATTGTAGTCTCTAGACCACTTACAGCGTAACTGAATATAAATTTTTCAAAGATTTAATTTTCAGTAAGAAGGCTCGTTTTCATCTCATTATACGTTTGTAAACAAAATTTTCGCATTTGGCCCGATAAAAACCAAAAGACATTTTTAAGAAACTGAGTCAAAGAGTCACTATTTGGTGTGGTTTCTCGACTGAAGGAATCATTGGAACGTTTGTTATGACAAAATTATGACAGCTATTGGGCTCTATGAGTATATCAATTATATGGAGCTTTTGCAAAATTAATTTTAATCAAGAGTTTCCAAGTTTTATTAACGGGCGCAGTGCAAATGCTTCTTTTTACTTCCTAAATGTCTACTGACCCACTTAGCATGCAAAAATTGCTGTATCATAGGCTTAATAGGGGATAAATAAGACGTAGTATCACGCAATTCGAGGTATTAAAAATTGTCGTAATATTTTCAGCTATAAATCCCAACCCATTAGAGCTACAGATGAGCGATTACCCTTAAGAAATCATTGAAGATTTAAAATAAAATTAGGCCAGTCCAACGAATGGATGGTATAATGAAGACTTAATATGCCATATCGACTACAAAAAAAATTTCAATATAATCGAAGATGTTGGGTAAAAATGCAATACGAATCCAAACGTTGCACAAATCGCTCATTAACAAATTCTGAATTGATTTCGTGAACATCAAATATTGACACACTCTGAGCATTAGGGCAGATTCAATTTTTTTAAATTTTCTAAAATCGAACTCAGTGAGAAATCGAATTGTTTCCTTATTTTTATCCGAAATTCTTTCTGTTGATTGTGGTATCCAGCCGAATCAAACAACCGAAAACTTAATTTTTAAGAAATTTTTTTATTATTTTGAGAATAATAATGTCAATGTCATGCTAAGGCATTTACTAAGGCACTACTGCACCTACAGTCTGAAAAGTTCACACAGTTAGAAAACATTTCTGTGACATTCAATAGAAAAATCAAGATCAGCTTCAATGATAACAGCAACAAGCGCAGAATGTGACATTTTTATATTTGGGAAAATTTTTAACATTTCACATGACAATGTGTAGATAGAGATACTATACTACTTTTCACAGTGCAGCTTTGAATTTGCATCAAGATATTATGATCTACTTCACTGAAATGACATACTTATGTATCTGTCTATTTATTATTATTAAACGAGCTAAAACTGTATGTAAGTACATTATAACCGGTGAGTTTTTTGCTATTTGTTTATTCAGTATGAATTTGTTGACACCTCACGTATGATTCGTAACATTTGTCAACACCAAAAATTATCAGTAAGGTTTGCCATTTCACCATGAAAAGACTAACAAACAAACTGCCCTTGCAAATCATTAAATTTTATTGTCAAAATTCGCGCTGTGTGAGAAATGTGAAAATCCAATTTTTCATCGAAAAATTTTCTTCAGCGACGAAGTTCATTTTTGAATCAATGGGTGCGTCAACAAACATAATTGCTGAATTGAGTCTGAAGAACATCCAGAGGCAGTTCAAGAGCTACCACTACACCCTGAAAAATGTTCTGTTTGGTACGGTTTGTGAGCGGCGCCATCATTGAACCGTACTTTTTCAAAAATAATGAAAATTGCAACGTTACAGTCAGTGGAGCAAGGTACCGTGCGATGATTACCGACTTTTCTTTGTCCAAAATGAAAGAATTGAACTTGGTTGACATATGTTTTTAACAAGATGGTGCTATATGCCACACGGCGCGCGATGCCATGGACCTATTGAGAGGCGTGTTCGGTGAGCTATAAGTCTCACGTTTTGGAGCAGTCCATTGGCCATCAAGATCATGCGGTTTGACCTCACTTGACTATTTTTTGTGAAGCTACGTGAACACTCTCGTATTTAGGGATAAACCATCTACAATTGCAGGACTAAAGCACAACATTACATTGGTGAGATAGCGGCCGAAATGCTGGAAAACAGTATACCAAAATTAAAGCTTACGAATGAACCACCTCAGGCGTAGCCGCTGGCAACATTTAGATGAAATAATCTTTAAAAAGTAAATGAAAGCAACTGATGTAACGCTCGAAATAAATGTTTTGTTGAGTGTTGCAAATTTTCTCTTCTGCTTTTAACTTTCAAAAACCAAACGCTTACAAAATCATCCGTTATATATATTAAATTTAAGAATTTAATGCATTTTTAAACAAAATTAAGCTAAGCTAGGTTTCACGTTTGTAAGAACTCTTGCAAAGTCGTGGCACCGCTATAAAACGTAATGTTTATAACGCCAGGTCTCGCAAACCATGCAAGGTATTGTAATGAAATATATTAAACAGATGCAGATCATAAATATCTTGAATTATATTAAAAGAATGCGAGATTGTAAAAGTGAGCATGGCACTTTTCATTAGTTGGAAATTTTGATTCAATTTTACTCAAAAACGGAACGTTCGATATTCATAAAAATATAAAAGACGCTATACTATGCTTTTAAGACTCGTTGACGGGCGGGGCAACACCCACAATATTTATAAGCGTGATAACAAGAGAAAAAATTACGTCATCATTCTGATGGCAGATATAATTGCTATAAGATAGCGCAAAAATCAAAGTGGGCGCAACAGTACCTATCGGCGTGCCACCTCCTATACAAACAAAAAACGTTTAATGTTATATTTAGTGTACTACAGCATTAATCCTACCCAAAGTTGGTGTAGAGATGTTGGATGAATCATGGTTCTAGCGCTTTTTAATTATATGGTGTTCCAAAAAAAAAATTGCATCAGTGGGCGTGGCACCTTCCATAGAAAGAATAAGTCCTAGGTTATCTCATATGAACTATTACAGCAATTTTCCTAAAATTTAATGTAGGTAGTTTAATTGTTATAAGAGATATCTGAATCATAACCGAGCGACAAAGCATCAGTAGGCGTGGCACCTCCATTTAAATTAAATATCTTAAATGACATATATAGCAAAATATGTGAATAATCATACTTAAATTTGGTGTAAGAACGTTGTTTATAAAAAGTTATTTCTAGATAATTATCCTAAATTTTAATAAAAATAATTGAATATCTCACAAATTATACAAGCTATTGTGATAGAACATGGTATATGGATGATGATTTTATTCGAGGTTTTCAATCTCAATCGACTTTTTTGGAGTTTTTCAACCTCATTCAACTTTTTTCGAGTTTTTTCAACCTCTTTCAACCTTTACAACATTTTCTATTTTTTTTAACTTTTTTATAGTATTTTTTTTGGCTTTTGAATAAGATTGACAGATTCAAAATTATCCAACTTTTGAACCTCCTTTAACTTTTTTCAGCATTTTGCATACTTTTATGACGTTTTCCAATTTTTTTTGATCCACTTTTTCAGACTTTCTGAGATTTTTCAACGGTTTTGAATTTTTACCGGCTCATTCGATTTTTAACTTTATTAAATATTTTCTATATTTTTTCGACTTTTCAAAATTTTTCAACTTTTTTCAAAATTTTTCAACTTTTTGAACCTTAGTTATCCTGATTTATCTTGTAGAACTTTCTCCAATATTTATTTAATTTTTGAAAAGTGGGCGATCTTAAGAAGATATGCGGCATTGTTTTTCAAAATCGGAGATAAATGTCGATTACTTTGTCCTTCTAGATGGAAGTCAGTGTGCATCACTCTGCGGTAATCGAAGAATGATATATTCAACTTTAACACTCATGCCACGATTTAAGAGCTATAACTTTGTAATTATGTTGATACTTTTGCTGCTCGTAGCCGTTAAAGGTCGACCTGAATGAGGCGATTCAAGCAACACGTTTTGGCCTTCATTGAATCATTTCATTTTCGAGTGATTCGGCATAGGAAATTTTGTTTTTAACAAAATGCTAATGCCAAATTCTTTGTTGAGCTGTATTTTACCTTTCCGTCGCCTGCGTCCAATTTCTCCGCACCGAGCATATGAAACACACACAACTTTTACAATATGCAGGATCTGTAGCGAGTGCATTTACCCGATTCACGCATTTCGTATTCCAGTGATCGTTTTCAGGATGATTTAGGATGGCCGCGATTTCTGCCATCCTCAGGGTTGATTGATGGTTTTTGCATCGTACGCTTTTTTTTTTTCTTTTGAAAAAAATCAGATGGCAGTGAGTTCGTCATGCAAGTCTGACTGCTTGGTGGCGAGTATGCGTATTTCTCGATACAAGCGAGGTCTTTTAAATGCTCGCTGAAATTTTATTCAATGCCACTACAAAAATCATTGTGCACACATCACAGTATCAATAGAAATTATATATAGTCAATAGTTCGTAAAAAATGTGATCGTAAATAATTTTTAAGAAATTCTCCCAGAAATTCACACAAAACTGACATCTTTACATTAAGCAGTGCGCGTGATGTGACAGATATTTAAGGATGCAATGCGTTACAAGCGCGAATGTATTTGAAGTAAAATTTCAACAATGCCATGTATTATTCATGAATTAAATAAACATACCTACATAAATTAACATTTTTAGAAATTTAGGGTTGATGAACTTTCAGTTGTTATCAATATTCAAAACTTAAAAAAAAAACGTCTACTCTGCTCGTAAATAACAACTAATTAGAGACGTATTTCCGCACTTATAGTTTTTAGCACGTACTTATGGAAGGTTTTTCGTTTGACTGCAAATTGTCTGACTGATGTAAATTTTTGTTCCAAACTTTTTTAAAATTACAATATTTCACCTTGAAATTCATTGACTTCGATTTGTTAGCGTATAATTTGCAACAACAAAAAATTTACAACATTTACGAATGTGGAAAATTTGCATGACGTGAATTAATGATACGAGTAATTGAAATGAAAATTAACGTTTTCTTATCGATCAGATGTTATAGAAAAATCTGAATGCATTCTGTCCGATATTAAAATTTTTCGACTGATTGAAAGCAAAATAATCATAAAAGTGATGTTGCTTCTGTCAACTGAATATCTCACACTCAGTTCATCTGTTAAATGACAACTTAAGTCATTATCTCACAAGCTCTTTATATGTCCAATGGCTTAACATACACTTGAAGCCTGCTATGTAAATGACAAATACCAGTGCCTCCTTTGACAAGGATAATTGCTATCATCGTATATCATGAACACGTATGGTCACATAAATCAAATTGCAGGTAGCTGTCTCTCATGTGAATTAAGTAGATTATGGTTGTGTGAAACTGCAGTATCTACTTAGGGTTCTTATAAGCCTTGTAGAGCTGCTCATAATATTTATTTTTGTTTTAGGTTTTCTCAGTTGTTTCATCGCAAAGATGTTTCATGTGAATTTAAACGAATAATGATGCATAAAATTTCCACACCAAAAATTAATTTTGTTTAGGCTGTTTACACACTCTACATGGAAGATATTAATCAAAATTTTCAAAACATAGTCGATGCACGGTGGGCCACATACACAATTTCTTGATATGAATTATTGAGATATAATTTGTTAGTAGTGATTTTAACCAGGGACTCAAAAAATTTTTACTGTTTTTATTGTGCTTGAAAAAGTTAGCCTTTCCTTTCCTTGTCCTTTGTTATAAAATTAAGTAATATAACATAAGTTGATTTCATATTTCAAATATATTTATTTTACGCTATTTTGAATGAAAGATATTTTGTTTGTAAATTTGTTTCCATCAATCGATAGCTTTAGGATCAAAATGGATTTAAGAAATTAGTGTCCGATTTCGATAAATTTTTATTAAAAATTATGTGCACTCATCGATGAATAGTAGTCCAATATGAACTTTGAAATGAAATTTTCGCCAACTGATGAAGCTAGCTCGGAAATGGACTTTGAACATCACTAGAGTCAATTCTAGAATTGCAAATTGAAGCACAGTGATCGAAAATAATATTTGAAGGTTAATAAGGCAGTCTCGGCACCTCGAAGAGTATAATTTTGGGAAAGAAAGAAAAGAAAAATTGAATTAAAAAAAAGAAAATCAATTGGTGATGCTAATAGGACCAACTCAAGAACAGATTTTTTTCATTTTCTTGTTTATAACTTTTAACCTCATAATCAAATATTATATTTAAGACTTTAGTTCCAATAAATGCTCAAAAATTATGTATTGGGTTTCAGTAAACATCAAAAATTACCACGATTTCTTATTTGTCATTCAATTTTTTTTGAGCCTGCAATATTTTTCTAAATTGAAATTTATTTTTAAGTTTCAGAGCGTCATCTTTAACATGGCGCTTAAAAAAATTTATTAATTAAATGTTACGTATACGACAAGTGTTATTGGTATAAAAGTATGCTAGAGAGTGTATAAACATCTATAACTTCAGCAAAAATAATGAAAAATATATCTCCTGATCTTTGTTTTAAAGACAAAGTTTTGAAATTTGATTAGATATATTTCAGTTGTGGGAACAGAACAACAGTTAAGAAATCATGTAAAATTTTTTTGTTTTCGATTCTTAGCTGACCCTGTATATAAATTTTGATAAAATTTTTGATGTCAACATTTTTATTTTCTTTTTACTAAATAAGATTTCAAAAACTTCTGAAATGCCGGGAAACAAAAAAAATTTCATCAAGTTCTTCCCAAACACAAAATGTAATAGGCGCAGAGCCCGCTGTAGAAAAGTGGAGTGCATAAGATTACAGGATAAGGTATACGGGAAATATAGTTATGCATTTTGGTGAAAACTAGGGTTCCCGATAGCTCAAAATTACCAAGATTAGCTCAATTTTGTTAATTTATTTAACACTGTATGCACTACAGCTCGAATTGTAGACCAAATGATAGAGCTCGAAGAGGCCTACGTATAATATATGGAGTTGCCCTGTTGAATTCTGTCACAAACATGGGTTTTCACCGGTTTTTTGGGTCAATTTTCATTAATCAAGTTAGCTTTTTACACCAGGATCTTGGGCTATAAGTTTTTACCATTTATTAATTAATTTTTTTATAAATATTGCTGATCAAAAAAAAAAAAAGTGCCGACAACTTCAAATTATACGATTTTATAAATATCGCTTCATATTCGAAAAACTTTTCGTATTAAGAATGTACTGATGTGGCGCCCGTGTGCATGTAAACATCAACCAAAATAAATAAGAAAAATGTTCCTGCGCGCTCTCAATTATCTCTTGTTCATCAGGGATTCTTATATATATATAAATGTAAGTATTTGCAATCCATATTTTATCGGTCAATGTGATTTCTCGATTGCTTTTGTTTATTTCGACAATAACGCCATCTAAGGTGTAATTTTGTAAATAAATATTGCCATTGCTGCTACTTTTTGAGCTTTACCAAATTGCGCGCCTATTTCCCTTTCCTTTATGAAATTGTAATGGAAATAAGCGTTGGGGAAAAGTTCTGAGCTTTTTTTCCATTAAAAACTTATTGCAATGCGCATGTACTAGTGCAGTAGAAAATATTTTTGAGAATATTAGTGGTGTTTTGCGCTGAGAAGATGTTAAGCTTTTTAATTTCACATCATTATTCTCATAGTTAAATCCTATAAAAATACAGTAATGGCCTTTATATTTTAACTAGCATTCGTAAAAAACATCGAGCCAACATAAAACCTTTTCCAAATAACAACTGCCCTTTCATTTCGAAGAAGGTGATAATGCTAATGCTTCGAAATGAAAGGGCAGTTGTTATTTGGAAAAGCTTTTATGTTGGCTCGATGTCTTTTACCAATATATATATATATATATTTAGTAGAAACTGAGAGTTCGAATCAAAGAATAATTTTGGTTTGACTTTGAACAGCGTTATAACGCTACACGTTTTTAAAACTATTTCTCATTTCATGAAAACTTAGCTGATCCGCAGATTTTTATGACTTAATTATGGAGGTCCTGAAACAGATTCGGCTATTTTAGCAAAGTGCATAAATAATTTCTTCACCAAGGTAAAACGTAAAAGCAATTAATATCAGAACATATTTACTAATATATAAAAACCATATGTGCTTAGTATTGAGATACGAATTATTCTAATATCCAATTAAACATACTACAGAAAACCGAAAAAATACAAAAAAAAAAAATTTTTGGGTCAATACCATAGTTCGGTTTTTCGATTTGAGATTGAAAAAGTCATTAAAATATGAAAAATGTTGCATAAATTTTCATGATTTTAAAATTTCTAAAAAAGTGGAATAAGGTGGAAAGAGGCTGAAAAATTCGAAAACATATGGAAAATGTTTGGAAGAGGTTCAGTAAGTTGAAAAAATATTGAGATAGTTGAAACATAATGAAACAGTCGGAAAATTTTTACATATAATGAATAAATAAGTTTCAAATAAACTGAAAAAAGTTGAAAGAGGCGTTAAAAGTCGATAAGACATGAAGAATGTTGAAAAAAGTTGAAGAACGAAACACTTGAAAATGCATAAAAAGTTGAGATAGGTGGAAAATTCAACTAAATTGAAAAAGTCAGACAGAAGAAGAGAAAAATAAGTTGATATCCATAAAAAAAAATTTAGGGCGGTGACAAACCCACTGATACAATCCAGCTCGATTTCGATAAAGAAATAATTTTTAATAAACATATTCTTATACCAAATTTAAAGGGTATCATCCGAAAAAATTGTGGTGGTTGCAAGGGAAAAAATGGGAGTAAAAAAACAGCTGACCAATTCCCGTCCAAAAACAATGTTAATTTTTCACCCAGACAAATTTCTTGTGGCTAAGACTTGAAGACTGTCAAAATCGTAGGCACGGAGACTAGAGACTCACTTTTGACAAGCGAGGGAAAGAAAATTGCCTGCCTCAATTGCATTTGCCCAATACTTGCCTCATAAAATATTTTTCAGCACTTAATTTTTTTTCATTTTTTGAAAGGTTGTGTTCAGAAGGAGCAACATTGGAAATCAAAACATTTTTTGGTAAACTCTCAGTTATTCAATTAATTAGTTGAGTGATTTTTGATTGAAAAGAAATTGATCTTTTAAACAAGAACGTTAGGTCGACCTGGATATCGATATCTTAACCTCAAGATTCGAAGCATACGGCTTTTCGACTGCACCATAGAAGCACACTATAATCATGGAATTTTTAACATTTTCAAGCTTCAATATGCTAAATTGCATGGATTTTATTTAAGTTTCCAGTTATTTTGAGTTTTCCACTAACAATTTCAGCATATTTTCTTTGAACACAAAGAAATGCCATTCGAAATTTTTTAAACTGGTTACAAATTCTTGTATTTTTCTTTCGGTGTATATCCATTAATCGGTGACGATTTATATTTCCTATAGACATTTTTTATGGCAACAACAGTTAAAACAGTCAAATCATAACTCAGCGTCCAAAGAGAAACTCAATACAACCATCAAGAGAGAGAAAAACAAAAGAGAAAATACCAAACAAACAAAGTGAACACGTGGTCTTCTTGTATCCCACCCATTTTTAGGAAGAAACAGTTTGAGCACAATACAAGAAAAGAAAGATTTTGTAGCACAAATGAAGATTTCAGTATAAAAAGCAAAAAAAAAAACCTGAGATAAGAAAAAAATAAATAAATGTAAAGAAAGAACGAACAAAAATGAGCAAAAGTCCTGCTGTGGTCCACTGGTTTAATGGAGGTGACACCAGACATTATCACGTTGGGAGACAAAATGCCAAGATTAAAAAATAAAAGGATAAATGCCAATTTTTATTCATTTATCTGCTGATTTTCTACCATGCGACGTATTGGCCATTCTGTTTTGTGTTGTGCTTTTGGTTTGATATTTTCTGTAGGTTGAACTGCTTTTCAAAATGAGCCCTAGTTCAAGGTCAAACAGCAGCAGCAGCAGAAGTTTCGCACCACAAAGTTTTGCAGTAGATTCAATGCTTTTGCTTGTGATCTGAAAATAATGTTTGGACAGGACAGGACAGGACAGAAATACGAACTTCCGCAAAAACAAACTTTATGAATATACTTAATCTAACAAGAAGAAATTTATAAATACAAAACCAAAATGATGGAGTGATGAAAATATAAATGAATTTCATTGCAATAGATAGAAACGTAGATGGAGGGTTGATAAAGAAAAGCGTTTTTTAAGACAAAAGAAAAAGTTTGACTTACGAGCTTAAAGCAGCGTTGAAAGACATGATATGATTCAATAACGTTGCTGTTTGGAGGCAACAGACGAATATAATGTGTAGCAGGCCATTCTACAGCTAGAGTTTTTTACTTAGAAAAGTTGTCATAGTGTTTATGTTACGACTGCAAGCTATGAAATAATTTTTCTTAGATATCCATTTCTGTCTAAAAAAACAGCGCAATTTGTGGATACATGCAGTCGTGGTCAAATAAATAGCACATTTTTTCTTAAGTTTAAAAAAAATAATTTTATTGAGAGGCGCTTACTTTCCAGAACGTAGGAGTTATATAATTTAGTTTAAAGTATTACCGATTCAGTAAAACAAAAAAAAGTTGAAATCAAAATCAAAAACTTTGATTTATTTAAAAGAAATGGCCCTAATATTCATATAAATAGCACAAACACCAGAAATTTAAATTTTTTTTTTAACACTAGAATTCAACAAAATCTGCGTGTAAATGATTAAGCATATTAAATATTTTGTTCTAAATTCCTTATTTTGTATGACTGCTTCGCATCTTCAGCTCAAACCTTTCACACCTCTCCTTAGGAATGAATACCAATCTACTTCAGCTGCATTCCACAATTCGTCATAACTTCAGAAATTCTTATTTAAAAATTATGCCTTTACATCACCACATAAATTCCGTGATCAAAGTCCGGACTTTGAGCTGGCCAGTCCCAAATGCTTATTTTCTCTAGATGAAGCCAGGTTTTGATTACCTTGGCAGTAAGCTTCTGGTCATAATCATGCATGAGGCTCATTTTATTGGCATAGAATAAAGCATATGGGCTTAAAGTGTAACGGAACCTAATAGGAAGACGGCTCAAAGAATCAAATCGGTATGGGCGTACTGCGAGAAAAGAACCGCGTTTGTTTAAATTATTACTTTCGAATACAAATTTTTCGCTTCTGCAACGACTACGTCTTCGGTTTTGGAAGTTAGTAATCCGTGACTGTTGCTAATTTAACTGCAATTTTTAATGAGTAAGACCATAAAAAATATAAATCACACAGATTGCATGTATATAAAACCTAAATGATTAAGTAAAAAGAGTTTGAGCACAATGTACAAAACAGAAAAAAAAATTTGCGAAAATCATTTAACTTGCGAAATTGCACTTTATTACACTTGTGTTTCAATTTGGCTAGCAAAGGATGCATATAAAATCATACGTTACGACTTTGAAACTTTACGACAGCGTTTTAATTTTGCACGAAATTTATTACGAAGTAAGAACTTGCCGTTGCTGTTTAATGATACATATATGTAAGTATGTATTACACTTGAAACAAAAATCAACATATTACAAACCCACATGTAAATTTGGAACAAATTTGATTAGTAAATTATGCAACAATCCTTCAGGAAACAGTCTTTTTCCAGTTTCAATGCAATGTGCAGTGCCTCAGTACTGCTTCCATGTAATGCAAAAGAGAGCAGTTGAAAAAAAAAAATTCAAAAATTAAATGCTAAAACATTCCTACTTTTATGTGAAATATGGTAGCGTTGCCTAAAATATAGTAACTCTATTAATACCTAGTACTTTGAAGTTTGCGCTTGTATTGGAGGTGCCATGATCTCTTGACGAACTTCGCTCATTTTTTTTTTTAAACTCGCCTCACATAACGCTCTCGCTATAATACTTTAAATATTTTTCATGTGACTTTTATGTCTACAGTATAAAGACAAATACGAGAATGGCACGTCATCTCTTTATAAGCTCTTTTTGAAGTACAATCAGTGCCGGATGCACATAAGGGCCCCTGGGCCCTTATAATAATTTACATATAATGTCTTTAATACACATTTAAGACACCTTTTTCGCTACTCTTCTTTAAGGTTTTGTAGGGTGTGTTTTAAAGACCTCAGAATGATGTTCTACCGAGTTTCTTCAAAGATAATAAAGAAAAGAGCATGTCTTTATGCAACTTACTTCACATGGCCCTTATAAGAATCCCTAAAGAGTTCATAAATAAAATTCTTGTACTTGACTTTAAAAATCCTCTAAATGAAGCTATATAATCTTTTCTTGCTACTAGGGCGTACATATAATATTATAAATTTATTTTGCTTAAATAAAATTAGTGTGATGTATTGTTTACGTTGGCAAACTAACAAAGTAAAGGTTTTGTGAGAAACGAGAAAAATTAAAATGTTCACTTGTTATATTGAGATTTTACCTCCAGAGTGTTCCAGCGACAAAAAAGTTTATGTTTTTCTAGTAACCCTATAGCGAGCATTAAATATAGAACATGTTAACTTCGACAATTGACTTTTATTGTACAATTTAGTATCAATAAAATTTAAATTTTTCTTTCGCATGTGGCGATGAATTTTTTTGTCTTAGTGACAAAGATCTAAGCAGCAAAGCATGCATTTATTTAGCACTTTTTAACTGCTCTGCTTTGCAATGAATTTTGGTTCTAGTTGTTATTAAGTCGTGCATTTTACAGTTTAACGAGTTCATTAAGGTAATATTCTTAAGGATTTTTCCTATGATAAATTCTGTCTGGTGATTTTTTTTTTAGTTTTAAATCAAAATGCCACTATTATTAAATAAATAATTTTTATATAAATATTTTAAATTAATTTTTTGGTTTAAGTTTTTTTTTTTTTTTTTGCCTTAAAGCTCCGATTTGCGTCTTAGTGAAGCCACAAATAAGTAAAGGTTTTTAAAGTTTTTGGTTTTAGTATTCGAATTGAAATTCAATCCAGATCAAATTAGGTAAGTGCTCAAAGAACAAAATATTCCGTCGAATCTTGTATTACAAGTCACAAGTGGTGGAATTGGAATTTTCTATTTTTTTTTTGTGAACCCTCGTATTTTGTACAATTAAAGTTTCGCAAAATTCTGACTTAAACGATTTGGATGCTTAATTGCAGAAACATTTGTCTCAAAAGCAGAGTACTACAATTAATGTTGCTCAATCGGCAACAGCTGCTGTTCCAATCAAAACTTGTAGTCATTTGCCAAAGATGATGGTATCACTTATGCAAAGTTTCACATTTAGTTATCGCAACATTGATGAATGATATAGATATATGAAAATTTTAGAGCTGCAAAAATGTTAAACAAAAAATGGTGCCAAATTTAAACCCAACACTTGAGACAACCTTATGTTTCGAAAAGAATTAGCAATAGTACCAATGCAAGCTCTCTATGCTTATTATAAATTGAAGATTTTTTAATCCTTATATAACAGGAAGAGACAATTGCTCCCATAACGTTGAAAATGTAACAATTTTTTATACATATGTAGAACAACAGCATTAAAAAATCGTTAGTACACTACATCTAGAACTCTAGACAATTTACCATCGTCATTTTGACGAGCATCATTCAGATATTCTTCTCTATATTTCTAACTAATACGCCTAGCTACATGTAGTGCGCACTTGGTGAGCATTTCAATATTTAGGTTACTTGTTCGTCATTTTGACGAATGGTTGTCTTTTATGTAAGTTTTTTGTTCTACGATTTTCTTATCCGCTTTAAAAGTTTTTTGTATTTTATTTTTAGTTGTTAATATGGAATGGCTACATATAAATCGGGTACAAAATGGACTCAAGAGTGGCCTATAGTAAGCTATGATACGTCGCCTCCCCGAAAAAAACTACCTTAACCTAACCTAAATGTATTGATCTAGACTTAAAGATATATAAAAAAAAAAAAATAAGTTTTGTTTGACCAAAAAAAATAAGCTAAGTAATCTGAACTGAATATTATTAAAAATTATCTTTAATTTTTTAAAATTTAAATTAATGTTCTCTTTATTTACGAAATAAAATATACATAAATAGCATGTATTAAAATCATTCCACACTTAAAACTAAAAAAATTATGTGTTCGTGAAACTGACGAATGGTTAGCTTTTAAAGAAAGTTAGCTATCTAGAGTTAAGAGAATTCTGGAACTAGTTCAAGACTACTTTTGATGTGGTCCCTTAGACTCCAGAGAAATGAATAGGTCATCAAGAAATGGTTACACTTGCATATGTTGAGTTCAGAGCACAAAGTGCATATAAGTGGCATTTTGGGTCAAATCTAGTTAAATACATAAATGAAAAGCTTAGGTATGTCAAATTGTTGTGGTAAAAGTTATAACTTACAGTTAATTTTGAGAATGCAGAACTTTAACCTTAAACTCGCCTTTCTCAAAAACGCAAAAGTGTCACCAGTTGTGCCCGCCACATATGCGCCAATTCAGCAGAGTCGTTTGTTTTTAGTGTAAACATTTTCATCATACAGTGCATATGCAAATTTCAGCTATTGGTGAAACACATGAAATTTTCCATTAAAAAAATTCATACGCTGCATCAGTTTACAAGATACACAGACAACTTTGCAGCACAACTTTTTTTACTGTCACATCTTTTCGGCACACAAAAGCTTTCCGGTAGCAGCAAAACTTTCCTTTTAGCGTAGAAGGTAAAATAAAAGTAGAATGCAACACCTTGAACTTTAGATGAACTGCGTTGCATCTTCCCAGCGTCGTACCATCATAAATTGTGTTAGTATGCAAAAACCTTTAAGCTTCTTTGAATAAAGGAAGCGTTCTGACTTTTATAGTATATTAAATCGTAATTAAATAAAGGACCAAATCTGCTAAAGATTATATGAAGGCAATGCTCCCTACTCCCATATTTCTTACACATTAAATGGTCTAGAAGATGCATATGTCCTCATACTTAAATTTATCTCTGCCATAGATGGCAACATAATCGCAGATGTGAGACAGTGCCAAAAATGACACGCAGTTTTCCAGTTCAACGAGGATTCATAAATAATAAAGTAAGAAAATACCTACATACATACAGAAAATGCACTTACTCGGAAAATTTGAACTTTGTTATCCTCCCACAATGAACAACACCACCACAAGTAAGTGATGTCTTTATTTAACCTCAAACTTGTAGATATCTAAATAAAGTTGCAACTCATGAATTTGCTGCCAAAGCACTCACCTGGAAAAAAGAAGATGAAAAAAATATTCGTTAATTTTGGTGCATTTACACAGCAGGGTAGGAAGATAAAAATTTTAGCAAAATAAGTAGCTGAAAATGAAAGATTTTAGATTTTGGAACCACTTAAATGGTCTTTATTTAATGGTTGGTTTTTTATAAAACACAGGAACGGAAAGTACAAGGATGCTTTGTCATGTTACATGGGAATTAAGTTGTTGTCAAATCCAGTACACTGTAAAACAAAATTTAATATAGAAAATACAACAGGTCCGCTTTTGTTTACATCTAGAGATCAGACCAGGTGGAGGCGAAAATCTTTAATGCGCTATACATTTTGCTGGTCCAAGCAAAGAACAGGACACTCAACTTTCTTTCATAGTTAGAGTTCTGTAACATCCAACTAAAGTAATATCATTCCAGAGCGACAAACTTTCCATCTAGATATGACTGGAAGAGAGAAGTCTCGGAGAGAAGGTTCCATATTAATTTCTACACGGATAGTTCCAAACTAAATATCCAAATCAGTTATGATATTTACTTTAACGAACTAAAGTTAAGGATTGGTTCGAGGTTACCAGACTATTGTAGCGTTTTTCAGGCAGAGGTTATAATCATAGAAGAGTTAACATTCAGGTTCAGGATAAATATTGCATCCAAATGAAATATTAATGTTTACTTAAATAGTCAAGCTGCCATTAAGTCTCAGTATTAATAAGCTCATTAGTGGCTCAGAAATGCCACTTGTCTCTTAATCAGTTGACACAGCATTTTAATTTCCACCTTGTTTAGGAGCCTGGGCACAGCATCATTGATGGAAATTGCAAACCTGATAAATTTGCTAGGCAAAAGTATACTGTGGCACACAAGATGTATCCAAGGGTTAACTTGCCCCATAACAAAGAAAATTCAACCGAAATTGGATTCTAAACGCTCTCTTGAAATAATAGCCCGAGCAGTCTCGTTAGATTTTGGAGGCATTAGAGGCCGCAAGAAGATTATTTGTTCGCTTTTTTGACTTCTGTAGAAGTGGAGGAAAACATTAAACATTTTCTTTGCGCCGTTCCTGTGCTTGTTAGAATACGACACAATGCACTTAGTTCGCTTTGAAATGATGATCTGGATGACCTTAGATATGTTATTATAGGTCAGCTACTTTATCTTATTACGAAATCTGGTAGGTTCAATGAGAGTGGGGCATAGCTAACTATACTGTCGCATCACAATAGATCAAGATTTCGTCTACTTAAGTGAGTCGGTTATTCATCTGGCTGCCAACATACCTACCATGATTTAACTTAGCTACAGAACAGACTATTTTCGATATTTACTTGGAT
The DNA here is from genome assembly GCA_963680825.1 of Meiosimyza decipiens. Classification (NCBI taxonomy): domain Eukaryota; kingdom Metazoa; phylum Arthropoda; class Insecta; order Diptera; family Lauxaniidae; genus Meiosimyza; species Meiosimyza decipiens. The sequence continues at coordinate 50,283,062 of OY804261.1, read as the reverse complement.
GACCTGTTGCTAGCCTCTCACTTATTCGAACACTGAGAAAGCAATAATAACGCACTATGCATCTGCAATTTCTTCACTCATTGGATTAAAAGTTTCTGCAGTGGCTGTTTTACCCGTGTTGTGGCAGACGATTTTTCTTTCACATTCAATGAACCCTCTATCACTACTAGAATTATCTAGGGATCTATCAAAATTACAGACCCTTTCTTAGGTTGCCTTTACGGATGACAGCAACATTTATGATTCAGATTTATTTTAAGTGCCCAAGCTATACGTAGTTGAGAGAAAAGGAGGCACAAGAACGACAAGCTGAATTCGTGATAGATGGATGGATCAATTGTAATGCGAACAAAACCCAACGTTGACTCTCAGACGGATGAAGTTTGTCTCTTCTTCCCACCGATTTATATTGCTAGCGCGGATATAATGAGATTAACAATTTTTGATGTTCTGGAAATATTATTACAACCGAACTTGAGGTAAGATACGATCAAGTATATAGATTTTTTTGAAACAATTTTAAAAATACTTTAATCTGACTGATTTTCGGACCGTTTATTTCGCCAACACGAGACACATAACTTGACTGAGCTGAGACTACAGGAATCAGTTAGTAGCTCCAAGATTGAATTCAGTGACCCATGATTAAACTTATGGGAGACTAACATATCTTCTTGAACACCAAGATAAGGTAGATTGTCTAACCCATTCCTATAAACATTACAACAGCATGTTTTCTAATCAGTTCTATTACTCCAGATTTTTTCTCGTTGCACTCGGGCAACAGCTTTGAAATCAGAAAATTTAAGAAAAATGTTTGCCAAAACTATTTCATCTATCCACCTTCGTTCTAACCTTTTGTCTTTCTTCAAGTCTGAGCATTCATTTATGCTTTTAAAAGGTAAACAAAAGACGGTGGGCACATAACAGAAAATGGAGTAGACTTAGCTCCAAGGTATACAACATGTAAAAGTTGCTCTCTAAAGAATTTAATCACAAAAATCGAAAGCAAAACCGCCAACGCCAGGTGCGTTATGTCAATTGTTATTTTTACATCTTTCTGTTTGAAGCTCAAAACAACGAATACTATAGAGTTTATGGTTTTCGTTGTAACTTAAACATGCAAAGTTATTGTTAGTGTTCTTTATGCCTTGAATGTGAATATTGTTTTGTCGGGAAAGCAAGGTTATATTGTGTTTACAAGTAATAGCGAACACTGACTGATATTTTGTGAAAGTTATAAATATTGTTTATGCTATAGCGTAGCTCAAGATGGAATAAATTTGGCCAAACCCATCCCTACATTACTCGCTGGACTGCGCACTTAGTAGCACTCACTTGTTCTAGTGGTTTTCTGGATACCATATCTGCACTAGGAAGCCAAAATTTCATATTCATGTGGGGTAACAATAAAACTTTATTACATTTTGGAAACTTTAACAGTTTACTCCTTCCTACTTTTGATATCTTTATTTCAGGTCACGTAAGTCAAAAACATTTCCTAGTGATAAAAATCAGTGTTCCCTAGTGTTGCCATTATGTATTGTTGTTGCTGTTGCTGTTGCTGTTGTTGCCGTTGTAAGGATAACAGCTGCCACATTGTTGGTTGCTTAAACATTCGGAAAACACTTAATGATAAAGTACTCGATGTTATTGTTGCTATTATTAGCATTGCTGTTGCTGTTGCTGCTGTTGTGGCTGTTTACACAAATGCTGTTGACTTTTAAGATTTTCTTCTAACGTTGCCTTACGACGTGACGTATCAAATTGCTGATGCGACTGCTCCAGCTCCTGTTACCAAAGGCGAACGTAGAGCAAAAATGACGATGATGAGGATGACGATGCTTAAGGTTGTTTCTTCAAGTTATTAATTGGTCTTTTCAAGTAGTAGTAGCAGTACCAAATATCATATTGCTTGTGTGTGTGTTGTAATAACATATGAGTGCGCTTGTATACGCGCATTTGTAAGTAACATAACTTTGATACCATTCACACAACTGTGAGTGTTAGTGACTTTTATGTGAGACAATTACAACATTCATTTTGACTTTATTTATCAACTATATATATGAAAGTCTAGGTGTGTGTGTTCGTTTAAATGTGTTTCTATTAATGGGTGGTTGTGGTTTGAATTCACAGCTTAATAAGCGGTTGCTCAACTTAAGTTCTCGCAACCTTCCTCACATTAATGCGTAATTAGTAGCCCCAAATTGCTACGTGATTTGAATCCAAAACGTAATCGATTTCACATTCGGGGTCAGTTAATGAAAATTTATTAGAAATCTTTCTTTTGGTCAGTATTTTTCCTAATTGGTTTTTCTCTTACCACTCAAGTGTTAATAAAATTGTTCGATTTTTTTTTGCATGGAAGTCAATAGATTCAATTGAGTGTGTGTTCTTTTTTTTTATAAGTTTGGGGTATTTCCGTTGAAATTATCACTTTGAAACCTTTACCACATGGATTTCCTTTTAATTTTCGTATGTCAGTCTCTACTAGAGATCTGCTGGAAAGAAACCACTGCTTTTCATTTCAATAATTGAAAAGTTTAATTCAAAATAACTTTACCGCGGCACTCACGACTTTCATGACGGGCAAAACTCGATATATTTATAAACGTTGTAATAAGAGAACTAACAACGCAGCTGTTATGGAATTTAACATGATAGATATACTTGCTATAAGGTATCTTAAAACCAAAAGAGGGCACAATGGTACTTGTGAGCGTGGTACCTTTCTTACATATTAAAACGTTAAATGGTATATTTGGTGTACTATTGAAGTGATCCTTAAAAAAAATTGTTATAGAGATGTCGGCAACTTTGAAATTAAATGGAATTCGATGGGATTGGATTAGTTGGCACCACTCCTTTTAACAAAGGTTGGTAAGCGTGTCAATTTTTCACTATTTTAAGTTTTTTCAACATTTTCTCTTTTTTTTCTGTTGACATTTTGACTTTCAGCCTTTTTTTAACTTCTTTGAATTTACTCATTCAATTTTTTTCATTATTTTTTATAATTTTTCAACTGTTCCAACTTTTCTCAATTTTTGTCAACCTCAGTCAATTTTGTTCAACTTTTCAACCTTATTTAACTTTTTTCGTCGTTTTCCATATTTTATCAATATTTAAGCTTTTTTCAGCTGTTCAACATTTTTCAAGATGATTTCTATATTTTTCAACCTTTCTCAGGGTTGTTTTCAACCTTCTTCAATATTTTCTATGTTTTTTCGACTTAATCTACGTAATCCAATTTTTGTTTAACATTTTCCATATTTCATTGATATTTTTCAAGGTTTTAAACTTTTTTTCGATATTTGAAAATTTTTTCAAGATTTTTAACTTTTTTCGAAATCTTTCAACCGCTTTCAACATATTTCAACATTTCATTTTTTTCGATATTTGAAAATTTTTCCGACATTTTCAACCTTTTTCCATTTACTTCGACTTTCAAGTTCATTCAACTTTTTACGAGTTTCTGGGGTTGAAAACGGTTTCAACATTTTTCAACCTATTTCGGCTTTTATCAACTTTTCACATGATTTTCCGACTCTTTCATACTTTTTTAACCATTTCAAAATTTGTTTAACCTCTTTTAACTTTTTCAATCCTTTCCATTTTTTTTTTCTGACGTTCTCAACATATTTCATATAGTTCACACTTTCCAACAGTTTTCAGCTTTTATGATTTTTTCAATCTCTCTCAAATTATTACATATTTTGGTTTTTTTTTCAACCTTAAGACGAATAACCGAACTATCATCGGTATCCTGGTGCTCAATTATTATGTACCGCAAAATGTCTATTAACTAATTAAATCAGAATTAGCAAATTTTTTTTGACAAAATTTATTTCTTCTAGAATTAAATCGGAGAAGCACAAAATCTTATTTGGTCAAAAGAAGAAAATCCATAAAATTAAATTTAAGTTCAAATAACGACCGTGATTTCTTTTTTTTTTTTTCGTTGGAATTCATAAACTTTCAAACATAAATAATTTATAAAACTTAACTGCTGCCAACTGCAGCAATGGGATGCGATGCCAAAGACTGCAGTCCTGCTTGAATATTCATTATTGTGGGAAAAATAAAGCCGTTGTCGTCCACAGTCTTTTCTTTGCAATACTGAAACGCAAGGAATGAAACTGTGCAATGTTTATTTGTTAATTAAAATTAATCCTTCCATCAAAACGATAAAATTGTTAATGATGATTCTGTTGAAAGTCAACGTTAATAGTTGCGAATAAAAGTGAAAGAAACTTTTGTATCTTTTCACCGCTTCACACTTTAAATGCCATTTGCTACAACAATCTTCACAAAATAATTACAGCATGACAGCTGTTTCATTGTGCCTGGAGGCGTTGAAGGCATTAAACTCAAATTTTGTACGAAAAATGGAGTGTTGCAACGAAAGAGCTGATGAAAATTAAGTGATTGCCTTCAGCCAAAGAACATATTAAATTTAATGGATTTTTAAGTAATTTTTTTTTTGGCATAAAAAGGGAAAATATAAAGAACGCAGTGCCAAAACAATCACATGTACTGACTTCACTTACAAGTGAATCAAATTGGAAATGTTGCAATTAAAAAGAACGAGTACGCTGTTGTTATGTTTCTATAAAAATTATATGCCAATACTTAAGTTTTTTGTTTTTTTTTTACGACCCATTGAGATTCAATTCGAAAGTTTAGTAAGTATCTATTATAAGGTATATTAACTTATTGCAGCGGTTTTCATTTTATTGTGAGCACTCTTCACTTATCAAGAACAGTACACCCATAGATCAGCCTTTGCAGCAATTTTCATCATAAATTTGGTAGATATCATAGTTTTTTTATTGGTGAAATCGGGTGCTGGTGTGCATTGTCATTTACCAGTATTTTTAAACTTTTCATCTAAGATGTCACAGAATATTGTTGTGATGAGTAACTAATTCATGTTAATGTTGTCAAAAAAATCGATGCCAAATCCCCACTTCACTTAAATGCTCGACTATGTCGCATTAATTAAGCACTTGGAATTTTATTTTAAGCGGTTAATTTAATTAAGTTTGTGCTCACTAACACCTTGAGCAACTTCCCATATGCTGATATTAAAATGTAATTATCTGAAAGTTTAGTGTCTCAAGTATTAAGTATTAGTGAAGCGCACATGAATTGTTTTAATTCACGAGGGAAAGTTCGCACATGTGTACAAAGTTTAATCCAGAAACACATTTATATTGTATCGAGCAAAGTTTTTTAAACATTTGGATGGCATTCAAATCATGATTAGGAGACGTTTTACAAAAATTTTGTTAATTGTTTTTATCAAACACTACCTACACTAAGCTTTACGCAAAATATAATTTCAAAGTTTGTAGCTGAACACGGAAGAATTTAATCGAAAACAGTGCTTAAAAACGCTCCAACCCTTCAAAATAGTAAATTACATAAAAAAATTTATCAAAAAAGTTGCTAGTTTACTATTTTGTGGGTAAGCCCACCGACAAATTAAGTAAATTTAACCGAAAACGCTGATCCAAAGTAATTGATTTAATCGGTGAAAGGTGCAAAATTTTTTGCACTGTTTACTCACCAAAAAGTTGTTAGTTTACTATTTTGCATGTAAACACATAGAAAAAAATATGCTACGTCATAATTTTTTTAGCAAGAAAACCAGAAATCTGGTTCCTTTACCTTTCTTTTAGTTAATATACAAGAAAAATTCCCATGATAACTTGCGCCTGCGCTGTAATTGGGATAAAAATTTCTCCTATACGGAAAGAATTTTATTAACTCAAAAACTAAGTAAGAGATTGGTAAATTTAAAAAAAAAATATGGTATAGTTTGCGATATATGCCGTAAGTAGTCTTAAAATTTAGTGACTGTGACACACTCACTGGTACAATTCAGTTCGATTTTGGTTCAGAAATAGCTTTCTATAAAATAGACTTTGTGCAAGAAATTTTGGTATGATTGCTCACGTATTTCGTTAGAGATGCCATTTATGGTATTTTACTTGTATGGAAGTTGCCACGCCAACTTGAGTTTTTCCAGTAAACTGTCTGAGCTTTTATTGATCTTTAAAATTTTTATAAAAATCGTAGTTGCCAATTTCGTGTAATATGGAAGCAAATTTTTAAATGGTTTTAAAAACCACTCCTACTTTTCTACTTGCACCAACTTTTGGTACAATTTAAGACATACATATGACATATGATCTGCATGTGTTTACCAAAATTCATCACAAAATTTTGCATGGTTTGTGGGATACGTCGTTATCAAACTTGAAATTTAAGGCTAGCCCAATCATAACTTCCTTCACATGATCACAGCACAAAATCACCGAGCGCCATACAAATCGCTTCAAATATATATATAGAGCATGTGTGGTAGGCGTGTACGTGAACTGATTTCGCCCATTTTCAATTTCAAGAAGCTTGTTAGAAGCTGTGACCTGTGTAAAAAATTTGATTCAATTACTTTAATTCGTTCTCCCCTAATCGTGATTTCAGCAGACAGACAGACAAACAAAGCTAAATCGACTCAGGTGATGACGCTGAATATAGAAACTTTTCTATACCTGCCAAGCACGCTCCTATGCTTTAAAAATGGAATGAGAAATGTAAAGGGTGTTTTTTTTAGAGGTATAGAGCTTCGAATTGAAATAAAACACAAGAAAATCGTTTTAATGTCCATCAATTTGGCTTTATTGGAAGGATAATTTTATGCCATTAATGTTTAAATATGATTTCGGGCATGTGGCCGCCGCGGCTGGCTCGAATAAAGCCAATTCTACAGGTCCAATTTTGAACCACTTTTTCGAGCATATGGGGCCATATGTCGGCAATAACGCCACGAATGTTGGCTTCCAAGTCCCCTAACGTTTCTGGTTTGTTGGCGTAGACGAGCGACTTCACATATCCCCAAAGAAAATAATCCAATGGTGTCAAATCACACGATCTTGGTGGCCAATTGACAGGTCCATTCCGCGAAATTATGCGCTCATCGAATGTTTCCTTCAATAAATCGATTGTGACGTGCGCTGTGTGGCATGTAGCGCCGTCTTGTTGGAACCACAACTCATCCACATTCATGCCATCCAATTCGGGAACAAAATAGTCGGTTATCATGGCTCTATTCCGGTCTCCATTAACGGTAACTGACTCTCCAGCATTATTTCGGAAGAAGTATGGCCCAATGACTCCACCAGCCCATAGAGCACACCAAACAGTCAGTTTTGTGGATGTAATGGCGTCTCAAGGGTGTCATGTGGATTCTCTTCACTCCAAATGCGGCAATTTTGCTTGTTGACGTAGCCATTCAACTAAAAATGAGCCTCATCACTGAACAAAATTTTGCGATGAAAATCAGCATCGAGATCAATCTCATTTTCGGGCTTTAATTCTTGCACAAGCTGGATCTTGTAAGGTCGCAAGCCAAGATCTTTGCGCAAAATCTTCCATAAAGTTGATGGACAAAGCTCCAATTGCTGTGCACGGTGGCGAATCGATTCATTCGGGTCCTCTTCAACATTTTACTCTACAGCGGCAATTGTTTCTTCGGTGCGCACTGTTCGACGTCTCTGCGGATGCGTATTATCACATAGAGTAAACGTAGTGCGAAAACGATCCATGGTTAACCGAATTAATTGCTCTGATGGACGATTATGTCGACCATAAAATGGACGGAGCTTGCGGTAAACTTCGCGAACTGAAGCATTATTTTCGAAATAAATTTGCACAATTTGCAAGCGTTGTTTTTTTGTCAACCTGTTCACGATGAAATGGCAAACCAAACTGAACATAAATGACATTAGAGTTGCCAGATTTGACCATAAAATGCCAGTTTTATCTCTATTCGAAAAACAAACTTCTAAAAAAAACACCTTTTATAATGCCCACCAAGTAAGGCATAAAAGTATAGAATAGAAAAGCAACCGATAGCATCATTCAAAATAAAAAACAAATAGAAATTCTTTATCCAACACTTAGAAAAGTAGTAAGCCAACTATTTTTTTTTTATTTATTTTACCGTCTTTTTTTTTTTGTTTGTGTATCTTACGTTATTTTGATTGATTTTTATAAAATTGCAGGGACGTGTGGGAAAATTTTTTTTAAATTCGATGACTCTAAAAGATAAATTTTAAGCTTAAAATATAATAATTTTTAACATGAAAACAAAGAAAGAAATTGAAAGAATTTTTTTCAAAATACCAACTTCTTACAATCATTTTAAGGGTGCAGCTGTCTGTACATACATTTATACTAAAAAACTGTAATGTAAGTTTCAATTAAAAAAAACCTTCAAACAAAAACATGTGTATCTACATTCGAATTTAATTTTCAAGTCACTGCAATGGCTGATTTTACCAACGAATGTGTTGTGCTTGAAAGCAAAAGATTTTTTTGTGTGCGATCTTAAAAACTTTAACAAAGAAACATTTGAAAAGATAAAACGGCCTAAGGCAATTCATTAATATTTAATAACTTTACACTTTAACACCTGCGCAGTGAAAATTGAGTTTTTCTTTCACGTGGAGATAATTTTTAATTCACTCTACAAAGCTTAAGTTACCGAAATAAAACGCAGCTAACAGTTATACTCGTATTTATGCTTGTGTTCTCGCATACATACATATGTAGCTTTTGAATTTGCCATAAGATATGTCCTTGAAGTAATATGCATCATTATAAGCATCATATACCAATGTGTAATCTTTAACAGTAGAGTACATCAAAATGCATTCAGAGATGCAAGAGACTTGTTGCACAAGACTTTTTAAATGAACTGATGCACATTTTATTGAGTACATACACTGTCGAACGGAAGAAAGTGCAAAATCATTGCACTGAAATTTATTTGTATCTCTTGTACTTATTTTTCAAAATACATCCCTTTTCCGTATTTTTTTTTTATTACGATTTACCCAAAATTAATTAATTGTAAAATAATTGGTACACATTTTTTTTTAGTTTACAAAAACTCAAAGCAACAAAAGCGAGTATGGTGTGGGCGGAGGCGTTGCCTCATAGCGCCCATAATCATAACCCAAATATTTTCCATATAAATTGTTGTTCGGAATTATTTGTGACATTGTGACATTTTCAATTTAAACTTTGAGCTCTATGACATTTTTGGGTGTTACACCACCATAGATTTGTCACAATTCCCAAATGAAGTAATGTCATTACGCCCAACAATAGTCATAGTGCCCGAAACCTTGGGAAAAAGTTTCATAACACCCAAAAGTTTCATAATGCCCAAATGAAAAAAATGTTGGTATTTTGCTATAGCCAACGGAGCAGGTGTTGGATATACACAATACAGACTGATTATGCTGCAGAAGGCCGCCGCGAAGTCAGTGTTAGGCATACTGGAGGATGTAAGTCCTGAGCTGCGGCCAAAGACCGCCCACTTACCCCAACTTTTAAGTAGAATTACTATAGCCAGCATAGCCGATAAGTGGGCCATGGGTCAGTCTATATTATATTTAATACCGGCTTTGCTGACCACGGTAGTTTCTCAGAAAAGTTATTGAGTCGCCGACAACAAGTTTCTTCACAAGAAATTTGCGCGTTATGTCATTTTTCGATTATTTTTTTTTTTTTTTTTCATTTGGGCTTTGTGTTATGTATAAATTTTCTTAGATCTGGGCTTTGTGCCAAATATTGGGCGTTATGTCTTGATGGGATTTTGGCATTATGATTTTGGACGCTATGATGCTACGCCGTGGACGGAACTTTCACATAGGCTGAAATCAAAAAAATTCGCTCCCACAGTTAATCATGGATGATGTTTTTTAATGGTATGGGAATGTTTTTCATCAATCGATGTAGGACAACTTGCTTAAAATTATTGGTAAATGACTAAGGTGGACATTAGGATTATTTTATTTATTAGGAAGGATTACCTAAAAATAAATGCAGTAAAAAATAACTTTTTTTAAAATAGCACGCAGCATAACTTTTATAATTTTATTCGATTTCTGTTGAATTTTAACTGTACATTCAAAGAAATAATATCTAGAGAATGTCGTACAGAATTTTCGATGCATTAATGTTTTCTATTATTTTTTTTTATAATTTCATGTGCGATTTTTAGTGGTCAGATTTCGATTATCTTTTTTTTTTCAATGCTCGCCATTTCCACAAAATTAAAATTTTTTAAATTCTCTAGTAATGCTCATCTATATCAAACCTGCGTAATTTTTTTTTTAGTTTAACCCTTTGAATATTTTTATTTTATTCTCCATAGTTTAAGAGATATTCCGTTTGAAAAATTTTTTAGGTTAAATATTGAAATACTGTGATAATAAATTTTTTGATATTTGAACAAGATCAAAATTCATCACTAGACTATCGGAGAAAATATTCAAAAAGTGCACAGTTTTTAAAGAATGGATGACATATACATATGTCTCAAATCGGAAAAAAATATATTTATATTGATCTTTTGATACTAAAAAAACATGAATTTACATCGAAATCAGCCGTCTTGTTATTAGAGTAAGGGATGTATATTTAAACCACCCACTTTGCTTACGAATTAAATCTCAAAACACGTGAATTGAACAAAAAATGCATTTGCATTTTAATTAACTCATTTTCGAAACATAAAATAAATTTAATAAAACCGAAAATACTCAAATATACGCCATGTTACCATCGGGTAGAAAAGATTTGGGATAAAATGGAATGTAATGTTATAACCACATAGTCAAATATCAGCTTACATATTTATTAGGTAAATAGTTCATGGTAAGCACGTGTTGGTGAAATATCGCTTTGATCGTTCTGAAACAAGCTTAAAAATTGAGCGAATAGATTAAACCGAAATACTGGCAAACAACGGAAAACATCAATGTGAACTTAAAAATAAAATCTATATATTATATAAAGCTCAATATGGCATGTATGTATGTATTTTTGTTGCTTATGAACTTCTAAACTGTTCAACCGATCGCCGAAAGATTTGGCATATATGTTTCTTATGGTCTGGAAAGGCTCATAGCATAGTTTGGTTTGGATAAACTGGGCTATGCCGCGCCCCCACATAAAATAAAAATAAAAAATTCGTCAGACCTTATCAGCTATTATCAGAGTTAATGAAAAAATGGCCGATGCCACGCATCCATATGAGAAAAAATCGACTTTCTTCCATCTCTGCAACTACTTGACGGAGATGAATAGGATTTGGTACATATGTTTACTATTGTTTGTAAAATGTCCTTAGCATAGTTTAATTTGGAAAAAGTGGACAATGCCACGCTCTCCCATACAAAAGAAGAGTTAAATTCATCATATCTCATAAACTGTGACGCAGATAAATGAAACTTGGTGTGTATATAAAAAATAGAGGCGAAAGTAAGATTTAATGGGAAAATGGGCGGTGCCACGCCGCCATATGAAAAAAGTCAATTATCAATGATGCAGATGAATGAGATTTGGTAATACATATGCTTACAATAGCTTGGTTTGGAAAAGTGGGCAATGCCACGCTCCTCCTCAAAGAGAACAATCAAATTTATCATACCTCATAAACTATTTGATGCAAAGAAATGAACCTTGGAACGTGTATATAAAAGAGAGGCAAAAGTAAGATTAAATGAAAAAATGTGTAGTGCCAGCCTCTAAAATAAGAAAATATCAAAATTCTTTATATCTCTGCAACTATTTGATGCAGAAAAATGAGACTCGGTAGGTATATAGAAGACAAGGACTATAAGCAAATTAAACTAATTCAAAGGTGCTGATTTCACGCATTACAATGATTCGCATCAAATGCATAAACCAACAACATTTTAATCTACTCGCGTTATGATAAAATTTTAAAAAAAAATAATTTTTTCTTATTTAATCCAAGTTAAAAAAAAAATGTAATTTTATTTGTTGAGGCGTATCAACGCGCGCAGGGTTTTGCTAGTAATGAATATATATAAAGAATGCAATAAATTAAATGGTTTTTAACAGCCGCTTACAACACTTTTCGCGACGATGCTTCAATTTAAACTTTAGTAACGAAAACGGTCAAGCTCAAGACCATTTTCACAAAATTGCCGACGATGAACTTATCAAATAGGAACTTTAACATAACTTGTAATTGAAATGTTGATCGAAGCTGGCTTGCCATAGGTATCATTATCATACCTAAATATCCCTTTCAACAAAAATTTTCTAAAGCTTTATGCAATAATATTGTTCTTGAAGTTGGCAATATGAAACGAAAACGCAAAGCTAAAATTAATCTTAAACCTTTGACGTAAGAAATTTTAATTTCATTTTGGTTGCCCTAAGTAAAAATCAAACGTCATTGATTTAATTAAACAATTTTCAATTCAGACGGACAATTTTTGTGCATAAAAAATACGTTGTAACCACGCAATCATGTGAAAATCCTGAGATAACAATTGATTATTTTCTTAAAAGAACTTGAATAAACTGCCATAAAAATCACTTACCTTTCATCCAGACGCATGCTGCTTCTGCTGATATCGCTCCATACTGACATTGAACGTGGACGCTGAAAGAAAGATTTGGAAGTTCGCCGCGTTTGTGGCAACTGTAGCGGTGGATAGCCAGCAGCCAACTCATTGGATTCCGTAATAAAGTTAACATTTCGTGCAGCCCGACTTGACGATGCCACTGAGGGCATCGAGTAACTCGTATTGTTTTCGTCCGACATTCCAAGCGCTGTGTAACTCACTTGGAAATTGTGGGTCATTTCGCGAGTAAGCGACGAGTGGAATGAATAATGAAGGATTTCACTATAAAATAATGATGAACCACAAGGAAATTAAGGCGTACGGCGAGGAATTAATGAAGACAGTGGGATGTTGTGGGTGCGCAAAGTTCGTCTTTCATTTTTAACTCGCGCGTTATTAATGCGGACTTTCAATCATTAATTTTCTTCACACTTTTTAATTATATTCTTCGAATTAATTTATCATATTATCTTTTCTTTTATCCGTTCCTTTTTTTTCTATTCACCTTCACATTTAACATTTAATTAACTTAATTACGGTTGGAAATTATTTCAATTTTATTTTCATTTTTATGCGTCTTAATTTAGAAATTTTTCGTTTGGCGCACATTGCGTCAATTTTCAAAAATTTACTGCACTCGATTTTTGTTGGACCCAATTCCCAGTTGTATCGTCGTTCGCCCAGCTCTGATTACATGCAAATAATCGTAATAGTATCTGAAATAGAAAATTCATTTTCTTACATTTCATTTAACTATCGAAACTTTTTTGTCCCCAGTGAAATGAACGCTGCGAAAAAGTACCTCCCTCAAAGTTTGCATCACCAACGACCACATTTTGTTTGTATCTGGAAATGCATCATCTTACTTCTTTCACTTGCTCACGCCTTTCATTTTGTTTCAATTTGCTTCAGTTCAATTTGTGTTCTTTGTATTGAATGCAGTGGCGGTTATTTAAATTTTTGACTACAACGTGAACTACTCTCACGATCAGCACTATAAAAATCAATTTTATCATTAGAAAAAAACAAATCGTTGATCTATGGGAAGAAGTGGTTTACTATCAGGTGCTAAAATTTGCCCCCTGACCAATAATTTTAAACTAAACGTTTCGAAAAACACTGAAAACTCAGCTTTCTCAATTTTCTAGCCTCGGAAACCCACCAACCCCAAATCTAAAATCCGGATCCACAACCAGGTCAAAGAAATATTTGTAAATGAAGAAATTCCACTGAAGACTAAGATCAAATCAGGTTCTCCAAAATCAAAAACAATTAAACCGAACGATGACATAACGCCCAGAATCATTCTCAAAAAGTTTGCATATGAAGTTGTTGCACTATATTTATTTGAATTATGTGTCTGTCTTTTAATTTAAATTTTATGACATTCGATCTAAGTTTTGGGCAATTTGGCTTTAGTTGAACTCAAAGGCATTTCCATTTTTTAATAATAATAATAGAGTTTAGCTACTACAGCTATTAGCCTTCTTAGCAATTTAGCTTGAAGCTTTTAACAAAGGTTAAAGCTTATTAATAAATTATGGAAATAAAAAAATTATACATGCAATTAATTTGTTATATTTTTATAATTTTTTCTTAGCTTTATCGCATTTTCTCAACATACCCACTCAGAACATATGTATAAAAGCACACAACTGCATGAATGCAATTGTATAGATTTAATAATATGGTCTAAGAGATGTTAGAAAAAAATTTACCCATCATGCTGTGGGGCTCGGACAACACAAACATAAAGACCAACAACCACCATGCTACAAAATGAACTATAGTTATTTTTCAATCTTAGCTTGAGTTGACCTTTTGACAAGCTAATATTATATACATCGCAATTATTAATGAGAGAAGTCATGCGATTAAAAGGAGCTGTAGCCATATAATTACTTCTACTGACTGGTTGATAAAATGTCTAATATGAGTTACGATTACTCCTACGATTGGTGTTAAAATGAATATAACTAAGAAGCTCTGGCGCAGCAAGCGACCCAGTCACAAGCTGATGCAAATAAAGTATACCCGCAATATTTCTACGAGTGCTCAAAGACTGCATACGTAATAACTTTAAACGATCCTCATAAGGAGCAAGGTTTAAGGGGTCATTCCAATTTAAGCCTTTGAGAGCAAAGCGCACAAAATGTTTTTGAATTCGTTCTACTCTATCTATATGTATGTTGTAATATGGAGACCAAACTTGGCTAGCATACTCTAAGTGAGGACGCACAATTGTATTATATAAAGTTACTGTTACTAAAGGGCTATCAAATTCTTTTGCCCATCGCTTTATAAAACCAAGTAATGACGAGGCCTTCTTACAGATTGTATTAATGTGTTCGTTAAACGTTAATTTAGCATCAACATTTATACCAAGGTCTTTGACTATATCGACACGACAGATTTTCCTATCATTAAGCATATAATCAAATTCCACATTAATTTTCTTTCTAGAGAAGATCATAGTTTGGCATTTGTCAGGATTTAAATATAAGCTATTTTTAAAACACCAAACTTCAAATGATTTCAGGTCAGACTGAAGGGCAAAGGTATCATCATCCACCTTCACAGATCTGTAGATTTTCATATCATCAGCATATATAAGCAGATGAGAGTTTTTGATTACATGAGTAACATCATTTATAGCCAAAATAAACAGGAGCGGCCCCAGGTGACTTCCTTGCGGAACACCTGAAAATGCTGTAAAAGGGGAAGACAACACCTCTCGAAATCTTATTCGATAAGAACGATCAAATAAATAAGATTCAATCCATCTGACAAAACTTATAGGAAATCCTAGTTTCTTTAATTTAAACAAAATCAAGCTATGTGGTAACTTGTGCTCCAGAAACTATTGGACTTAAAGCAAAAGACGTGAAATCAAGAAGGTTGGAAACTGTAGATCTGCCATTAACAAAACCATGCTGACGAGTCGTTATGACTTCACCACAGCAAACCTTAACTTGATCATAAATAATTCGCTCAAAAAGCTTCGGGATTGATGATAACTTGGCTATAGGCCTGTAATTAGAAACATCATTTTTCAATCCTTTCTTAAAAATAGGACTTATAAAAGATTCCTTCCAAAATTTAGGAAAATAGCCATGATTGATAGATTTATTAAAAAGAAAACTGAGTGGTTGACTCAGGATAAGACTACAATTAATTAAAACTGTGGCTGGAATGCCATCAGGTCCAGAACCAATGTCATCATCAATGGATGCAATATATTTTACTATGAGTTCAGGGGTAAAAGATATTGCACCAAAAGGAACCTGAGGATCAGTATTCATATATTCAAAATAGTTGACATCAGGGCTAAACACATCAGTTGAAAAAGATTTTTGGAACAAATTAGCAAATAACCCAGCTATAATTTGGGGATCACTGGTGAGCCCGTCAACAGTTTTGAATTCAGATGGGAAACCATCCGACCTTTTTTTAGAACTAATGAATCCCCAAAATTTTTTGGGGTCATGAAGAATATAAAGTTTCGTTTTATTTAAATATTCTGAATAAGCTGAAGCTGATTTAAGCCTAAATTCTTGAAAAAGCCGCAGATAGGCCTCCAGGTCAATGCGGTCCTGACTACAAACGTATTTATTCCATGCCCTATTGCGGCCGTTACGCACCATCTTCAAATCTTTAGTGTACCATGGGTACGAGGAGTCATTAATATACCTCAGAGTGTATGGCAGAGACAAAGACATAGCCGAAAAAATTTCTTCATAAAAATATTTTACGCAGTCATCTAAATCATTATGATTAAAAAAGTCCAACAAAATGTTAACTCTATCATTTAGGATATTATTCAATTTCAAGAAGTCAGCTTTCATGAAATTGAATTCAAAGAATCTGCTAGAAGAATTGGCTGCAATTATGTTATCTCTATCTGATTGGTACAACACACTCAGAGGTGGATGGTACGCATCAACCGCAGTTAAAGCATGCGGAGCATTTTGTACAATAACATTGCTACTGTCTGTAGTCAAGACTAAGTCCAGTTGCCGAGTGTGGGAATTTGTAATACAACTAACTTGTTGTAAATTGGATAGGATATCGTCAACAAAAATTTGTTGTTGTCGAGTTTTAGGACTAGATGCATAATAATATGTACCATTGTCCGAAATAGTCCATTTTAAGTCAGGCAGATTAAAGTCGCCTAGCAATAAAATATCGTCATTAGTAAAAAGTTTGTCTATGACAAATTCTACGGCCCGCGGAAGGTGCTCGTAAGCTTCTGTGGTACTAGTTGGAGGAATGTAAGCGTTAAGGATATACAGATTGGAATTACAAAAAATCACCTTAACACATAAAAGTTCAATACTAGATGCACAGGGAATTTCAATTAAACAACTGGTGAGATTATTTTTTATGGCTATCAATACACCCCCTCCAACAGGAGACGAGTCGTCCATATATCTGTCTCTTCTAAAGACATTAAAGCTATTGTCAAACAGTTCCTGGTTAAGAAAAGAGCTGTTTAGCCAAGTCTCGGTAAAAACGATAATATCTTCAGAAAAATTCTGAGTGGATAGAAAAATTTCTTGCGCCTTTGAACGCAAACCCCTTACATTTTGGTAGTAAAGGGATAAACGATTTAGTTTTTTGAACTAAAGCGAACATTTTGGACAGTCTAGTTTTTTTTTCGATTGAAACTTGATTTTGGGCAATCTTTCGGAGTTATGACAAAATTGTGTTTTGGCGTTGATATTGGGCGTTATGACACAGCGCAATATTATAAATTACGATATTGTCTTATTGAGTTTTACGATCACTAATCATGTGGGTAAGTTATTAAAATGAGAAATCAATTAACTTAAATTAAAATTACTTTACCCACGCCACTGCGTTAGAGCAATCACAACAATGTCGTGAATACTTTTCGTTACTTTCAATAATAAAAACCATTTGTCATCAATTGCATACCAGTTGGCCAAGCAGTTTGGTAATGAATAAAAAATTGCAATTTTTTGTGGTCAATAAAGAACATAATTGAAATTTGTTCACCCTACATTAAGCAAAAAATGAGCTGAAATTCTTCAGCTGCTTCTTTTCATTTGCTTTAAAAACTTTAGATTTGATGAGCTCACGAAAGTATTAAATTAAATTTTCACTAAATTCAAAATCGAAAGTTTCATAAGAAAAATGTGATATTTCAATTCGAAGAGGTTCTTTTAGAAAAATGATAAACCCGAATTTCGATGGGAAATATCTAGGTCTGAGTATGCAGTCGTGGTCCAAAGTATATGTGGTAAATACTAAAGAGGATGGTGCACAGACGGTTTTATTCAAACGAGTAGTTTGTTGAATGTATAAAATATGAATTAAGTGCAATTAACCACAATATTAGAAAACGCTTTTTTGACAGTAGCTATGATTTATAAAGGGTGATTTCTTAAGCGTTTGGTTTTTGAAAATTGAAAAAAGAACAGAAAATATACAATTTTGAATGAAATATTTATTTAAGGCGATACATCAATTCTTTGCATTTACTTTTATTTCATGTTGCCCCCGGCTTCGCCTGAGGTGGTTCGTTCATCCATAAGCTCAAATTTTGGCATACTTTTTCCAGCATTTCTTGGCGGCCAATGGACTGCTACAAAACGTGAGATTAATTGCACACCAAACTCGCCTCTCAATAGGTTCATGGTATCGCGTACCGTGTGGCATGTGGCACCATCTTGTTGAAACCACAGCCCAATTCTTCTATTTTGGGCAAAAAACAAAATCCTTAATCATCTCACAGTACCTTGCTCTATTGACTGTAACACGCTCCAATGATACTGCCGGCCCATAAACAGCACCAAACAGTGCATTTATCAAGGTGCATTGGCACCTCTAAAACTACTTGTGGCTGCTCTTCAGACCAAATTCGGCAATTCTATTTGTTGGCGTACCCATTGAACCAAAAAAATGAGCAGTGTTGCTGAAGAAAATTTTTCGATAAAAAATTGGATCTTCATCCAGCTCACAGAGCACGAATTTTGATTTGATAAAATTCAATGATGTGCAAGCACTGCTCGCTGTGAAATGGCAAACCTTACTGAGCATTTTTGGCGCTGACACAGGTGAGGTTTCAAAAAATTCACTCTGAAAATAAAATAGCAAAAAAAAAATCTCATTTTGCATAGATTTGTTGAGAACCCCAGGAAAAACTAAAACCAAGCAAAGCCAAAAACTATTTTTTCTGTTGTGTGGCTTTGTTTCTGTAACTTATTAGACAGTACACCTTTCCTGCCCAGCTCAAGGGTCACTGATGATTTCATTTAGCAATGGATGAAACTTATATGATTTTTTGATATTTTGTCTATGCCACATTTTTTTTTAATAATATCACAAACTGTACTGAACAGTAAACTCAAAAAAATAATGATAAAATATTTTCTGTTCCGATACATCATAAAAAGATTTATTTGATTTTATGGCCCAACATGTTTTAAAAGGTAAATAAGTAAGTAAGTAGAACCGTTTGGATTTGCTAAGGCCACTTTTTTGAGTTTTGGTAAAAAAATCGAGTTAATTTTAAGCTATGATGCGATAGACTTTCAAAGGAATCAAAAAAATTAATAAGAAATTTACTGTGGTGAGTTTTTCGCAATATGGACTAAGCTGGATTAATCATATAGTTAAAGACACGTCCAAAATCGAATCTATGCTGCTTCTACAAAGTTTACTGGCTATTTTATTGCACTGTCCTATTGGCCATCTGTCAATGAGATAGTAATTACCGGAGTTAACGTATCCAAAGTATTTAAATCTTGAGATACTACAATCTGTGACGTCTTGGCATTAAAACTATCAAGAAATTGATCTTGAGCTTGTAATCAATGTCATCCACTTTTCGTAAGCCCGAACAAGGGAATCAAGTCATTATTGTAAAACTAATATTTCAATAGGAAATTCAATAAAGTTATAATCTTTCCGAAGAGAATCAGTAAGCCATTAGGGTACTTGAATAAACTTTCATGTCTCCCCTAAATTAAATCGCCCATTAACTGTTGCAAGTTCTCGCACACGAGAACCGCCATGCAGTATCTAATTGAAATTGAGATCGATACTTGTGATTTTATCCATTTAATTAAACGTCATAACCCGAGCTCGGATGGAAATAAAAAACAAAATCGTAAAAATGACGCATTCAGTGAATTCGCTACTCTTGCAACAGCTGATAAAATTCTCAATAGCAAAATTAGTGTGGTTACGTCAATTGCAAAATTATTACAAATGATATTTTAACATTTTTGACATAAAACTGTCACACAATTTGTTTCAATCTTTTGATAAATTCATTATTTAGGAAAACTCTCATGTACTTATTAGCATGGTTAAATTGATTTTGATATTTTATCAGTACAAATGCTTCAAAAATCTTATATGTATTAGGGAAAATTGATTAAATAAAGCAATTCTCTTAACAATTTATATGGACTTTGCTGAGGAAAATTTATATTTTAATCCCGGTTCGAAAATTTGTTTGAGTTCCATGTGAAAAATGTCGCAATGTTCCTTTTTTTTCAAGACGTTACTGCCGCTTTCAGTTTCAAGGGAGTTTTCCATACGCTTCTTAATTGCATGAACAAAATGAATGATTAAAGCTTTTGAGCTTCTTCCTCCCCTCTTTCTCTTGCATTAGCATTTTAACTTTTTTCT
This sequence comes from Meiosimyza decipiens, assembly GCA_963680825.1. Lineage (NCBI taxonomy): Eukaryota > Metazoa > Arthropoda > Insecta > Diptera > Lauxaniidae > Meiosimyza > Meiosimyza decipiens. Next base: position 50,262,939 of record OY804261.1, on the reverse strand, counting down.
TCGGCCGACGCTACCCAAAAAATTAGCTGTTAAATAATCTTTCACATGTATTTTTTTCTTACTCCACTTATTCCAAAAAGTAGAAACAGGGCATAGATGGGCAAAACATTGGAAGCAGGAGCTACACACAACAAAAGTAATAAAAACAACAACAGAAAAAAGTCCCACCGTAAATTTGATATCGATAGTAAAAAAAATTTCAGCAATAAACCAAAAGCCAACTCCAAGAATCAAGCAAGAAACACATGAGTGTAGAGCAGGGGTGTGTTGGTGAGAGAAGAGAGGCTGCACCGAAAGAAATTTTTCACAGAAATCGGGTTTGAAATAAAAATTCAGACCAATTGTAACAAGATGCCTTACAGCAAGTACGTCTTCCTAATTAAATTTCTTAACGATTAAGTTGTTGGTTCTCTCAATATTACGTTTACAAATATTGTGGGCTGTACCACGCCTCTCAACGAGATTTTTCAGCAAACTGGCTAAGTTTGTATTGATGATTGCTTTTAGTGGTATCATCTCTAACATTTTTATGAAAATTGTATATGCAATTCCTAGATATACAGAATCAAAGTTTTTAATTCTTGAAAAGAGCCACGCGCACTTTTTAAATTCCCCCCACTTTTAGAACCATTCTAGATATATGTATATGATCTGCATCAGTTTACTAAATTTCATCACAATATCTTGTATGAATTACGAGATATGACGATATTAAGCCCAAAAGTTAGGGCTGTGCAACGTTCCTGTAAGAGCTTTTGAAAACTTGAAACCTAGCCCAATCCTAATTTTGATCAAAGCTGCACCACATCAGCAGGTTTTGTTCAAAATCGCTGTAACTTTTTTTTATTATGGGCTTGAGCAAATGTACATAGAGTATGGGCGATAGGCGTGTCCGTGAACGAATTTCACCCATTTTTAATAGAAAGCAGCTTGTAAAATGTTTCTCATACCTCATGACTTCAACAGACAGACATAGCTAAATCGACTCTGGAGGTGACGCTGATAAAGAAAATACATACTTTTCTACATCTGCCACGCCTGCTCCTATGCGTTACAAACGGAATAACAAAGTAAATCTACCCTCTACATAGGGTACAAAAAACATATTTTCTCTGACTGAATAAGATTAATCGTGCAGGTCAAGCTGATTAGAAAAATGAAATTTTTCGAAATAGTGTTATAAAAATCGACACAAAGAAACAGAGTGGTACAAGCACAATCTGGAAAAGTAAGCATTCAAAAAGTAGGTGTGTCGTTTTTAAACAAAAGCATGAAGTGACATCATCGATATGAAAAAAATGTTTGAAACATCATTAGTGATGGCATTTGGGTTTTGTGAAAATGTACTGATTCGAGACTTGAAATGTACTTTTTTGTCTTGAACACCCAATTTTACTAAAATTTACGAAATTTTTCCAAACAAATTTCTAACAAAAAAGATCATCACTTTTCCCATCTAACAAACCCTAGCAAAATGTGATACTTCACATTATATTACTCATAGCGATTATTGAATTTTTTCATTGTCAAAAAGGTCATTATTATAAATTGTTCAAAGGTGCCGCAAATGCACTGAAAATGTGCTTAAAATTCGCCAAATGTACTAAAAATGCGGCAAATTTACCGAATGTACGGAAAACTTGTCGAATGTACTGACGACGATTTTTCAGGACGCACGTGTACCTAAAAAGTACAAATGTACCGAAACTGCAATTACTGCTCCATATTCAATAAGGAATTATAACAAAATTGGTCTTATACATATAATGAAAAAATCGTAAAACTAACAATGTAACTACATTTTGGCTTACAAGGAAAAACAATATACTTAAGTCTTACGTATAAGCACAAGTGTAGCTATAAACCCTATAAGAATCAATCTTGTGCTTATACATATGATTTATGTTTTTTTGGCTTTGAAAAAATTATATTTCATCTAAAAATTTATTTAACTAGCTTTTTTTATAAGGCAACAAAAAGGTAGGTACAACATTACTAGTGGGAAGCTGGCATTTTGTGAAATGAAAGAATAGGTCGTAGGATCACGCTCGGAAAATCTCATTCCAAAAAATATATTGACGAAGAGAACTTAGTACCACGAAAAAAAATCTCTACTTATATTTGACTCAAGTACTTAGGTAAGTTAGTTTCAAATATGTCATTTTTTCCATGAGTGTAGTATGTTCGTTACTCCACCAGCAACGTAGCAGTACTCATTGGTATACAAATAACTTCATAATATATTCAGCTGATATTTTATGAATATTAAAATATGTCTTTCGGCAGAGGTCAAATAAAGCACGTAATAAGTATAAATGAAAGAAGATGAAAGAACTTTAATTATGTGTCCAAATATAAAGTAACATTTTAAGTCTGCGTTCACATTGCAACCAAATTTCACGCAGAGTATTTGAGTGTCAAAACACGATGTGACATTTAATATTGCGTTCACATTTCAACATCAGCTCTTTCAGATAGCAGCGTAGAAATATCATATTTATATCAGAGCAGTATTCATCGATTTTATTTGTAATATTTGCGACATTTACATTCAGACCTTCCATATATATTCTCGTTTTCCTTCTGTTCTATAACGTCTACATAACCAGATTTTGTCATAACATAAAACAGCTGCTTAAAGTACCGCTTAGCGGCATATGAATCTATACACTGAGAAAAGAGTATGGTTCCTTTAAATATATGTATTTGGTTGATAGATTTGTTAACTATCACCAAATTTTGGTAGTTATTACCGTGTCTTTAATTGAAATTTAAATTGTTGCTTATTGGGCCAAACGTTCTATTAGTTTGAGTCGATTGAAAAAATTTGTTTGGTTGAATATACATTTGTTAATCCTATTTTTATTTGATTTCACTTCTCATTAACATGATAACTTTGCAGTTCACAACATATTCAGGTAAGAAACTACTTAAGTATATTCTGCTTGGTACGCAATTTAGGTATTTATGATTGTATAAATACAAACGACATCCTTTGTAAGGATGTAAAATCGTGTTTTGGTCATCGGTTCTTAGCACAAATCGATATTAATAAATGTATACGTTTGCGAAAAAAAAATATATTTTTAGTCAAATAAAGTGATTACTAACAATCGAATGATTGCTGCAACCAAAATATTTGTTTCAACCAAAATATGATTTTGTAATTATTGCCAAATATATAATTGATCAAATAATATTATTTAATTCACTGCAATATGTGACATTTTAATATATGTATATCAAATATTTAAAACGCCTACATCAAATATACCATTATTTAATTATCACCAAATTTTGCTATATGTAATTAAATTGTTTTCTCAGTGTAAGAGTCCAGTCCATTAGACATAACTGTTATATTTTCTGTGGGCGTTAAACAGTAACAAATTTAAAAAATTCCGCTTCTATCTGGTGAAGAATTTCGTATTCCGTCATCTGCTGATTCTTCTAGCCTAAACCAGAAACAAATATTATTTATAACATATGGTTCTCAACTCATAGTGAGGCACATTTGTTCTCATCGGTTGGCAGCGTCTGATGAGATCACACGCACTAATAAATCAAACTTCTTTCAATTAAAGTGTGGTATTTTCTTGGATGTGGTGTGGGGTAAGAAGCTTGCAACTTTTTCAAAACTATTGATGATTGCAGTTTTAGTCGCTAGAATATCTCGCAAACTGCTAATTTTGTTATATCTTTGGATAAGAATTTATTTTGCATACTTGGTAAGAAGCTTCTCCGATTTCACAGCTACAAGCGCCATGCTTAGGTTAGGGCTCTTTCCTGGGTTGAGATTTGACGTTAAGTGGTTGAAAAACCTAAACTCGGATCAACCAATACAATTTTCAATTCAGCAGCCCCAGGCAATTAGATTTCACTCTCAAGCTCAACTATGCCATTCGTTAGAAACATTTTATTTTTTAAAGTGAAACTTTTTTAGACACGCTATGGTGAAATTTTTCGAAAATATTTAAAATTGTATGCATGTGTAAGCAATGAAATAGCTCCTCAGCTACTGAACCGCCTATAAAAGCTAAAGCGTTGTCCGTGTGGGATCACAAAACAGATACTACATAGATATTGCGAGATATTACATTATTCTTCTACGAAAGTCCATCACAGAGTTACAAAGTGACCGGGCTTAACCAGGCCAAGCCCGGAATCTTATGACAAAGCCCCCAGCTTCGACGATGATTTTTGTGACATGGAGTTGAAAGTTTTGTTGAACGAGCAAAAAAAGCTTTTCCAAAAAAAATTTTAATTTTCACCAATTGAGGAGAAAAAAAAAATTTTGAGAAGACTATTAATTGCTGCTTTTTAAATTGACAACTCTTAAATCTTGAAACTAAGCTTTTGGTTTTGAATGTAACTTTATACAAGGATAGACTCCTTCGAAAATTTTCTTTAACATTCTATGCTTTTCGACTCTTATCGACATTATCAGTCTCTATAGTTTTTTTTTTCATGTACTTTGATGCTTTTAAACATGAATCGACTTTTTGATATTTATCGATGCTTATCGATATTTAGCGATACTTTTAGACACTTTTCGTTAGTGTACTAGTCCAAGCGTTTTTTTTCAAGCCTTATGATTGCTATACAAATTTTTAATACTGTTCAATACATCACACATCACGACTTTAAAATATTTTTTAAATACAATAACTTTTTTGATATGTTTTCATCAAATTCTTCGATGTTTTTTGAAAATATTCGAAGTTCATAAGATTTTCGATAATTATCAACATATTCAATATTTTTAAATTTTTCGATGTGTGTTGATACGATACGACTTTTCCTGTACTATCGACCTCTATCGATTTTCTCAACCTTTGACGACATTTTCGATGCTCTGCAACTTCTCCTATGCATTTCGATACTATTCAAGACTTCTTGACTTCTTCGATACTTTTAAGATTATGTGTATCGCCTTTTTTATATTTTTTGACTTTCGTCTGCTTTTCCGATGTGTGTCGATACTATTCGATACTTTGTAAGTATTTGATGTTTATTAATTGCAACTCGAATTTATAAAACTCTTGCGTTGTTGTTCAGCACACAGTAAGCCCCCCTATTTCACGGTAGATTAGTTTCGCGTTATAGGAAAACGCGTTGTACGAGAAATCATTATTAATTTTAATAGTACAGAAATATAATGTGAGGAATTCCTACGAAATTCATTTTGAACAGCACAAATCATTACAAAATGCACAGTACAGAAATATATTTAGCGTGGGAAATCACCGACAGACATGAAATCGCGTAATATGAAAACGCGTTATAAGCGAACCATGTTATAGGGGGGCTTACTGTATTTCGAAATTTTTGATGTTCTTTGATATTTTTCAATGATATTCTTTACTATTTGGGACTTTCCATATTAAGTACATTGAATTATTCAATACAATCCGATACATTTCAACATTGATTGACTGTTTTGATGTTTTTCAATGCTTTTCGATTTTTGTCGACTTTTTCTATGTTCTTTGATTCTATTCAATACTTTTCGACTTTTTTCATTTGTCATCGGCATTTTGTTTTATTGTTTTGCGATACTTTTACGAACCATTTTCTGATGTTTACCGATAATTTGCAGCTTTTGACAATTTTTGCGAGAGGATCGATAATTTGCTAGTTTTAGCGACTTATGACTTGTAAATTTGGCAATAAGTTAAGACGTTCGCCGACGAGGTTGTGATGTTGTTTGCAAAGTACTATCGCTGTAGTACATTAATGTTATAATAAAACTATATAACTTGCAAAAGGTGTCAGTAATTAATATTAAATTTATACGACAATGTTTCACTTTACGAAAAAAATAACGAGTATTTTTACAACTCCCAGTGCCATAAAATAAGACATGTAGGTACAAATTGGGAAAATCGCAAACGTAAAACAGTTGCCTGTTCGCATTTACATTTTTTGCAAGAAAATAACATTATAATTTGTATGCCTTAGATGGAGAAAATACAAAATACTCGTATTAATTTAATGTTCATATTTTATGTGCTTAGGTGTGTGTGTGTGTGTGTGTGTGTGTGTGAAAAGCCGTTATAAACACGCACCAACATAAAACAGATATAGGCACAACTGCACCTTCTACAATTTGAATACATGCATATTTTATTCAAATTTTATAAAAACACAAAGCACAACAGTGCAGGAAACTCAAAGGAAACAGAAGCGGAAGTTTCTGCTAAACAGGAGGTTTGTAAGTGCGCCAGATAACTCAGGTGCTCATGCGAAAGAAAAAGAAAAGAAAAAAATATTAAGTTCCATATAATAAAGTTGCGACTTAACAAAAACAACAAAAAAAATTAAAAAAATTGAGAGAAAAGTTTTTTAACCACAAAAGTTTTTGGAGTGTATGTAGCCTTAAATTAAGAGCTACTTACAATTTTGAACGCCTTGTATTAAATTCATTTGCCATTTTTGCGGAAATATTTCACTTCAACAGAAAGAAAATTACATTTAATTTTCATCTGTAAGCCTAACAAGGATGCAAAACTCTTTATGGGATTTTCAACAAAAGCTGTAAACTTAGAGCAGTCTTTGATATTTGTATTTTCATTAAATTTTTAAATGATTAGTTAGGTTCACTTCCAAAAAAAAATGTTTTATTTTTGACTATGTACATAAAATCGATAAGGGCGATTCCATGCAAACGTAAGTAATAAAAATTTTCAGATTTTAACTAACCAATTTTGGAACACTTCATACAAGAGTCTCAATTTCATATGGAAAGATAAATTATCCAAAGAACTCAAAACTTTAGTAAATTCTCCTTAGATTCAATCTATCTCCAAATCAAATTTAATCAAAATCACTCCATTAGTTCAACCGTATTTTCCTGTTCGAGGCGTAGCACCGCCTACCATTAGAAACAAATTACATTTTGCATTGCCCCTCTTCACAACCTTTCCAACGATAAAAAAATTAAGCGATTATGTTGCGTTATGGCAGTTATAAAGGGGTCTAACTGTTTTACAACTGCCTATGTACACAGTAGCGTACCTTTGGGGGGGGGGAAAGAATATGGGCGCGTCGGACGAAAGGCTTGGGAGGGGCTGGTAAAATGATCGTGATACATATCTCATTTTGCTAGGGTTTATGAAAGTCGAACATCTTTTGAATGTCAAAAGTGAGGACCTTTTTTTTTTTGAGATTACTGAAATTCCTTTCGGTAGGGGCGGCAAATAAGTTGTTTGCCCCGGGCGCCCAATGAACACGCTACGCCCCTGTATGTACATACATAAATGTATATAGATAATAATTGCATACTTGCATACTTCTCGCCTCCATCCTCTTGGTTTCATTTCGATCTGGTAGAATGGATAGCTCACAGTTTAGTGTTAGGCTTCGATATTGAACTTGGGAGGTGTAGCGGTCTCTTATCAAAAGCTTATTTTCGCCTAAAGCTTATTCGATCCATTTCTATTATTTGTGTGATATTTGAGTGCATTATTTTAAAAGCTTTTTCAATATATTGTTTCAAGTTTTCTGCTTTTATTAGACTTGCCACGCCTTTTTTGAAAAATGCGCCTGCTCTCTGTTTAGTATTTTTGTGAAATTTGATTGCAGTACAAAAAATAACTAAGGAAGCAAAAACTTTTAAAGCTTTTGCTTGAATGGTAGATGCCACTCCTTCCTGTTTAAACTTGCCAAACTTTCGTTCAATCCTTCTTTATTGCTAATACGTGTGGAAAATTTGGTTACAATAACTTAAACAGCTTTTTTGTTATGAACATTTTAGTTTTAAGAGTAGGTGTGTCCTTGACACAATTTTAGCTATTTCCTAACTCTCGAGCCATAATTAAAAATTGAGTTTCGACAGGGAGGTAGACCGAAAGTGACGTTGATCAAAAATATATACATACATCACACCTCTTTCTTTGCGTTACAAATGAAATAATAAAATTAATATACCATATGTGTAGAGTGCATAAAAAATGCTGCTTCAATTTCAGATATTTAGTGATAAACAACCCATTCCAGACAATTTGTGTCTGTGAAAATAATTGAATTTTCATTTTCAGGAAATTAATTATTTATGTTGCTAAGCTCATTAAGCAAAAAAAGTTTAGCATTTTGCTTTAAGACAGTTTTCCTTGTTATAACCATCATTTTCGTTTAGATTGAAAATTAATTTATAGAAGTACCGACATCAAGGAATAACGTAAACAAATAACAATGGGGTAGAAGATTTCTTATGCTGTAGCTAAATTTTAAGAGTCTTATTATGATAATTCTTGACTGTTATATATAGACATTAATTCAAACTTACGCTGAATTAACAATTCAAGAGGTATGAAATAGCGAAAGCACAAATTAAGGATTTAACGTTGAATATTTACTATTAAACAACTCTGTTGCTAAAAGACTATGGTGCAAGAGAAAAGTGCAGCAATTTAATTAAATTGAGCAGTGGATTAACATCACAAATCAATAGGCATCGGTGATAAATAAATGCAATCGATAGTTTTCCATCCAATTATGGGTTTGCGGCAAAACTCAGCGCCGATTAATAAAGTCATGCACACATTTATTAAATTAAATTTTATTTTTATTATAAATTTTACTGTTCTTTTCATTTATTTTTTTCCGTCTCACCAATTTGTCATTTTGTTGAAAAAAAAAAAGAAAAATAAAATTAACGAATACAGATACTTTTTCACCTTTTGCTTTTCTTTTTTTGGGTTACCAGCCATTTTCGACATAAAAAAAACATGCTCCATTTTGATGTGTTTTCTCATACCTATAGACAAATTTTTGAGGCAAAAAAAAAACCTTGAAAAATTAACACAAATTTATGATGGCGAAAATGGCCAGACAAAGCTGCAATTTATCATTTAGGTCCTTAGAGAGTGCTGCTACAATATAAAAATAAAATACCAAATCGTTAAAAAAATAAAATTCCGATGTGGCATTAATTAAAAAAGAAAAAAAATAGAAAAAACGACACAGTAACTGAGTCTCACTTTCGTAATAAATTAATAGGCGGAAAATTGAAGAAGGATCGATTTAACTTCATTAGTTAGTCAAATTATTGCACAAACAATTTACCTACTATTGGATGAATGTAAACTTCGATTCAACTATTGAGTATCGGTCTGAGAATAACCAATGTTTTTTAGAAGTATTCTCAGATTATTGCATCTATTAATTACACTGGGTGCAACAATGAGACCTAAACGCTGGAGGAATATCGACTGATATCAACTCAGTGTAATTTCAGGTCGATGAGCTCGAATCCACGTTTTAATAGAGCATTTTATTAAAGTTTTTTGAAAATATTTTCATAAGGAAGGACCACTGTGAATAAAATGAGTAAACCTGGAGAGGTAGTGTAAATGGAAAAAGTTTTTAACTTTTCATAAGGAGCAATATCACCTCAGACACTTAATTTCTCGGGCTTGAAACATAAAAATTTGTATATGAGCGTGTGTAAGCCTGTCAAATGAGGTTACATAATTTGGAACAGGCTTATTTTAGCTCGCATTACCCAATTTTGTATTGAAAAGGCTAAAAGCACGAAAAATGGATATCAAATGTTGCTCGGATCTAGTTTCTGAGGTACATATATAACAATCGACAGTAGCGGATAGCATTTATAAAAAGCATTAGCATTATTACCTCATTAGATTATATTTCTTATGACACCCATATATTTTGTATCCATTCAAGAGATACCGACTTAAAATGATTTTTACAAAAACTATGTCCGCAACTATCGATGGTGATTTTTCAGAAACCAAAAGTCTCTAAGAGCATAATGCACGTGAAATACAAAAATATGTTATATACACTTAAGCCGACGTATAAAAAAAAGAAACGACTTTCATAAAAATCCTTCTGCCGAAGTCTATGAAATCTAGAACCACTAATTCGAAAACAACAGCCAGGTTTTCGTCCAAACAGACCATCTTTTGATCGACATAAAACACAGCTTAACTCATTACTCTGGGGCAGCATTTTGATGGCATCGACCGCAATTGCATCTGGGATACTTTGAATAAATTGGACACACAAACAAATAGACATAACATGGATTACATCACCGATCCAACCTGTTAATCGTGCCTTGAGGTCGAAGATACTATAGAGCACCACCACTATCGAAAGAAATATGAGAAAATTGGTAGTGGGTACTTCACCGATACGAGAACGATACGATAATTCAAAAATTTCGTGTCGCCCTCGTAGTGGCGTAGAATTTTTAGTCTGTATTTTTATTGTCTCGTTCTCATCTCGTTATCGCCGATAATTTTCAGCTATTCTCGTTCACATTTTTAAATATATATAACTAGCTGAGCCAGCGACTTTCTCGTGCACCGCATCTACATTTTACGCAGTCCTTACTGCAGACAAGTGGGTCCATACACAACGAGGCATAAGTTCCAAGAATAGCAATGCAAGGGTTTTAGTTGAATTAGAGGGGTTATGACCCTTTATCCGACCCTGTTCACATTTAAAAAGTTGCTTGGCACAAACAATTTACATTTACATATCAGGTCTCACAACTGTAGCTGTGATAGATGCCAAGATATGACGCTTTAAGTAATTTTGTCTCATCTCGTTCAGAGTTCGTGAGGTACTTAACATAGACTATGTACATTAGGGTTGTTCAGGAAAAAAAAAACTAATTGACAAAATTAATTTTAAAAACTTTTAGCTTTTGACAAAACCTATCAAATGAGACTTTTTAAACTATAAAATCTCAATTTGGTAAGGATCACCATGCATTTGTTTGGTAAAAAAAGGCTAAATTTTCATACTTTCCTACGTTTTTTGTCATATAAGTAAGATAAAAAAAATTTTTTCGCCTACCTACAAATATTATCTTTTAAGATAATTAAAAAATAAAGATAATTATGTATTTTAAGTTAATTTTAAATTGTATTTGTTATTTTTTAACTGCATTTTATAATTTAAGTGTTTTTTTTTAAAAAGTAAATTCTTATTTTTGCTTTGAGAGAGTTGATAAACTGCTTTAAAAAATCTGAAAAAATTCGGTAGTTATTGTTTTATGTTGTGGAACATACCACTACATGACCAGCAAAATCGAAGACATTTTTTTTTTCTGAACAACCCTAATGTACATCCTAGCTCCGAATTTCGAAATGCCTGCTACCTCAGGTGCCAAGATATTGCGTTTAAAGTGTTTTTGTATTATGGAAGTTCTTGCTGAATTTCGTTCTCGGCGACAATTTAGTGCCTATCGTAAGATAAACATTACATTATCGCCAAGGACGAGATATCGGCCAAACCCTTATCGTTCTCGTTCTCTTCCTTGGTCCCGATAACGATAACGAGAAGGATAACGATATTTATCTGCTATCGGTGAAGCACTAATTGTTGGGTAGCAATGTCTTTTCAACAAAAGAAAAATTTGATTCAATATTGCTTGAAAACGACACCTACGATTTTCATAAAAAATTTAGAGATGATAGCAAAGCAGACATCAATACAAGTTTAGTCAGCATACTGACAAAACTCGTTGAAGGGCGCGGCATAGCCCACAATATTTATAAACGCTATGATGAGAAAAATAATAACGTAATCGTTATGAAATTTTTTATAGCAATTTTACATGCTATAAGGTATCTCATACCATAGCTGTGGGCGTGGTTACTATACAAGAAATAAAACGTTTGATATTATATTTAATGTACTATGGATGCAGTCCCAATAAAATTTCTTGTAGAGATGTCGGTTATTATAAGCTTTGAAATCAAATGAAATTCACCGGGTGGGCGTGGCACATTCCCTTTAATCAAAAAGTTGTTACCGCTAGTTTAAGTGAACTGTTACACCAATTGGTATGAAATTTAATATGTGAATCAAAAGTGCGCAAAATAACACCAGTGGGCGTGGCACCTCTCATACAAGAACAATACCTTAAATGATATATATAACTCTTCAGAATCACGCTGGATTGTATCAGGTGGGTGTGCCACTACCCTAAATTTTGAGACTGTTCAGGACATATTTTGCAAAGTGTACTAGGACACATTTTTTGTAAAGTGATAGTACGAATCATGTGATTGCATTACCTTGATAAACTCTCAGATTATGCCATTTTAAAGTACAGGTAGTCCCCGACTTACGACCGAGATAGGTTCCTAGTCATCGGTCGTAAGTCGATTAAGTCGTATGTCAAGTTTCATAAAAAATAACTAAAGAAAAATATTACATATATACTGTACTACTAGTTCCAGCCATTTTTGGGATGATATAAAATTATTCACTTAAACAAACGTATTATTTGTACTGAAATAAATCGAATCCTTGTACATACTACTGTTTTTTTTTTAAATTTTTTCTCATATACATATTTTAGGGACTCCCTGAAACTATTTTAAGCATTTTCTATGAAAAAAAATGAAAAAAAAATTGGTCGTAAGTGCGAATAGTCGTAAGTCGAACGGTCGTTAGTCGGGGACTACCTGTAAAGGACTTTTAGTCACTATACTTACAGCATAAATCAAATGAAAAAATAAACAGTTATATATATTATAGGTTTGATTCATAAATCTGCCTAAAAGTACTCCAAAACAGAGTAGCTGGACATATACATAGCTATTCGTAGACACGGTTCAAAAGTTAGCAACAGCTTTTGACATAAGTCCAAAAGTGTTGCTAATTTAGACTCATCATTTCTTTGATATTTCAATATTCATGGGCAATGCCAACACACGCTTTCACTTGACAGACTGTCAGTAAATAAACGAAATCTCATTATTAATAGTAGTTTTCTGAAAATTCAATTTAACTCCAAATAAAAAGGACATAAAAATTGAAATTGACGACGAACTGTAGAGAGATTCAATTTTGTCCACGTTGATGCTTCACGCAAAATGATGAAGAAGCTGGTCATAAAAAAGAAAATGAGTTTTTAAGCTACAGAAAAAATAAGACGAAAAATGGTAAATAGCTTGAAAGTTCTCTAATAAAATAATTTTTTTTTTTCTTAATTTAAGTTCACCACCACATCACGTGCGCATTAACGCTTGAAGGATTTTGAGTTCAAGTTTGAATTTTTATTAATTTACTGAGTGTCGTAAATTATTTCATTAGCGTAATAAGGATATCTTGGTGTGGGATTATCTTTGGCTTATCGGTTTTAAAAAATATAACATTGAGTACTTTTTTAAATATATGTATATATTTTTCTTCAGTTCATGTTACTATCAACCCTCTGATTTTTGGTTCTGATTCTCAGTCAAAAAAATAAGCACTGAATAAATCGTTATTAATAGGAAATGTGCCAGAGTCTCTTGTAATGAAATCTAATAATCGAGTAGCATCAGCTAAGCTACATAAAATAGCAACCACCGCATTATGCTTATGTAAAAAATGAAGCGATTTGAATGCATGTTATGATACTGAGAGATGTTCCTCAAATCTTTACATCTTCGATCTAAAAATATTAATAAAATTTTGCTTACAGACCTGCAACGTATTTGCTTGCTTAAACTTCAGTCATTCATGGAATTCTTAATTTATTTGCGGAAGGACTTTCTTAACATTTTCACTAACGACATGCATAGCTCTTAAGGACAAAACGTTATGCACTGGCAGTATTATCGCCAACTTTTGCATCGAACTAATTGCAAATGTTGTTATCGCGCAAACTAAAGTGCCGCACATATTTGACTTTGATTCGGCACTTCAAAGTTCATATTGAAACTGCTGTTGTGCCATTGCATTCAGCCTTCAAAAATATGCATCCACAGTTTGGGTTTTTCATTCAGAGCACAACATCGCACAACCATTAACCGAACAACCTCGATTTATTGCTGCGCAGCATGAGGTATTGGAATGAAAGGAAGGAACACCATTCAATAGCTCTCGGCAAAAATTGTTCACTGCATTTTTGCTGTACCCGTAGTATAATAAAAAAAAAATTATGTTATACGATGCTAAGTAGTTGATGTTGAAAACTGCAATGATTGCAATAAGTAAATGTGTACATAAATACATTAAATTTCCATCTTAATAAGTGTGATGCATTGTACACCAACAAAATATACCAAATAAGCTGCAGTGACCTTTTGGTTTATAAAACTTAAATGCATTTTATTTAAAATCGGCATTAAAGCAAATCACAACTTTAGTTCGAAGTGCGTCAACAAGGTGCGTATTGAATCATTATGTCATCAGGGAATAAAAATAAACGTTTTGGGGTGAACAATTTTTAATCGGCTATTACTCGTCATATGATTTGATTTCATCTCTACTAGTGGCTCCCACTGATGATCACTTGCAGACTGGGTTAAAAATTTCCCCAAACTTTGCTCAGATATTATATACAGTGTACCCCATTTTGATTTCCCCGGGGCAATATCTCGAGCATTAAGTAAGATAGTGATAAATGTTTTAGCCAAAAGCAATAAGGTTTTTAGGTGGTCAAATAACAATGACCTTGCCTTTGACATTAACACAATTTTCAAGGTCAACTGCAAGGTCAAACCTATCTCTTTATTGCAGATTTGTATTGTATGAGAAAAAATAGATATGTTTTGCTTATGATATTTTTTTCTAAGACTCTAAGTTTTAGCGTTAGTGTAAAAATAATTTTGGTCAAAATTTCACATATATCGATTTTTCGCCTAAACTATCAATTTTCAGTAAAAATTACACTAAGTAAAAAAGTCTTACAATTAGTGAAAATATTCAGAAAAATACATTTTTGTTTTTGTTGTAACAATTTTTTTTTTTCTATAACGCCATAAATTTAAAACAACATTGAACATTAAAAAAAAAGGATTTTTGCGAATATTTCGATCAATTTAAAGAACTTTATCCTTATTGCAACTTTTATTGATATATGATAGCTTAAATGTAAGAAGTGAAAATAGCTAAAAGTTTGACCAAAACACTCATTTGCACATTCTGACAGCAATCCATTAGGAGGGGCAGAAATGATCTAGTAATATTTTCATATATACGGAATACAACCGAAAGTAATCTCCTGAAATTTTATTACTGATGAAATAACGAAATTGAACTTTTCTGACACACAAAAGTTATTGAACTGTTAGCTCAATAAAAATAATAATTAGAAAATATTTCCTATTCGAACACTCCGTAAAATCAAAAAATTGAGCTCCATTTTTCACATTCATTTGTAATTTTGGGTAGTACACCCCCCTCCCTCTGCTATCCGAGGTTGCCAGAAGCGACTTTTATTGTTCAGCAGGTAAATGGGACTTAGAAACACTGGCACGATGCTAATTAAAATCCAATCACCTTACTTTCCATCTTCTATGGACTTGTAGTGTTCCGAAAAAATAAATATATGTAAAAGTCCTTACGGTAAAAGTTTTCACATTCACGCTTTTGAAACATTAATTATGAAAGATATCAACTAAATTGTCATATCTTTCTCAATTTAATTTTGTTTTTTCGTTTGTGCAATAACTGACCTTTTTAATCCTTCTTACTTTTTATATGTCCCGTTTTCCCTATTATTTTAGATTAAGAAAAAATATATATTTTTATTACTTTTGCAAAGCAAAACATAAAAAGCACATTAAAAAAATTTAATGGCACATGTAACAGTCCATGTAAAGTCATGATACTCACGACATAAAGTTTATTATGGTCCTTAGTAGCGATACATATTGTATCCACACAATATTAAACGAAATATGAAGATTTCATATTTTGTAATAACGAACTTGTTAAATGGATACAATGTGCAAGAATTATTTTAGTCCCAACTTTATCTTGTACGAGAGTGATTTTTTCCTATACAGATTGGTACAAATCTGAAAATAAAATGAATATGCATACCACCCGATTCATCATTTAACCAAAGTTATAACTTATCTTATTGAATTAAGGGCACTAGTTAAAATACTCGTTGATTGACCCAGTATACTGGCTAGTTATGATTATGGATGCTTTCAATATCATGTTAGGGGTACAATAAAATTTGGTTTTTATCGGAGCTTGATTAAATATATTGTACTTATCGATTGATAAAGTCACGTCTTATTATCGAAAAACTTTAAGATTTTGACTAGGACTTGTCCGAATCGCACATTGGCTGCATTTCCTGGAGTGGTTCTTTTAGCATATATTTTTTAAGTTTTGATATTTATGGGAGCTGCCAAGTCCACTTTCCTGATTCTGACCAAGCTTTGCATAATGTTTGACTTAGCAACTCTCGCAGTGCATCTATCAAGTTTGGTTTCTTAATTACTTAAATAGCTTCTATAGTTTCTCGTGTCATGTCTACTGATAAGAATTCAATTTTTGCTTGTGCGATTTACTCCTGGCGCCTGTGCCAATTTTAATTACACTTACTGTAACAGTTTTCTTTTTCCTAGTAAATTTTTAAATGTTGGCTTGTATGGGAAGTGATAGGCTAACCTGTTCAAATCCACTAACCTGTTCAAATCCGTCTACTTTTTGTCTAGTACTAGTCTGGTAATTTTGTCTATATCAGTTAAACTTACATGAATTGTTACAGTGTTATTTTTTCTAAAGGGGAGTTGTATGCCCCTTCATAATTTAAAAACTTTAATACAGTCAATCCACAAATTATGTCTGCTAGTTACTGAGATAACCTTTAAATTAGGTTAAAAGGGTCTCTTGCATATAGCTCGTTTCACTCGGAGTTCTCTCCTTTCTCCTCAAATTTTTTCATAGGGCCAATTACACAGTGCCTTTTCATCGCTCCTAAAACAGTTCATAACTCTACTCTGCTGAATCTTAAGATAGTTTGTGTTGTTCCTGGATTCGATTTAGGGCCAGATGTTTCGAGCTGTTTTGCATCCGTTGAGGTTCCACCTTCTGTTCATTTGTACTCTATCTGAAAGTCTACTTCTGCCAACGGTATCCTAAGGTCTATCGTTCGTTAATTTTCCGGTTGTTCTGATATTATTTTGCCACATTCGCCAGCTTTCACAATTCCAGAAATGCCCTTATAACCAGGCACCCAGCAGAGCTCCATAGTATGCTGTCGGATTGAGCGATGTGAGTTCCTGCTATGTGCTACACACCTAGACTTAACGATTTTGGCGTACAGTGCTTTAATCGTTATGATTATAATGGAGAAAGCAGGCTTCGCGTTCTGTATCACCTGTAAGGCTTGGTCTATAGCATGAATTTCAGATTGATAAACGCCAAAATAATTAGGTAGTCTGAAAAACATTTCCATGTCCATATTATCCGAGTAAACATCCGCTCCTACGCCGAATTCCATCTTAGGTCCATCAGTGAAGATGGTTAGGTCCCTTCCTTCAAAATACCAATTTGAATTCAAATTTCGTGTAGGAAGTTGCATGTTTAGCAACATATTTTGTCAGAGAACAGTCTCCTATACTTCAGCGAAATAAAATACTGAATTTCTTACATTTATCTCGCTATGTTATCATGCAATCGCTGTTTCTTTTTGCGCAAATGGAAAAATGGACATGTCTAGATCCACTCATATGGTGACGCTGATTCGGAATTACGGAATATGCAATGGTGATTTATTTTATAATACACCAACATTTTGTTTTTGCTCTTGCATAAAAATCTTGTAATTTGCATGAGATGAAGTAAAAATTCTAAGCAAATTTCATCCTATAATTTGATATACTTGCAGGAACTTTTTTCATGCAAATTACAGAAAGCAGCACAGATTTTACAATTTGAAGACTCATCGATCTTTATTGTAGATTTTCCAAAAATTGGTTTCATCACTTTTTTTGCCAGATTTTGAAGAATTTCATTGATCTACATAGATCTATAGCAGTTTAAATAAAAAAAAAAAACTTTTGGATAAAAAGTTAAGTTTTGAAATGAAGTTTCCATAAAGGTGTTATGCGTTCATGAGATAGCGAAAGATTGCAGTACATTTAGTTACACATATGGGGCATCACATGCCAAAACGGAGGAACTGGAGTTTGAAGTCTCCAATTTGGTCGCATAAATTTCTTTTAGTATTTTACTTGTAAGTCGAGCCATGATGCGCTTGAATTTCTAAAAATTTATGTATAATAAAATAATCAATTTATAAAATAAATTGTATCACTATATGAATAAGCTCTTTTAGTTCATAAAACGTTGGTCCTCCGAAAATATTTTTTTTTAAGTTTTAATATCATACGAGCACAGATAGTTATGGTAACTAATTAATGCATTACTTACTGTTGGGGAATAAGAATTTATAATAATCTTAAATTGAAAAATTTCTTAAAGTAAAAGAAAATAGTCGTTTGGTGAGACTCTGCCAGTATAATCCTCATAATTTAATATAAGTCTCATAATTTTTTAACAAAAAACTGTCAAAAGTGAGCAGGGTTTGAAATGTTTGCAAGAGAAATGACATACTGGAAAAAAAGGATGAAGCTTTAATGCGGCCATTTCTAAACAAACACATGAAGGAAATAAACGATTTTCTTCAAACTCCAAAATTCATGCTAAAATTTTTGTACTTTTTTTTATTAAATCGATAGCTCCGAACATAAAACTCATTAAATCAACGTTCTTTGTGTAAAATGGACAAAAACCCAAAAAAAGGAGTATGGGAAGAATTGTACAAGAATTATATTACTCGAATTAAAATAAACAATGCGGAAACATTTAAACAACAGGCAATTTGTTTGGTCGCAAATAATCTACAAAACGAAAAAACCCTTCCAAAGAGCAAAAATGGAACAGAGAGGAAAAATTAGTGATGCGACCGGATTTACTACTTACACATGGGATTATGACGCATGAAAATGAACAAAGCGGAATCCACATTTCGGCATAAGGCTCCGAGCAACATACTGTAACACTTAACAAATATTTTTCCGCAAAATCATTTATAAGCGTAATAAAAACGACATTAAACGTGTTAACATTAGGGGCAAGTCCACCAGTGACTTACTCTAAAATTCAAAATCAAACTACTTGTAAAGACTTCTGATCAAACTGAAAAAAATTAACAATTTTAAAAAGCATGAATGCTAAATAGGAGGGGCAAAAATGGAAAAAATTGTTAATGAAAATTTTGGTAAATCTAAAGATCAGATATTTGAAAATTTTCTACAAGGGTCTAAAGTGTTTTTTTCCACTAATTTTTGTTATGAATTGAACTTGGTAAGGAGTATTATTGCTGGTAGTACCATTTCCTAGTTTACTCTATTTAGACCACAGCTTAGAATTTTTTTCCACTAGAGTTCACCATTATAGTGATAATACCAAATAGTTTAGTACCACTTTACCTGATTAAATGTCATCGTTACCAAAAATAAAAATCATGTTGCCCAATCCTTAACTCTGCCTCTTTTTATCTTCATACCAAATTGTATCAAGGTCAGCCCATTGAATTAACTATGAAAAGATAATTTCCCGTAAAGGCGTGCCACCATCCACTTCAAAAGAAAAAATTCTTCATAAAGTTTAGTCCATCTCATCCGAAATTTTATCACAATCGGAACATTGATATAGCTGTAAAAACACATTTTCTGTTAGAGGCGTGACACCGCCTATAAGAAGCAAATGGCTTTACTCAAAAAGCAAGCCATCTTCATAGCAAATTTTAACGAAATCGGTGTAGCGGCTCAGTTTTGACAGCATTTTTTCCCTTATGGGGCGGTGCTACGCCCATTAAAAGAAAACAGAATCTTTAATAATTTTTATTATGGTTCAACTTGTCTCCTAACCAAATTTTATCAACATCGATCCATCAATTTAGCTATGGAAACGCATTTTCCCGTTAAAGACGTGACACCACGTAATATTGAAAAAAAATACATTCTTCGTTGCCTCTCCTCCACAGCTTTTCCAACAGTGTTATGGCAGTTAAAAAAGTATGCAACCGTTTAGCCACCGCCTATTTATATAAATGTAGAATTTCAAATTAATATTTCATGGAATAACCCATGGACTTGAAACTCTTTTATGATGTTCCACAATAAGGATATAAGGATTCGTACGATAAACTAACAGCATTGAAACCAGCAGAAAAAGAGTTTTAATAAAAAAAGCAACAAGCAACAGAAATACAACGCGCTATACAAAATAATCCCCAATGGGAATAAATGTGCTCAAGTCAAGGAGGATTGAAAAGAAAAGTAACCAAATGCTTGTGGCAAGCGATAATGGTTAGAGGAAAAACCCACAAATGTTGTGGTAGAACATACATACAGCAAAAGGATTAAAAGGATATTTTCAATGAAAGCATGTGAAGTACGATGATGATGAGTTCTTGGATTAAATCTGCATTTACTGGGTTTGATGTGTAAACATTAGACGACTTATTGACAGATTTGGCGCTAATTATATATATGTATATATATATGTACTAAGTTCTACTTAACTCAAACGATGGACGAAGTTTTTTTAAGTTAAAAAAATGTTTTTTTATTATTCATAAAAATTAGTATATATATATATAACAACCTTTCGAAAAGTGTCACTATTTTTACAGTGAAATTTTATTTTACGGAAATTGAGATACCAATAAGTTTTTAAACGAACATATGAAACGATTATATTATCAACCTTGACTGTGGCGAGCTAACAGAAGGAACTTCCAACAAAAGTCGATAATTTAATAAAATTTCTTGACACTCGATTGCTCCTGATAAACGCTACTTACTACAGCATACTGTACAAAAATCATGCTGGTAGAGGACGCAGCGTCTCTGCTCACATTCAAATATTTGATTGCAAAACCAACGCAGATATTTTGACCATATGTACAACTACATACATTTATGGCTATACATCTGTTTGCATTTGATTGTGAAATTTGAAAGTTAAGCAAATAAACTTATGACCAAATATACCCATTTATGTTATGGACAAGTCAAGCAGAGTTTTTATTTATGTACTTTGAAACGTTTCATGTGTTGAGTTTTTTTTTTGGTATGGAACTTTTTACGTTATGCATACAAATATGTAAGTTAAAAAAGTGGTTCATTTCGTTACAAGTAAGTTTTGTTATATCATATATCTAGTGGATTCTGTGAATCGGAAAAAAGCTTGAAATATTTTAAGCAGCAACCAGACCACCTCCCCAGTCGGAAAAAAAATTGAAATATTATAAACAAATTAGTATATTACAAGCTCTGCGAGACTTAAAAAACTTTAGCTGGTCTGAAAATAGATTTTAACAAACAGCACCTGTTCATTGCTGCAGTTGCAATAGCTGAGAAACTGATAGCCCGTTGAGCGGCCGCAGATTCATGACAGCCCATCTATAGTCGCAGTTGTTGTACACAGTCCTCAACTGATTCCTAAGTAAGTTAAGTTATATACTTCTTCTTCTATCCTTATATTAAACTTTTTGCAGTAATTTACTTGCAACATTTAATTTTTATAAAAATATTAATAGTGTTATGGAAATTTTCAGATGAATTTAATTGGTTTTTTGTCATATACCACCTCCAATTTGAAAGTAATATTTTTCTTTAATTAAAAACTAAAAAATAATCTTAGACATTCTTTAATATAGCAAAAAATAGACATCAAAACAAACAAAAAAAATGGTTTTCATACAATCCACCACTTGTCAAAAAACGTTCAGCTCTTATTTATGATGTCTGAAAATAAAAGCTTTTTTTTCTTTAAGGTTTTATCTCTTTTAAAAAGAAACCGAACAAATTTAAACCAAACGAAGACACGCCCTTTCGAAAGCTGTTCTTTTTTTTCACTTCAATAAATGTAGAATGTTGCCATTGTTTTGCTTCAGTATTTTAACCTACCAGTTTTGTTTCATCTACTACATCAGGTGTGTCACACCTTTGAATTATTGATATATTTGAAATTGATTTTGAGAAACCAATGCTTCGATTGAAGTTGTTCTACTTTTATTAATCGTGTACTTCATCATTTATGCGATATAATAAATAATATGGGATTTTGAAGCAATGGATATTTTCTCAAAGAAGTTGTATCTTATAAAAAACCGGAAGGAATGCAACTTAATTTGAGGTTTTAATCAAATTGTAGCTCTACAATGCCTTTGCAAATTGGCACGTAATATGCGGAAAATGGAGTCGCAAATATTTCAGAAATGTTATGCTTTTTACAACACTAAAGGTTTACTTTGCTCCTGCCCTGCACTTGCTAGAAGACGTCACAAAACACTTGGATCGTTTGATGACCTGGATGAGCTTGGACTCGTTAGCATAGGTCAGCTACTTAATTTTATTACGAATTCTGGTTGCTTCAATCACACGATATAATCAACTAGCCTGTGGTATCACAATGGATCAACATTAGGTCTAAGCGAGTCAGATCTTAACCTGACCTCAAAATATTATCAAATTTCTGTGCGAAATTGAAAAGGCTGCATGTTATTTTCGTCTCGTTTTTCAGGTAAAGTGTTGACTAATCTTATTTCAGCATAGAATACTTATTATAAATACTTAATTTATAAGTTGTTACAGTTTAGGTACATGCTGTTGCCAACATTTCAAAATGTATATAATGGTTAGCTTTCATCAAAAAATGCCACTGTTTCAGCTGCATTTCAAACGCTGAACAATATACTACTTTTCACCTTTAAATGTCCACTTTAATGCACGAAAACTTTAAAATGTAGGAGTTAGATGTCGTCATCAAGTTCTGCCAGAAGTTTTTATTTTGATTCCATAAGCAACTTGATTTGATTTTATAGTTCGTAAAATTTTTTTCTTCGTTTAACCTTAATTTAAATTCTATTTCCAAAATCTAACGTATGTTTCCTTAGTCAGATCCATAGTTTTAAAGAATTTCTTGAATTTATGATAACATCATTTTCAGAGCAATATCATGCAGTGATATAACATCAGATGTCTTGAGAGACAACTGCATTGATCTCTATTAATTTTGCAAGTTCGTCATTGGTACCTAGCGTGGGAGCACTAGCAGTAGTTATATACCAGCTAAGTTTATAATTGATGAAGAAAATTAAATTAATGTACTAATCACCGATTCATGTATGTATGAATCACCAGATTGAGTTGTGTTTAATGGTAGTAATGAAACCATTTCTTTAGTGATATAAAAACTCAACATCGGCACCTTTAATTAAAAGATTTGAAATTTAAAGGAATTGCCTTAGTATATAACTTGTTACAAAAGTAATCTGCTGCAGCACACTGACGGCTTAACCGTCTTTCTTTTTAATGATTTTTATACCCTACACTCAGGATATATTCACTTTTGCATTCCGTTTGTAACGCACGGAAGAGGACGTGGCTATTATGTAAAACTATGCATATTCTTGATCAGCGTAACTACCTGAGTCGAGGTAACCATATCCGTCTGTCTGTGTGCTTATCAGTCTACCTGCTTGTCTTTCGTCTGTCTTTTGGTCGAAATTACAATTGCGGGAAACGGGCTCCACTTCCACAACTCTTGAGATTGAAAAGGTGCAAAATCGGCTCAACTTTATGTAAACCAAAATTTTGAAATGCTAAACTGAGTAGTGCAAATAAATTTCACACACACACTTGAAACAGTTTGGATAAAAATTGAACGAATTATAAAAAGAGGGCATGGCACATCCCTTACAGGCAAAAAATTAAAATTTTTATATTTAGAGATTGTGGAACAAAACTTCTCACAAATTTAAGGGAAGGTCTGGCCTAATATAAGGGAATCCACGCCTAGCCGAAAGTTGAGCGTATTTTACGAGAACATGTCATCTCCAACACAACCATATGCTTGAAAACGCTCTACTTTAAGCAAATGCTGCTAAATTCAAAATGAAAATGTTTAGTCAAAGGAAGATATGATGGAGTTAAGGAAAGACGAACTGTTTTTGGTGCCAACATATGAATGTTGCCACACAAAATTTGATATCGAATGATATTATTAACTACACACTAAATAACACTTTCAAAACTGAATACAGCAAAAAAATGCAACTAATCCAATGTACCAAGTTTTATTTTTAGATTAACATCGTTGTTAGCTCAGGGATGTTTTTTAGATAAACGAAAGCTTATGATATTTTGTTGGTCTGCATTCAAATCCATTATGGACCCGCAGGTTATTTGTTGGACAAGCCTGTGCTATACTTTCATGATGTTTTAATTGACCTTGACAAAAAAAGAGGTGTTCTATTTACAAACCATCATACGAATAACACGTGACTTTGTTTCTTTTGTCTCAATTGTTGTGAGTTGGAATGTAAAATGTGAATAAGTATTTATGGTATTTGGAATTGTTTTGTCAAATATTTGCCTTAAGTTATAGGTCACTGTAGCGGCAAAGATTTATTGCATTTGCTACAATGGAAGTTTTTCTATACAAAGAACAAAGAAGTACGGTGGCTCTTTTAATTTGCGTTTAATTGTTTCTCAAATCTTAAGCAAAGACAAATAGCATGTTGTACTTTATTAATAGCATTTCATCTTTTTATAACTAATTTTGAAATTCAAGAAAGTTTTTATACTATATACCTACTTTTGAAAAATATTTCTCACTAAAATGTTTCTGTCAAAGTTTCCAAAGTCTTTAATTTAAACGCAATTCTTTTACCTTTTAGAGAAAAGGAGCCAAATAAAAGATTATTCCATATTTTTAAGTTAGACAATTTACAGAAATTTATGCGCCAGAAAATGTGTAGCTATTTGTTGTGCATCGTTGCAGTCTTACATCGTAAATCCTTTTTTGAAAAATTTAGCAGCGCATAACGAAAGAGATAACATAAAAGCAGTCATACAAAGACCAATGGCATTTAAACATAAAATTCATAAAATGAAAGAAACTGTCATTCAAAAGGAAGTTGCTTCTTTTCCCTCTGATTTTCATCGCGCTGCCAACATACGCGCTCCACAATTTAAATACAACCTTCGCACTCAGTCTTTCTTAAGCTATTTGTATTTAATGTTCCACAAAAAATATGTTTGACTTTGTCATAAAAAACTTCAAGCCATACAACCTTTTATGTAAGGGTGGTTCCCAAAAATAAATTGCTCCTATGGCAGAAACGTATTCTTAGCAGTATTAAAAAAAATCCTGCAGAAAATTAAAGCCCATAAGGTTTCATCTGTCATTGACGGTAGTTCTTATTGGAGCAGATTTTTAAAGATTTTTCATCATTGTACCTTTTCATTCAAGTGACATTTTTCCTATTATTTAGTAAAGTTTAGGTTATGTTTTACGCTTCCAGTACGTTCTGAAAATTGAATGATTTTGCTTTTCCAAAACACAGAAACTGTCAATCATATCTATCCTTTTTCAGAAAAAATTTGGCATGCATTAGTTACTCATTTATGCATTTTACTCGGTTTGAGCCAAATTGTCACTCACAATTTGGGACATCCGTTTCAAGCTATTGTCCAAAAATCGTCTATCGATCACTAGGATTCCACTGGGAACTGCAAGTCACCTTATCAGATTTCACTTGCGGCCACTAAATCAAAAACTTTTAAAAAGTTTTATTTCTTAAATTAATTTTTTTCTACATAGGTAAAAAGTTTTCATTCGGTAGACTACTAATATTTTAAGAACTCCACCAGAAAAGCTTCCTCCGGATCGGGCTAACCTGTCTAAAATTCATGTTTGTATAGAATATGTATTTTTTCTTACTTAGATAAAAAGAATTTTTCGCTATAGAAGCATTGTTCTCATCAGAGATTTGTTCTGGGGAGCGCTTATCCCTTTCTCATTCAGCTAGTCAACATGTCGTATGAGTAACTTTTAATTTTACGCGTAATAAAAACTAAACGCATTGCATTTGAGTTGCACATATACATATATGCAAAAGATGCAGTGAACAAAAATGAAATTGTGACTCTTTGATATTGTGGATTCTAGGCACTTCAGGCTACGAAACCATCCACGATCACCTTGACCAGGAAGCCAGGAAAGATACTTTATGTTAAAAAATTCGCTATTTTTAATGAAATTTTTTAAAGTTTTAATTGTTATATCTAACTCCAAAGTAGTATTTAAATAGCATCACACGCTTAAATTTCTAAGTGGGTCATAATTTAAATAGATCTTAGTAAATTTTTTATCATTTTTCTGTAACATTTCTTGGAATTTTAGTTGCCACATTGGACAAATTGAGCTCTTTGATTTTTATAAAAATTTACAAATATACATATCAATGTTATATCTAATTAAGAAAAATTATTCAAAAATTTATAGGTTTTAGGTACAAAACTTTTTTATGAAAACGTAAAAAATTTTATATATTTACGTTCTAATTGAAAATTTCTACGATGATAAATGAGTGCCTAAATTACAGCTGCTCTTAAACTCTTTTTCCACATCTTTTCAAATTTGGGATAAAAAATGTTAAATTCTTATGAATTTTCAACTCAATTTGCTTATTTAATTTTATTTATTTACCTGCCTGTGCGCCCCCACAACTCCCTCTCCCTAGTTAAAACAATGCATATGAGCAAACACTTTTTGCGACCAAGGATTTTGGACCACCTTACTATACATACATATACTTAAAGTTGTGTGTGGAATTAAATGTTTGCTCTGTGAGTCTGTAAAACTTTTGATAGTATGTATATTTCTGGCAGTATAATTAAAAAGGACTTACGTACATATACATACATATGTCACCTTAAGGCTGCCAAAAATCTGTGTACCTCTTAAACGGTTTGATGTTTTTTTACTGCTGTTGTCTGAGAGTAGATTATAGCTATTATCCGAATCGAATTCAGAATAAGATTTTCCCAAGAAACTCGATATTTTATTTAATTTAAGCAAATTATATAACGAAAAGTTAATATATTTAATTACAAAAAGTACTAAAAAGTCGACGAAATCTTAAAAGTGTCTAAAATTTATGTAAAAAAGATTCAATGCTCTTAGCTTAATTCTATTGATGTTATTAATGATTCGATTGTAGTATTTTACTCTACGCACTCCTTGCTTTTATTCGTAGTAATAGCGCGGAGTTCACATATTCGTATACTCTTACGCTTCTAACTATGCACTTTTTATCTGAAACCCCATGTGAATTCCTTCGCATTAGTCTTAAAAGAATCAAAAATCTTTCGCTTAATTTGCATAGAGCTTTGCAGATTTATTACATTCTACTATCT
The DNA here is from genome assembly GCA_963680825.1 of Meiosimyza decipiens. NCBI lineage: Eukaryota > Metazoa > Arthropoda > Insecta > Diptera > Lauxaniidae > Meiosimyza > Meiosimyza decipiens. The sequence goes on along the minus strand of OY804261.1, from coordinate 50,235,943 downwards.
CTGTTCCTGAGTCTCTAAATACTCTTGAGATGAAGAGGAAGGTAATGTAGTAATTCTTTCTTATTTACAACTACTTCAACTAAACTATTTACTCTTAGGCAGTTTGCACCATTTCGAAATGGTGCTTATGAAAAACAAAAATCTAAATATGTTCAGAATATATTTACATCAAGCGCTTGTTTGTTTTTGAACAAAGGTCTTTTTGCATAAATTGTTATTGGGCCTGAAAATTTGTTGAACGTTTAACTTATGTACCCATATAATATTTATTGATTAACTCATATATATACTCGTATCTAGAACTTAATAAATATATACATATATACTTTACACCTATAAGTTCAAGTATCAAAAAAGTTCTTAAGAGTCCAATAGCATCGAAAAACTTTCTGTGATTTGAACCGTGTCAATTAGTATTAAAAAGTGTCGAATATATAAAACTTTAATATAATAACATGTATGTCAAATGAATCATCTAATTAATTTCCCAATCTTTTTTCTTTCGGCCTTCGGTGTTGATTCTCATTGAATAGTAAATATTTTACAAAGTCGAAGCGTTCAATAGTATCGAAAAATCAAACGACATCATTACGTGTGAAGGAAGTCTCTACAAATCTGGAATTGTCAAATGATATCAAGAAGTCGTTAAAAGGCCTAAAATATAGAAATAGTCGGTGAGTGTCAAATGGAATCGAAAATAATCGAAAAATTCAATATATCGGCAACTTGAAATATTGTCACGTAGCATCGAAGTCTTTATAAGAATAAAAGTATCGATAAAGTCAATAAGAGATATTGGAACCCGAAAAATCCAAGGTATCGAAATATGTATGCTCAAAAGTATCGAAAAAATAGAATATGGTAAAATTTACTTGAAATGTATGGAACAAATCAAATGAATTCGAATAGAAAAGTAGCACACAAGTCCCCAGAAATCGAAAAATGTCAAATGTCCTCGATGGTATGAAAAAATTTCAAAATTGTCGAAAAGTATTCAAACAGAAATTGAAATCGTAAATCGAAAAAGTCGAACAAAAATTTAACAGTATCGAAATAGTAGAAAATTGTGAAAAATAAGTCGTTTAGAATCGACAACTTTCTAGAAACAGAGGATAAGTTCATAGTTATAAAAAAATCGAACCAGCAAGATCGAAAAAGTCGATAGAGAGGAATTGCATAGCATCAAAAAATCACTACTAATCGAAAAACCTCAAAAGTATCGAAACTTTTTGGTCCATATTCTGTCTTCCAGCTTACCTGCCAGTTTGTCTGCCTGTTGGTATATCTGCCTGCCCGTCTTTCCGACTAAGTGCCTACCTGTCTGTGAAAATCACGCAAGCAGGAACACGATGTAAGATCATCTTCTGAACTTTTTTTACATTGGCTATATCTTTAACTCGAATGTTTGAAAATTGGTGCAACTAGTTTGTGGATTACTTCTCACACCAATAAAACATTTAAAACGATATACAGAGAAGAATATTTCAGATTATGCAACAAAATACATACGAACTACCACAACAGAAACAGACCAGACAAAAAGTTTACGAATTTTATAAAGAGGGCGTGATGCAAGCGAAACTTTCAATCGATATACCAAGAAAAGTTTTAAGGCAATACAACCAAATTTTACACGAATACTACGGAATTTAACAAGTTCAGAACGGAAATTCGATATATTTCAAAAGAGCGTAGCACCCCCTGTGTAAAATAAGGCTTCAGAACTTTACACAGTTACTAAATTTCACTCAAGCACTACAACCGGAACGCATAACCTCTGGACAAATATTGGGTGAAATTCGGTAAGAAATCGGTACCTTTTTTTACAAGCAAAAAATTAAAAAATTTATATATCCTGACAAAACTTCAGATTGTCACTATTAAGCAGTGCAGAGTATTTAGTTTTTTAGCAAGACCAAAGGTAGCATCTTTATTAATTCAAGCATCGGATTGAAACACAACATTAGAAGTTATAACTTCTATTAAATAATGTTTAAGAACTTTGTTAGTTTTTCTCAATTACATCTTTTTCCCCAAATAATGTCCTTTAATGAGTATAGAAATCAAGACACATATTAAACCTTATTACCGCTAACTTGATTATTACAAGACTTCGACAAAGACTTATCCAATGATTAATTTATTTCTTAAATTACAACTTAATTTCATTCACATTCTCTTAAACTGGTAGCACGTGTCAGAAAACATTTATTTTTCCCCTAATTAAATCAAAAGTTCATCATCTGGTAACCATTCTTATGCGTCGACAAGTATCGAAAATTAGGACTCATAATAAACACGACATCTATGAGGATGCTATTTAGTGAAAACAAGCGGAAATAAAAATCACACATTCCCTGTCGACCAAGAAGAATGCGACAGTGATTAGGATTTACAAGACAAGGACAAGGACAACCTTTAAATGGTAATCAAAAGATTACAACAATCTCAGTAGATTTTTATTAAGGTCCTTTTATGTGTGTGGACTTTAATTTAATACATGCGAGTATTTGCCTGTGTATAGGTATCAATATGTACATACACATGTTGCTAATGATTGGATGAAAGCACGTGAATGTATATTAAATGTATTGCTTTTGGCTTATTTATGTTTGTACACTTTGATATCTCAGATCAACATTTATTTGGGCTGTTGAATTGCCGTATGCACGAGTGTCAACGAAACATAAATACATCGGATTAACTTAAATATCCCATAATGGCTGCTTCAGTCAAATCAAAGGTCGTATTTAGCGTCATGTCGTTCAACATGAATTTTAGGCCACACATAATGGACAAATCAAAATGACAATCTCATGGAAATTATTTATTGCTTATTAAGGAACACACTTAGAGGTTTGCATAATATTATTCATATGTATTTATTCACTACTTATTTATAAAATAGTTTAAAAAAAATAATTTTTCTATTGGGTAACCTAACAAGACAAGTTCCACATCTGAATTCGTTTTATATTTTTCCAAGTGAAATACATATGGAATTATGAACTAAAAAAAAAGAAAGTGATTCTGACGAAAGAGAATTGAGTTGCTTCGAAGAGAACATCAAAAAAGTATAGTATAATTATAATAAAGTCTAAATCGAATGCTAACGGAGGTGATAAAATATGTAGGGTTAAGCACCCTTGATAATATCAAAAGATGCCAGAAATCATAATACCGGAAAAGTCAAGCCGATACTATTTGTATAAACTGCTTTCATTACAATGGTTTGTAACGCTTTGACGAAAAATATGCTGATCCGATTTTTGTAATTTCTTTTTTAAAATAACATATTTGTGCTAGAAAATGGTATTGTATACTTTTTTATATTCTTTTAAATTTTTTGAATAAGTTCTGAAGACAACGAAAATCTTACGCGTGCCAATCTTCGTTTACCACTCGAAGTATTATAGATTGCGAATGATATTGAAAATATCAATACCTTATCGGAGAACACAATTATTATCAAGTATCGAATTACATAAGAAAAGTTCATAATTTCAATAAAAGTCTGAGAAAATTCATCATACCGAAAGAAGTCCACCATTGCCAAAAAGTATCGGGTACTAAGAAAATGGTTCAACCAGCCAAACATTTCTTTAAGAGCGAATAGAAATGATCAACATATTTTACATTTCACTAGAATGCAAACTTTTGCGTATGAGACGAAATTAAGTTGTTCTTCCCAATATAACTCCTCTAAATTTTTTATGAATTTGAAATTTATGGAAAATTTAAAGCTATCTCATCGCAACAAGCAATTGTTAAGCTCATTTCCATTATTGTTATGAAATGGTATCAATTATCTGGACATCTTTTATCTAAAACAAATCGGTAAAAATTAACATCTTGTATAGAGACAGATCTGCTTAACTTTTGCTTTTTAATTCTCACCATCTTTTCTGCAAACCTATCTTCGTTAATCTTATATACAATACTTTTCTACATCCGCCTCTTGGCTTACAAAAAATTTTATTCATAAAACCTTTAACTCACATCATTTCACCTATTTATTTTTTGTGCAAGTCCAATTGTGGGTATCCAAGTAATTTGCCTACAACTTATCTGCATGAAAATCGCATGTTTTGTATATTTTATATCCTGCCAGCAGCAATACAGAGAAAAGTCTCATGGGTTGGAATAAGCCAAGACCACAATTTTTTTCTGAATATACGTGTGTATGCTAATGAAGCGATTTGTTTGCTTAATAGGACCGAATTTAGAGAAATGTTTTAAACGGAAATTGAAGTCGTTTTTCATATGAAGAACACTTTGTTCCTTCCGGTTTTTCTTTCATTTTTGCACTAATAAAGCTATGTGCATTAGTTTTACTTTTTTCCAGGTCATTGTAATGTGAAACCTTTAACACGTAAGAAAAAATTATTATAATGACCATCAATAGATTTAGATAAATGAACACGCAGTGCGTGCTATGTTGTTAATATGAGCGCCTCCCGCAACGTAATTTATTTTGTAAAATCTGGCCACAAGCAACCATATTTAGAATGATGTAAATTGATTAGTTAGGCCTCTTGAGAAACTTCTATATTACATGCTGGCTGATTCGTTGCTTTATATGTGATATTGCACTGATTCAATTTTTACAACGCTCTTTAATGAGTACTTATATCAACTTTTACTACTTCATTCTGAGAGCTCCTTAATGGAGCACAATTTTTTACATGCAAATGTATGTGAATTATGAATTTTTATTTAAAATTGCTCTGGTTTTTTTTTTTTTTTTAATTTAAACATATTACAATAAACTATTGGTGCCCGCAGACCGGTTCTTTTTTTTATAATGAAATACTCCCTAAGCATCTCATTCCATACTATCTCTTCAAAAGTAAGAAAAAAAAACATTTGAAAGAGAGTTTGTCCTTTGAACTTCGAAGACAAATACAAACGGTACAGCTGAGAAGAAGAAAAAAGGAATAAAAAACACAACACTCAAGAAGCAGCATAAGCATCAACAACGAAAAATCAAAGGAAAATTTTTGTTTGAGGTTTTGTAAAAAATTGATCCTAAGGAAAGGATATTAACTTTAAAAATTAAAAAATAAGTATGTAATATCCTTTGTTGGCACAAATATGTTCTATAAAAAAATTAATTATTTAAATCGGTTCAGTATAGTTTGTGTCAAAGCGTTACATATCCTTTTCACATAAGCAGTTCTTTGTAAATAGTATAGATTTAAGATCGTTTCATAAGTAATGCTATTCTTTTTAAGTCTGTATGTACAATACCAACAAAAAAGTAAAGAGTATTTCCGGAAAAATCAAATAAACAATTTAAAATCGAATCAGACTGACAAAATAACTGATGAGTCTTAAAATTTTCATACAAACTTTTAAAAAGCAAAAAATTAACACAACTTTGTATGGCTGGCAATTGTTGTACACTGAGCAAAAACGACCCAATCAAGAAGAACAAAAACTTTAATATCCTTAGTTTTATTCTATGTAGATTGATTAATTACGTACAGGGTACGCTTTATATTCCATCTCGAAGTTTTTTTTTAATAACATTTGAATTAAATACAATTTTATAATTTATTGATTGAGTATATGATTTGTAACATTATGTTTGAAATACTATATGCTGTCGGTGAAATAACGCCTCTAATCGTGGCGCAAAGTCGAGCTGTTTTCAGCTCATTTTTCATGACAATTCCGCAATAATACTTCAGCAATTTTGTTTCGTATTAACGAGGTTCTGGTTGCTTTCATGGTATACATATTTCTCTTCAAGTACCCCGATAGGAAAAATCTGTAAGGTTAATTCAGGGGATCGTGAGGCGCGAAAAATTACTCGCGAAATTTACAATGCAGTACGAGCTGTGAGTGATGTGGCACCGTCTTTTTGGAATCACATACTTTTGTGGCCTAATTTATCCGATTCAGGCATAAGAAAGTTTTCCAACATGTCCCAAATTCCGCGGGTCTAAATGAAGCACCATGCAGTTACTCTACGAGAGTGTAGTGGAATTTGGTGTATCAATTTAGGATTTTTACCACCCCAATAGCGGCTATTCTATTTATTAACAAGGCCAGCCAAGTCGGAATGTGCTTCGTCGCTCATACTGTTTGTTGCCAAAAATGGAGGTTGCCTATACCGAGCTGCAAAACTCGAACGCACTAACCGCGCTTCACTTCAATGATATTTTCCTGCAGCTGTTGTGTCAATTGAATCTTATACGACCAAAGAAGCAAACTATTTTTGAAGATTTTTCATATGATGGAGACTTTCCCAATTTTAGTGCACGGCATCGAGATATACCCGAAAATTCGCTTACACTCTGCCTCACTGTATAAATATTTTTTGGTGTACGTTGGCTTAATTGTCGTACAGATTTTACTTTATCTCACAGTTTATGCAAATTTTCAAAATTATTTATTACACGTTGACTTGCTCGTCACAGGATTAATAACAAAATAGTCATGTAATTTTCTCTGCGTATTCACAATTAAGCATTTTTTTAAATAAAATCTTTTAATAAATTCAACATTTTATTGCGCCATTCGATGATCCGTAAGAAATTGTTATCGACTTTCTAAGGCAGTCAAATGCCAGCATACAAATGTCATCAAAACTAAAATGGCGACCAAACAATATTGACCTTCAACAAATAGCGCACCCTGTACATAGGGTTTTTGATCGGGTTCTGTTTGAAGACGAGTTCGTTCACCAGATAGCCTGACTACAATGAGCTGATTTGAATCAAAGCAAAATTAAATTATTAAACCAACAACAGAAAAAATATGTGTCATTTCTTAGGTTAGGTTGAGTGACGCTTTAGTAGCCACACAGACCAAGAAAGGTTCAAAGTGAGTCCACTGCATTTTGGACGTTGAGCTACGTAGATATTTAAAAGTTTATTATTGAAAGTAAGCTCACATCTTAACTGAGCGTGAAGGCTTTGCATGTTTTTCAGAAGTCCTTTACCGATTTGAGGTAGTTCCTCATGGATATTGACGAACATTTGGCTCTTTTAATAATAATAATAGAGTTTAGCAACTACAGCTATTAGCCTTCTTAGCAATTTAGCTTGAAGCTTTTAACAAAGGTTAAAGCTTATTAATAAATTATGGAAATAAAAAAATTATACATGCAATTAATTTGTTATATTTTTATAATTTTTTTCTTAGCTTTATCGCACTTTCTCAACATACCCACTCAGAACATATGTATAAAAGCACACAACTGCATGAATGCAATTGTATAAAAATTTACCCATCATGCTGTGGGGCTCGGACAACACAAACATAAAGACCAACAACCACCATGCTACAAAATGAACTATAGTTATTTTTCAATCTTAGCTTGAGTTGACCTTTTGACAAGCTAATATTATATACATCGCAATTATTAATGAGAGAAGTCATGCGATCAAAAGGAGCTGTAGCCATATAATTACTTCTACTGACTGGTTGATAAAATATCTAATATGAGTTACGATTACTCCTACGATTGGTGTTAAAATGAATATAACTAAGAAGCTCTGGCGCAGCAAGCGACCCAGTCACAAGCTGATGCAAATAAAGTATACCCGCAATATTTCTACGAGTGCTCAAAGACTGCATACGTAATAACTTTAAACGATCCTCATAAGGAGCAAGGTTTAAGGGGTCATTCCAATTTAAGCCTTTGAGAGCAAAGCGCACAAAATTTTTTTGAATTCGTTCTACTCTATCTATATGTATGTTGTAATATGGAGACCAAACTTGGCTAGCATACTCTAAGTGAGGACGCACAATTGTATTATATAAAGTTACTGTTACTAAAGGGCTATCAAATTCTTTTGCCCATCGCTTTATAAAACCAAGTAATGACGAGGCCTTCTTACAGATTGTATTAATGTGTTCGTTAAACGTTAATTTAGCATCAACATTTATACCAAGGTCTTTGACTATATCGACACGACAGATTTTCCTATCATTAAGCATATAATCAAATTCCACATTAATTTTCTTTCTAGAGAAGATCATAGTTTGGCATTTGTCAGGATTTAAATGTAAGCTATTTTTAAAACACCAAACTTCAAATGATTTCAGGTCAGACTGAAGGGCAAAGGTATCATCATCCACCTTCACAGATCTGTAAATTTTCATATCATCAGCATATAAAGGGTGTTTTTTTTAGAGGTATAGAACTTTGAATTGAAATAAAACACAAGAAAATCGTTTTAATGTCCATCAATTTGGCTTTATTGGAAGGATAATTTTTTGCCATTAATGTTTAAATATGATTTCGGGCATGTGGCCGCCGCGGCTCGCTCGAATAAAGCCAATTCTACAGGTCCAATTTTGAACCACTTTTTCGAGCATATGGGGCCGTATGTCGGCAATAACGCCACGAATGTTGGCTTCCAAGTCCCATAACGTTTCTGGTTTGTTGGCATAGACGAGCGACTTCACATATCCCCAAAGAAAATAATCCAATGGTGTCAAATCACACGATCTTGGTGGCCAATTGACAGGTCCATTCCGCGAAATTATGCGCTCATCGAATGTTTCCTTCAATAAATCGATTGTGACGTGCGCTGTGTGGCTTGTAGCGCCGTCTTGTTGGAACCACAACTCATCCACATTCATGCCATCCAATTCGGGAACAAAATAGTCGGTTATCATGGCTCTATTCCGGTCTCCATTAACGGTAACTGACTCTCCAGCATTATTTCGGAAGAAGTATGGCCCAATGACTCCACCAGCCCATAGAGCACACCAAACAGTCAGTTTTTGTGGATGTATTGGCGTCTCAAGGGTCTCATGTGGATTCTCTTCACTCCAAATGCGGCAATTTTGCTTGTTGACGTAGCCATTCAACCAAAAATGAGCCTCATCACTGAACAAAATTTTGCGATGAAAATCAGCATCGAGATCAATCTCATTTTCGGCCCATACACCAAAATCACGACGCATTGCATGGTCTCGCGGCTTTAATTCTTGCACAAGCTGGATCTTGTAAGGTCGCAAGCCAAGATCTTTGCGCAAAATCTTCCATAAAGTTGATGGACAAAGCTCCAATTGCTGTGCACGGTGGCGAATCGATTCATTCGGGTCCTCTTCAACATTTTGCTCTACAGCGGCAATTGTTTCTTCGGTGCGCACTGTTCGACGTCTCTGCGGATGCGTATTATCACATAGAGTAAACGTAGTGCGAAAACGATCCATGGTTAACCGAATTAATTGCTCTGATGGACGATTATGTCGACCATAAAATGGACGGAGCTTGCGGTAAACTTCGCGAACTGAACAATTATTTTCGAAATAAATTTGCACGATTTGCAAGCGTCTGAACATAAATGACATTAGAGTTGCCAGATTTGACCATAAAATGCCAGTTTTATCTCTATTTGAAAAACAAACCTCTAAAAAAAACACCCTTTATAAGCAGATGAGAGTTTTTGATTACATGAGTAACATCATTTATAGCCAAAATAAACAGGAGCGGCCCCAGGTGACTTCCTTGCGGAACACCTGAAAATGCTGTAAAAGGGGAAGACAACACCTCTCGAAATCTTATTCGATAAGAACGATCAAATAAATAAGATTCAATCCATCTGACAAAACTTATAGGAAATCCTAGTTTCTTTAATTTAAACAAAATCAAGCTATGTGGTAACTTGTGCTCCAGAAACTATTGGACTTAAAGCAAAAGACGTGAAATCAAGAAGGTTGGAAACTGTAGATCTGCCATTAACAAAACCATGCTGACGAGTCGTTATGACTTCACCACAGCAAACCTTAACTTGATCATAAATAATTCGCTCAAAAAGCTTCGGGATTGATGATAACTTGGCTATAGGCCTGTAATTAGAAACATCATTTTTCAATCCTTTCTTAAAAATAGGACTTATAAAAGATTCCTTCCGAAATTTAGGAAAATAGCCATGATCGATTTATTAAAAAGAAAACTGAGTGGTTGACTCAGGATAAGACTACAATTAATTAAAACTGTGGCTGGAATGCCATCAGGTCCAGAACCAATGTCATCATCAATGGATGCAATATATTTTACTATGAGTTCAGGGGTAAAAGATATTGCACCAAAAGGAACCTGAGGATCAGTATTCATATATTCAAAATAGTTGACATCAGGGCTAAACACATCAGTTGAAAAAGATTTTTGGAACAAATTAGCAAATAACCCAGCTATAATTTGGGGATCACTGGTGAGCCCGTCAACAGTTTTGAATTCAGATGGGAAACCATCCGACCTTTTTTTAGAACTAATGAATCCCCAAAATTTTTTGGGGTCATGAAGAATATAAAGTTTCGTTTTATTTAAATATTCTGAATAAGCTGAAGCTGATTTAAGCCTAAATTCTTGAAAAAGCCGCAGATAGGCCTCCAGGTCAATGCGGTCCTGACTACAAACGTATTTATTCCATGCCCTATTGCGGCCGTTACGCACCATCTTCAAATCTTTAGGGTACCATGGGTACGAGGAGTCATTAATATACCTCAGAGTGTATGGCAGAGACAAAGACATAGCCGAAAAAATTTCTTCATAAAAATATTTTACGCAGTCATCTAAATCATTATGATTAAAAAAGTCCAACAAAATGTTAACTCTATCATTTAGGATATTATTCAATTTCAAGAAGTCAGCTTTCTTGAAATTGAATTCAAAGAATCTGCTAGAAGAATTGGCTGCAATTATGTTATCTCTATCTGATTGGTACAACACACTCAGAGGTGGATGGTACGCATCAACCGCAGTGAAAGCATGAGGAGCATTTTGTACAATAACATTGCTACTGTCTGTAGTCAAGACTAAGTCCAGTTGCCGAGTGTGGGAATTTGTAATACACCTAACTTGTTGTAAATTGGATAGGATATCGTCAACAAAAATTTGTTGTTGTCGAGTTTTAGGACTAGATGCATAATAATATGTACCATTGTCCGAAATAGTCCATTTTAGGTCAGGCAGATTAAAGTCGCCTAGCAATAAAATATCGTCATTAGTAAAAAGTTTGTCTATGACAAATTCTACGGCCCGCGGAAGGTGCTCGTAAGCTTCTGTGGTACTATTTGGAGGAATGTAAGCGTTAAGGATATACAGATTGGAATTACAAAAAATCACCTTAACACATAAAAGTTCAATACTAGATGCACAGGAAATTTCAATTAAACAACTGGTGAGATTATTTTTTATGGCTATCAATATACCCTCTCCAACAGGAGACGAGTCGTCCATACATCTGTCTCTTCTAAAGACAGTAAAGCTATTGTCAAACAGTTCCTGGTTAAGAAAAGAGCTGTTTAGCCAAGTCTCGGTTTTGCGTTTTAGCCTATCAAAAAAAAATAGTGACTTATGAGATATTCTACATTTTGTCCCCGTTGTAACAGCGACATCTGCTGTGGGCCAACATACCCATCCAATGAGCTTGATATCCTAGAAAACTGTGTCCGATGGTTTTTCGTATAAAAAAATATTTTAAAATAAAACGTTAAGTAATGGATTTGAGTAATAAAAAGATATTCACGCAAAATCTCTGTTTAAATAGTTTTCAATTTTTAAAATGAGCTCGAAGAGATTTCTCAACTACAAGTGAATTAAAAGAAAAGTTTTTAGTTTTCAAAACTTTTCAGTAAAATTGAAATTTGAGAAGTTTTTTTTATATTTTCATTTTTAAGATGGCTTTAATTGTTTGTTTCTTTGACAGCTTTAATATTGAATAAATGAGAACAATGAATGGTAGCAACATTTTTTATTGCAAAATTTCATTTTCATTGAGAATGGTCATAGCATAATGTTGTTGCTTTTGCTTTTGTTGCTACTATTAACTATTTTGTTAGTGTATTTAGCAACCTCATTAATCCCCCAGTTGACTCAGATAAACATAAACATTTTGTATTTACTTCGTGGGTTCCCACAAGCAAATTCATTAGAGAACTAACTTGTGGCAGACTCTGTGGTATGCAATGAAGTTTGTAAGTTGGCACATATCTGCCATTTGTATTGTTTAATAAAATAAAGCGAATGTCAGTCATTTTCACTTTGGTGCTTTTTCCGAAAAATTATCTTTACATAATTTTTGACAAAACTTTAATCCACGTAAAGCAAAAATAAAAATTGATTGCATAGTAGAAAATCCAATTCATATTATTAAGTTGTTTGTTTGCCTCGTACTGAAATCTAAAGACCCTTTATTTTTTGTTCATCTTGTTCATTTTGATTTCAGGTTCGAACACATTTTTAATTTAGTTTTTCTTCATTTCGATATCCCAATATTTTTAGGCATCGGCTTTTTTCTTCTTCTGTTTTATTTTTTAAGTACATTTTTTCTCGCGAATTCACAACACTTCGAGAACTTATTTAAATTTTTTTCTTATCCAATACATAATTAGACCTTCAAATCGTTAGTGTTGTTTACTTATTCTTGAGAACAGAAGGTCACTGCAATTCAGTAAATCGCACATCTTGAAATCTGATGAATGAAATAAAAAACAGTATGGGCAATAGGGTCTTTCAAGCATTTCAATTTAGCAGGATTTAACAACAATATATATGCTATGCTATATGCTTCTCGAACGGTATGCTGCATCTTTAGTTCCAAGGCAGAAGAACCCAATTTTTTTTGAATTTATAATAGCGCCATGTATAGTAAGTACTTACATTCGCAGTGATATTGCTCACCATGTGGGTGGAATTGCTTGTCTTATCAAATTTCCTGATATCTGCTCTGGCGACTACAATGGTTCTATTGACATTTTGCGTGTCCACAAAACGATCACACGATATGGCATGACATCGTTTGTACTCTGACTCGTATTTTGCCGTCAACTTGTTCAAGTCAATCAAAACATTTCCAGCCCCAAACATGAGAAAGGGCAATGGATGCAGCGACAAAAGGGCAACGATAGAGTTTTTAAAGATTGATTATATCTTATGCTTTGTTTTTAGTTCGACTCTTAGCGGCACGCTTAATTAAAATTCTTGTTGTCGCTCAAATTCACCGTAAAGCAACACGTTCTATCTATTGTGTGAGCAAGCGCACTAAAAGGCAACAAGCCACTTGATGCCGATTTCAATAAGCTACGAGTACCTAAGCTCGAAGAACATTTTATTTGCGAATGCAGCACTCCTCTCTCTAACTTACTGTTTCGATTTGTTTTGATTTGATTTGTGGCTTTCGTGCACAAGGGCTCGATGGACTCGCAATCGCAGCCAGTGGTTTGATGGTCGTTTCAAATGCACTCGTGCAGACCTCTAGTACATATTTGTAGAAGAGTGTTTGCAAAGTTTTTGCTCTCGTTAAGAATGTTTGAAAAAACGGTCTTCGTTAACAATTCTAACTATGTGTTTTAAAAAATATTGACTTAACCTGTTAATAAATCTTACATTTTAAAAAGCATCTTTGCTAAGAGTTTACAAGTTGACAGCTTTATTGTATTTTTGGGTGCACTAGCTCAGGGCCTGATGTTAATAAAGTGTGTTTAAGAAAAATGGTTCGGTCATTTTGAAATATTCTTAACATTTTCGACGCCTTTTGGGAATTTCATCTTGTTGGAAGGTTACCAATCTCCAGTCAGAAAAGTCCGGTCTGGAATACGACAAATAACTTAATCAATTTTAATTGCATGCTCTACCATGCTCTTCTTCACAGAGAGGTTGAACCTATGGGTTCATAGTTTCGGTGCGAGTAGGGTTATTATTCGTGATAACTCCAAAGTGTTTGATAGAGTATGGCATTGTGCCCTAGTATCAAAACTTACTCGTAACTGCATATAACGTCAGTAATCCATACACTCATTTGATAATGAAATTCAGCAGTGTTTACTTCAACTGGTTTCTTCAACGATGCTGAAGGTTTTCCCGGTTCTGCTCTGTCCTGGAACCAATTTTTGATTATTATTGATCTACATCTACCATCAACCTCAAACCACTAACAATCTTACGTGGATGACACCAACATTCGTCGTTTATATGGGTCCAAGATTGAGAGTAATAGTGGTGAAAGGTGGGCATACTCCCAAAGAAAATCTCCATGTTGACGCTTCAGCTGGCCCAAGGTATACACAGATCATTTTTTTGTTTAAGGGAATGCCAGGAAGTTAAATTTTTAGCTGCATATGAAATAATTTTCATTGGATTCATCCAAAGTTTACATTGTACTTAAATAAATAATTGATTAGCATATCTCTCAAGCATCATTGACAAGACAATATAGTAACTATTTTGTATTGACAATTATTTATGTACGCCAAAATACCTTTCCATTAAAGCTAAATCGATGCATCACTTGACAAAAGTACTATGTCGATGCTTTGCTACAGCAAAGATGTTTGAAGCATAATTGGTTGACATGAGGCAGCACGCTGTACCAAAGGAAGAACTAGTGCTTCCGTTTTGTTCATCCATTTTCCGGACATAGCAGATGCTAATTTTATTTTCTCTACTCGTCATTGTCATTGCCATTGTCTTTGGCGGCGGTGTGATTGTGTGCCATCCTGCAAATGTATATGTATGAGTATAATAATCAGGATGTTCATAAAATACAAAGCCTGTGACACTGCCGCCTCTGTTGTGCTTTGCGGTTGGCTTTCTGTCGAATTCTGTTTTATTAATCTAAATAGGCGGTAGAAAAAAATATGCAGGTGTCCTTACAGCTATCATTGCATTGAACCATACATTTTTAAACAATGACTGAATTTCCGGTTTGGTCAGGTTGAATGAATACGTGTAGATATTTTGGCTTTTCTTTATATAGAATTCCATTATTTTGTAACGTTAAGATTTACAGCTGGATAAAGTAATCTCAGGGATTTATCTTTGTTCTGGAATGTGGTCACATTTTGTTCATTCATCGTTTATTCAACTTTTTGGCAAAGTTTTGTGATGATGATGATTTTATTTTCTTTTCTTTTACAACATTAATTCGAAGAAAAAAATATTCGAGCTTGGTATGCGAAGGTATTTGAAAGATACATAAGAGGAATGTTCGATTTTTTGGAATGCGACAAACTTGCGGTTATCTTAATTTATAGGTAGTTTGTACAAAATTGTATTGCTTTAAATGACTACACCATTACAGGTTGATTTCCGAACTTCATTATTATCATTAGCGTGATAATAATTCAGAAGATAAATAGCCCAGTAATGGAGGCAAGGTAAATGCTAAACAAAGTTTGATACAGTCAATATGCATTTTTCGAGCAAAATACACTGACAAAGTTCTTCTCAGAGTCACAGTTTTTCCTCTTCGCTCAGTATTCGAACATACGAGTAGTTTTAGAAAAGAGAAGTATTATGTGTAAAATAAAAATTAAAAAGTTAAAAATTGCAAAGCTTAAGCCCATTCACAGTACGCCTACACTTTTCTCTTTGTTTTCATATTGGATTAAAATTCCATAGAAAACTTTCATTCTCGGAGGGTTCATCACCCTCAGTATCCTTTTTTACTTTTATAACTTCTATCCAGAGACTAAAGTTTCAAGCAGGAGACCTAAGAGGTCATTTTATGCGTTCATGTGGCAAGTTCTTAAAATTTTTTCATCTTTGTTGATATCTATGTTTGAAAGATAAGTTCGAGCGCTTTAAGCTTTCATTTATTTCATAAGCACTGGAGTTCCCCAGGGTTCTGTCTTATTTCTGATATTCTTTCTTGTTTCTATTGATGACCTTCCACCCTATAGATTCGTATATTGACCACCAACCCTATATATTCCTTTCCAAACGACAACAAAATTTGTCATTCTTGTTGCTTAAAAAGCGCCCAAGTTCTATGGAAGTTGAGAGCAATGACGTACTCGCTAATGATTTTAATCTCATAAATGAGTGAACAAAATTTGGTTTAGAGATGTCAGTTACTATAAGTTTTGATATTAAATGGAACTCAACGGTATTACATCAGTGGGCGTGGCAGCTCCCATACAAACTAAAAACGTTTTATATTATATTTAGTGTATTAAATGAGTGGTGTAGAGATGTCAGTTACTATAAGCTTTGATAATAAGTAGCATTCGATTGGATTGGATAAGTGGGCATTCCATCTCCCATGTTATCAAAAGGATGTAGGCGTGACGTTTTTTTACTTTTTCTAATATTTTTTGAATTTATTTTAACATTTTCCTTTATTTTTGTTTTCAACAACATTGAACTTACCAAAATTTTTAAACATTTCAACACGACTTTTTCAACCGGTTTCAACTTTTTTCGAAATTTTCAATCTCTCAACCTTTTTCAATATTTTCCATATTATATCAACGATATCAGCCTCTTAAAATTATTATTGGAATTTTCAACTTTTTTTGGTTTTTCCACTTTATCAATATTTTTGAAATATTTCTTTTTCAACATTTTTCACTAATTTCTATATTTTCCATATTTTTCGACTTATTCAACCTCCTTCAACTTTCTCAATGTATTCAACATTCACTTTTAAACATTTTCCATATTTTTCAGTTTTCATCAGCCATTTTAAACTATTCAACTTCTTCAATTTTTTCCAGCAAGTAAAAAATTTTTTTCGGCTTTTTAAACTTTTTTCGAATATTTCAAACCTTCCATACATTAGTGTTACAAAAAGTTGAAAGAGGTTAAATAGTTTGAAATGGCTGATGAAGTCGGAAAAATATAGAAAATGTTTAAAAGTGTAGGTTGAATACATTGAAAAAGTTAAAGGAGGTTGAATAAGTCGAAAAATATGGAAAATATTGTAACAGTTGAAAAAATGTTGAAAGACGGAAATATTTCAAAAATTCTGATAAATTGGAAAAACCGAAAAAAGTTAAAAATGTTGAAAAAATAAAAATAAAATATGAAAAATGTTGAAAAAGTCGAAACAGGTTGAAATATGTTGATCGACTTTATCAATCTTTTTTGACCATGTCAGTCTCTTACAACTTTTTTCAACATTTATCATAGTTTTTTCGGCTATTTCAACCTCTTTCAATTTATTTCGACACTTTCAACCTTATTCAACTTATTTCAAGTATTTGAACACCTTTCAACGGTTTCAACCTTTTTCAGACTTTCCAATCGTGTTCCACATTTTGCATATTTTCGGCGTTTCAAGCCTTTTTAACTTTTTCTATACTTTTTTAACATTTTTCAGCCTTTCTCACCATTTTCACAGTTTTCACCTTTTTCAATATTTTCAACATCTTTCAAATCTTTAATATTTGCCATAGTTTTCGACTTATTTAACCTCATGTTACGAAACATAGTTTCGGGGATCTCATCAAATTGCTTAAAAATTCAAGTTTAATTTTTTCATGATTGACATGGATAGTTCTAACTAAAAACTTAAAACTGACTACGGTTCAACATTTTTGTTGCACAAATTTTTACTTCTTCTTATTTCTTGTGACCCGTGAAAAGGTGATTCACAAAAGACTTTCATGTGTGGTACCATGTCTCTGAAAGTATCGTGATAAAGTTCATAAAAGAAAATTGTAAAAAACTTGCACGACTCGCATGTAGACAAGGACATAGTCTTTGGTAAAGCTTCTCTGATGTCATAAGACTGCAAAGCTATAGGGATTGACTGCACTAGCAGCAACAAAAAGGATAATAATAACTTTAACTGTGAAAAATACAAGATGCACGCAATCTGGCGATATAAAACCATACACATCTCCAGCAGAGTGGACCTTTTATGGAACAAATTACAATTCGACAGAAAATAAAAACAGAGAAGTTTTTGCTAACGCTAGAATTCAACTTTTTATTGAAGAATACATGGATTGGATACCACACTTGAAATTGGAAGACTTCTATTTCGAGATATAATAAGTAGTAGATATAATTTTAACAAAAATGGAGGATTTCATTTATAATTTACACTCTTTTTACATACACATGAAGTGTGGTGCGAAAAAAATTAAAGCAAAAGCAAAAAATCGAAACAAAGCGACATAAAAAGATTGGACAAATGAGTAAAGCCATTACATACCAACATTCCCAACAGCGAGAACAAAAAACTAAAAGAATAAACTTAAATTGTGTGAGCTCGAGCTCATTCACCTGTTTTTATTGCAGAGGATTGGCTGAACGAGCGCGTGACTCCACTTCAGTGCGTTCACAGCGCGCCCTTCGAACTTGACGAAAATTCATGAAAATGTCAACAATCACCATTTTTTTTTTTGTAAATTTCACAATTGTCGCTTAAGCGTGAGAAAAATTTCGGATTATGTCGCGTGTGCGCGTTAAGTATGTATGTACATGTGTGTTCATGTGAGTTTAAATGTGTACGGACATCGAAAAATGGCAGCACATCAATGAGAGCAATGGTTTGCACCCTCATCCCACTTATGTTGGGAGTGAATGCTACCACATGGAAGTCAACGGCTTAGCGTCGTATTATGGTATTGAAGAAAAAGTTAATGTAAATTGAATTTGTAAAAAATCTCACATATTCTTAAGTGATTTGCGTCTCATGTTTTGTTTAATACAAAATGAATCAGCACGCGAGAGATAACATGACCCAATACACAGGTTTACAATTATTTAAATTTTCATGAGCCTCCGAGCTTACTTGCCATTCTTTGCGTAAAATAGTGTACTGGTTGTGAAAGACGTTGTGTTGGGTTTCTATCACGTCTGGCTTTTGAGTTATCATTGCTTTAAAGCAGCAATAGGCACGTAGTGGCACTTTCCGCCCTCATGGCCCGAATCGCTATTAGACGCATAAGCAACCAAAACAAAATTCGCAGAATTTCAACGCTATCGACGCACAGCGTTGACTTGAGTTCAAATGAATACAAAAACAACACACAAAGGCATTAGCGACGGTGCCACATTGTGTCTCAATGATTGTAGCAATTTTTTTTGTGTGTTAGTGGAATCTGATTTTTTGTAAGCCAAAAACCTGTAAAATTTCGTTTTTTTGTTACTTGATTTTGTTGTTGCACCCTTGTGCTAGATTTCCATGCCCACCGCTGCTTTAAAGTGAAAATACTCAGTCTTAAGACAAATTTGATGAAATATCACATTACAAGTAGAATGAAGTCGTTTAGTTGGTTTTATTTATAGGAGATCAGATAGCGATGATAATTTTTTTCAAAATTTATTCATTGAGCTTTTCAATAGAGTTCTTCGTTTTCGCGATACAATATATTGAAATATAGACAATTTAACGCAATATAAATGACTCAAGTGTACGAGGGCGGATTGATAATGATGCGGTTTTCAACAGATGGCAACACTGGGCATCATATGGTAATTTTTTTTCCCCGCGTGTAATCTGTCAATAGGCTTCATGTAAATTTTTTTACGTTACGAATTGTTGAAGCATACACCTTACAGTTCAGATTTAGCACCGAGTGACTTTTTCCTATTTTCAAACTTAAAAAAATGGCTCGCGGGAAAGAGATTCACATCAAATGATGAAGTAATCAACGAAACAAACTCATATTTTGAGGAGTTCGACAAAACCTACTATATGGATGGCATCAAAAAGTTAGAATATCGTTTGACCAAGTGTATCGAGCTAAAAGAGGACTATGTTGAAAAATAAAACGAAATTTAAAAAATAAAGTGTGTTTTCATTGTTAAACCGGATCATTATCAATCCATCCTCGTATTTGCATGAATTAAAACATCTTGAGTTTAATGTGCTTATCATCGACAGGACGCATCCCATTGAAATAAGACATGAAAGTTAAAGAAAATTCTCATTGCCATCTGAAAACATAAAAAGAAATGAAACAAAAAAGTCCCATTAAATGGAAAATATATCTCAAAACAGCGCTTTTATTCACACTTTCAAGTACGTACAACGCAGATGTATATGAAAAATCGTTTCAAACACAAAGTTTTTTCAGACCAAACCGGTTTGACGTTTAGGTTTATCAATTTTTTGGGAAGTCTTGTAGACTTATAGCCACCCGAGCAGATATGGCTCACGTTAGAAAGATCAACAGGAGTTATTCACATCAAATTGCAAACCTGAGCTCTTTTTCTTAATGCAGGAACTTTTGACGCATAACACTTATGTCTTGACAGGGACAAGACAAAAATCCAGCTTACAAAGCAATGATGTCGTTAAAATAGCTTGGAGTCGCAATTAAAAATATACTTTTTAGTGAAATTTTTGTTACATAAAATCTTGCTAGAGCAAGATATAAATTAATATTAAAGAGTATGTATTTTAAACCTCAAAATAGGCTGATTACAAATACATAAGGTGGCCTATATCGTATGTGGCGCTATACTGTACTATACTGTACAATATAAAGAAACACACGAGACATGCCATCACATGTATCGTATGTCTTTGTACGGTATTTAACAAACAGTTTATAAAACATTAGGTAATACATATATCCCATATCATAAGCATTTTAAATGTAGAGTATTAACAGACGCACGAAACATGTCACCTCATGTCACGTGCGTATTTTTATGCAACAGCTCGAAGGCACTTTATTGTCCATTTTTTATCATTTTTAAGCGCTTTCCCAAGACAAATGTGAGAAAGATATGATTTGGCTTTGACGTATAACATAATAAATGGTGTTCAAAATTGAGGTATAGCTTTGAATTTGTCGCCATTTTTTACAGGTACTATAATAGATTACACCGATGTTTTCCGGTTAGAAAAATGGATCATTAGACGAGCGAACAACGTGTTTTCAATATTATAAATCATTTTAAATATGGTAAAGTTATTCAGAATTCAGAAGCAAGAAAAGTTTAGCAATCAAATTATTTCTCGAAGAACAGACTTGAATTTGCCAGCAAGAAAATACGATTTAACACTATTGGATTTCTTCTTGTGTGGTTTCTTAAAAAGTAAAGTTTATGCGGATAGTCCTCAAACTGTCCAACATCTCAAAGACAACATCATCCAGCAAATTGAAAAATGTTTAAAACCTACCGAGAGAAAGTCACTTGAACCACATTATTTTTCATTATTAACCTGAATCAATGTACTTTGCTAATTAATTTCTCATGAAAATCAATCTATGGCAAGAAAAGGCTCCCTTCGCATCACGTTTGTGCATTTGAAATGGTTTTTAAGTATGGCGTCACTCAAGGCTCTTTCATTTCTACTTTGATGTGCCATTTCGTACCTGTTGATATCTTTTAATAATAAATGAACTGATCCATGCGCCATTCACTCATTCAGAGGCTTAATATAAAGTTTCATTACATTCTGTTTTGACGCAGTCAGGAAAAATCAATTTTTTTATTTTCTTTTGTATATAAATATACCTTTTGCAACAACAACTCTTTTTATTTTGTTTTTATCAATACGTTGGCAGCATTGTTTTGCCAAAAAGTCGGTCATTCTCTAGCGCAACATTTAATTTTCCGCATTTTTTGCTGCATTTGCTCTCATTTCAATGTTTTGTAATTTTACTACTAAAAGTTGATTTGGTACAAAAATGATAAAGAGCAGCATTGTTTGATGTTTATTTAAAAAAAAAACTTTCAAAAAAATACCAGCAAAATATGCTTCATATATTTAGAAGTAACTATTTGAAACACCATTAACATCCCAGTAGACAAGGGGCAGCAGCTAGCAGGCCTTCTATTAGGCCTTCCTTGGTAAGACTTTCAAACTTACTTTCTATTTTATATGAAACATCCCAATAAGACAGGCCTTCTTTAGCAGGCCTGATAGAAATACTCTTCAAGCAGGTCTTCCCGCATCGCTTGCGTCAAGAGCCCTTCTAAAACTGCTTGCCGTGGAAGGAGTCACAGGAATACTTTGAAAAAATTAAATTTTAGTACGTCGGTGAGACTCTTAGTTAAATGTTTTTTTTTTATCTGCTTCAACCTCCCTTGTGTTGATATTTTTAATGTTTATTTTTTGAGGCGTTTTCTTAATTTATAATTTGACATTAAATACATAACACTCTACCTCTTTAACATAACATGAAACAGAAGACCAGCCTAGCAACATGTACACCGTTCCTTACTTCTAACCATTTATCTACTTTTGATGTCGTATAAGTACAATCCAATGACAAAAAAGTAATGTCGAATCATAAAACATTGTAATACATGAAAAAAAAAATAACATCAAGTCCTTCTTCTGTGCCTTCTAATATCAGGCATAATAGCACGCCTGTTGTGGGAAGGCATAAGCATTTCATGAGTATACACTGAATGGAGTGTAATTATTCTAGTAATTAATTTAGTTTTGAGAAGGCTTCCTACAATCGCTAGCAGGCCTTCTTCGGGGAAGGCCTTGTTCAGTTGCCTGCTGGGATATATATTCGAATGCATTTTCATGCCATACCATAGAAGCAACCGTCATAGGAATACCAAACGACTTTACACTCACCATAACAAGCAATGTTGTAACGGTTCATGAATTAAGAGGAACATTTTTCAGCAGGGATTTTATGACAGAACATACGTGAGTCATGTCAAATTGTCGTGGAATTTTTGCTCAGTAGTTTTTCACATTTTATCATGGCAAGACTTACTTTTAAAATTGTAAATTGTAAAAATTAACGAAATTCAAGTTGGAAGTTGGAAATAATGTAACTAGTTGGGCTTTTTTCTTTGAAGCTATGTAAAATCCAAACCCCACATGGAAATGCTGGCTATGATTGAAGAATCGGAAGCCAATATTACACGAGTCTTTCGCCAAATACCACTCGAAGTGCTCGAACGCGTCATCGAAAATTGGAACTTTAGAATGGACACGTTACGGCTAAAAATTTGAAAGAAATTATCTCAAAAAAATAAATGTACATAATGGTTACTTTCTATGATAATAAAGATTAACCGATAAAATTGGATTTCTTAAATTTTTATTTTTTAAAATACCTCTAAGTGTATCACCCTATATAAATCAAAAATTTACCCTTTCATTCAATTTTTTTTGTGACAAAATCTGTTTTGATTGGGATAATTAAATTTATATTATCTTTATCGTTTTCATAATCTTAGTTATATTCATTTTAACACCAAACGTAGGAGTAATCGTAACTCATATCAGATATTTTACCAACCAGTCAGTAGAACTAATTATATGGCTACAGCTCCTTTTAATCGCATGACTTCTCTCATTAATAAATAATTGCGATGTATATAATATTAGCTTGTCAAAAGGTCAACTCAAGCTAAGATTGAAAAATAACTATAGTTCATTTTGTAGCATGGTGGTTGTTGGTCTTTATGTTTGTGTTGTCCGAGCCCCACAGCATGATGGGTAAATTTTTTTCTAACATTTATTCCTTAGACCATATTAATAAATCTATACAATTGCATTCATGCAGTTGTGTGCTTTTATACATATGTTCTGAGTGGGTATGTTGAGAAAGTGCGATAAAGCTAAGAAAAAAATTATAAAAATATAAAAAATTAATTGCATGTATAATTTTTTCATTTCCATAATTTATTAAAAAGCTTTAACCTTTGTTTAAAGCTTCAAGCTAAATTGCTAAGAAGGCTAATAGGTGTAGTAGCTAAACTCTATTATTGTTATTATCTTATAGAAATTTTTTCATCTTGAAAATTCGCAAAGATGTCAAACTTAACTCTTAGTTAGCAAAAACAAAAAAATATCTGCTTTCAACAAGTTAGTGACACTAATGACCTGGAATCGTGAACAGATTTTAGCTATAGCGATGCTTACTTGAGAAAATTGTGGAGATATTTAAACAAAAGAATCCGAGATCTTCTTCATTGTAATTTGCAATCTATTGGAGTAAAGTAGCTCATTTGATGAACGTTCTCTTCAACAGAGGCCAAAGCATCATAGCAACACCTAAATTTAAGCCCACAGTCTCTGCAATCTATGAAAGGGTCAGCTGAAAATGAGTTCAAGTTAGTGCTTCACCGAGAACCAATAAATATCTATATCGTTCTCGTAATCGGGACCGAGAACGATGTCGAGACGATATCAAAAAAATTATTTCTCGTGCGATTGAGGACGAAAACGAGAAGGGTCGGGCCGACTTCTCGTTGCCAGCGATAAAGTAATGTGTATCACACGATAGTCACTAAAATATCGCCGAGAACGACATTCAGTCAGAGCTTCCATAATACAAAAACAATTAAAACGCAATATCTTGGCATCTATGGTTTTAGGCGTTTTGAAATGCGGTTCTAGAATGTATACTGTCTATGTTTAGTATCTCACGAAATCTGGATAAAATAAGACAAAGGGGCGTGGCACCTGCATAGAACAAAAATACTTTAAACGCCATATCTTAGCATTTATCGCAACTCGCTAAATGTGAACAGGGTTGGATAAAAGGTCAAGTCCTCCAATTCAGCAATAACCCTTACATTGCTATTCTTCGAACGTAAACCAAATTGTGATATTTCGTACATGGACACAATTGTCTGCAGTAAATACTGCATAAAATGTACATGCGGTTGCAATACGGAGAGTGCGCGGGAAAGTCGCTGGTCCAGCTAGTATTATATATAAAAAATGTGAACGATAATAACCAAAAATATCGGTGTTATCGAGACGAGAACGATACAGATCAAAGATTTCTCCTACGATAATGAGTAAGAGACGATAAGCCTGCGCCACTACGAGGGCGACATGATAATTTTCGAATTATCGTATCGTTCTCGTATCGGTGAAGCACTAGTTCAGCTGAGTTAAATTAGCAAGGAAAAACTTTTATTTTAAGCTCTTCGACGAAAATATTTTGAAACAAAATTAGTTGAAACTCTATTTGTTTTTGTTTTAATTTCCGAACAGACCAGGGTTGACAGAGTGCACAGTATAAGCTCTGATTCGTATTATGTACAACTTTTTGCATTAGCTCTACCTACTACGAGACGTTAGAAAATAATCATTCCATAATTTTAGAGACGCGAATGATAACAGATAGTTGTTTTTCTAAAACATCTGTGCAATTTGGTGAGCATAGCTTTGGCTACGAAGTTCCAATAGCTAAACTGAGCACAAAACCTGTAGTCTAAAGTTTTAAAGCTCTTACCAAGGAAAATTGTTTCTTAGGAAGTATTTCCCAATTTTTATGCCATTTATCCAGATAACTGGTACCCCGCGAAATGTTTGTATCATTTTAAGATGACTTCAAGGATTTGCGAGTATTGACTCTATCTAAGGACAAGAAAAATAAGTTGAATAAGTTTGCGAAGTTTGTTCATTTTTCATATTAACAATCTTAGAAGCATCAGCTAGAAAATCTTAGAAATGCGATGTTTTGGCGAAACTACAAATTAAAAACAAATAAAAAATGTATGTTCATCTATATATGTAGCGCTGGATTTAGGTAGAGGGGGCTATTTTCCCAGACCACAAGCTCAATGGAGCCTCCCACCATTGCAAAATTAAGATATTTGCTAGGAGTTTTGTTAGGGCTACGGCACGGACCCCAAACTCAATGGGGCCTGGAACAAGAGCGCAACGTGCTCCTGAGATAACATAAGAGGTTTTGAGAATTGGTAGAAGTTATGTGGCAAGCAAAACAAGAGCACCTATTTTTTTGTTGGTCACACCGTCAATTTATGTATTATACATGAAAGCGCACCTACTCTCCTACTCTAGACCCTCGTTATGATTTTTTTAGCTACAGTGGAGAGAAACATTATTATTTAATGAATGAATGAACTTTTTTATTTTTTATTCAATTTTTAGGGAAAAAATTATAGTTTCTACTATGAAATTTATTTATGTCTTTAAGGGGTCTTAGTTCGGCGCTGTCTTCAGGTAATGATCTGATGAGGTCTTCAAAATTTGTATACACTTTTTTACTAACTTAGAGATTTTTAAGTCCACAACAGCATGAATTTTCAAATATTTCCATTGTGACGACCACTGTGTATGTTAACAATATAAACACAAAATAGAAGGTAACACTATTCACCGCTTTGATATCAGATCACATACATTTGCAGGATCCTGTAAAATACTTTTACACACACACGTGTAACATGTGTGCGGTAACTGAAAATTCCCACGATTCTTCAGTGAACACAAACTCACACATACAATGCATGGAGCCGTAGATGATGCAGGCAGGCAGGAGCACAATTTACTTTTTCGCTTCGCATTTCAACCGATTTTCACATGCTTACCTGACTATGTACTTTGTCCTTTGTTCAGTAGAATAATTTCATATAAAAATACCATAAAAATTTAATTTGATGTCTGTTTCAGCGCAGATAACGTAGCAGCATCACAAATCTCTGTTGTTGTCATATCTCTTGCGTATTTTTTACTTTTAATGCGTCGCTTCAACGCTAAACCACAACAAACCAAACAAATCCAAGGATATGCATACAGGCTCACACTACTGCCAACATTTTCTATTATTTTTTCTTTATTCTGCATTAGCTAGACCACGCTAGGATTGTAATTTTAAACTTTTTTTCTTTTTTCTTGCACAATGCCTTGAGTACATGAATTTTTCACTTTCAAGGACAATGAAAGAATTTCTTGCACATTTTCTTGAACTTTTCTTAAGCTTTCGTTAGATTTTTGAAAATATATTTTTTTACATTTTTAATTTTTATTCACTGGTTTTTGTTTTGTACTTTGTACTCAATGATTTTAATTATTTTAATTTCAGTAACAAGGTCCTTTTTTAAATTTATTTTTGCACTGACAACATTTGCGTTGTTGTGTGCGTTTTTGTGCGAAAAGCGCGTTTGTCAGTCACCAACTGTAGTGAATTCGATTGCTTGACTTGACTTTGGTAACACATTGGCTGAAACGGGGGCAAAATAAAACTTCTTTTTCGACACAGTGTTGTATGTAGGAGCAGCAGCAGCAGCAACGATAGACAGCACCCTCCCGTTAGGGACACAAACGTGTGTAGCCTTTTCTGTCGTGAATGCGAGAAAGCTTTTTTTCACCCTTCTCCTTGTGCATTTTTAAACAACTCTCTTGTGTTCTCTTGCGTACGCAAGGTGTCGCTCTTAAGTAAACAAGAGAGTAAGAAAAAGTGTTGTCAGCTACAATTTTTTACAACAGTGAATATGGGCCATGATTTGTGGTTAATTGCTGCAGTAGCCGAAACTTACAAAATGCATGAGCTATCTAGAAAACTAAGGCGAAAAATATTAAAAATGAGGACTATTTTCTGGCAGATATTGCGACTTAGGTCTTCAAACCTCTTGGTCACACAACAGTCGCTACCGTAGGACAGTTGAAGAACAAGTTTAACTCGTATGCGAAATTTAGCTAAGAAGGCGAAAGAAAATATATCAAATTTTGTTTCCAAGAAATAAAGAATGGAGCAAGTCTTGAAAATAATTCGATATCCGGCAAATAGTTTAGATGATAAATACTTAAATTTTCAGGACAGAAATCATTTGCAAGTCTTGAATAATGGTTTTCCCAGTCCCCTTGCTACTCTTCTTATCATGCATAGACCTATACAGAGGATGTCTTATGTTTAGTGACGAGTTCATCATTTGGATAAAATGGCTCAGCATAAAATTCTCATAAAGTTAGTTGTTATCATTTTCTTTAATAGGAAAAAGAAACGGTTAGAGTGTCCCGCTTACATTTAAATCTGTTACTATTCAGCTTTCGGTTAATCTTTGACAATAACTTTGTTCAGATGAAAATGCGGATGCGGATATGAAAAGACTTTTAATTCCAATACATCAGTTGTCTGGCCATATATCCATATATTGCATTGGAGTTTTTCCCGATTCTGACTCTGCTCTGGCATATCACCGCCCGATATTTTTCTGGAAATGCTTTCAAAACATAAAAGAAATAAGCTTTGGAATGATATGTACCTATATATAAAAAGAAATGGTGGTGCCAAAGTGGCAGGCATAACATTTTTGACAAAATGCTAAGACGCTCTTATAGGCAAGGATCGAGCATGGTTCTTATGGAACTTCAAGCCCAGAGGAAGATATTATCATATCTATACTTATTACGTGTCCACAACAGATGAAAGATTGTAGTCTGTAGTTTTCACTGAGACTGACAGAGCTTTGCTTCATTTTTCATTTGCTTAGCACGATTTGGTCTCTCGAGTTGAAGTGCTTTTTTAATGCAGAATATATGCCAGTTGTTAAATTTCACGTCTCTGGCTTTATTTTATCAACAACATTGAGATACAACATCAGAGCGTGACCTATACTGACGGAAATCTGAATACGGAGGTCAGATTCAGTTTCACCATGACAAATTACACGCGAAATAACATATTCCATAAAAACAGGCTACTGTGTTATTATTTTTTAAATGAATAAAAATAAGATGTGTAATAAAATTAATATCGAATTATCTCGAACAAGCACATCAGAAATATATGACATTTTGACCATTAGTAGAGAGCGTACTTTAAAGCATTATTAGAGAAGTTTGAGCGTAATCCAAAAACTTCGTAGATTTTCTCACTGGCAATGAAATATTGATTCGATTTTACACTTCATTCAAATACAGACAATCGTATTCGAAAATTTGCACCAGAGTCCATATTGAAAAGTTTCTACTGAAAGTATTTTATAGATTATTTGTTTTTATTAAAAGCTTTTTTGCAAGCAAAAGCCTTGTAATGGAAAATATGGAAGTAGCTGGTGATACTAGCATATGTACAATCGCACAAGTTTCGAAAAACTCAATAAAAAATGGAAAATATCGAGTACAACAGAAAAAGTGGATTAATGCCGGGGATATCAAGCAATCTATATGAAATGAATCGAAAATAATGAAACTTCAACTTGATTCCATAAAAATCGAAATAAGTACATTGAAAAACTCGTGTTGACAAAAAATATACGAAGAGTATCGTAATACACCGAAAAAGTCGATGAAATTCAAAGTTTCGAATAGTACCGAAAAATGCTGAGAAGACTCATACAAGAATATTATCGAAAAAGTCGAAAAAAGGCAAAAAGTCTTGAATAGCTTTAAAAAAAATTGAAAAAGTTAGTCAAAACCATAAAGTCAAAACAATTCGCAAATGTCAAAGTAAGTACTTAACATGCAACAATGCTAAAGTGCAAAATTCAAAATTAGTCGAAAAGTATCTCAACAGTGTCGAAAAACTCTTAATACAATTGATGAAAACATTTAAAAAAATTGCATGATAGCGAAAAAGTCGATGGGTACCGAAAAGTTTCAAAAAAAGTTTTAAATTATTTGATAAAAGACAAAGGTATAGAAAAATATCGAAGAGACGAATAATGCACATAGCAAGAAAAATATAGAAAGAGTTTTCTTTATACCAGAGGACTATTGCCCAACGAAGTGAATTACATCAAACTTTTAAATAAAAGATGATAAAAACAATGAAGACATTTACTAAATTT